>KZ308287.1:1407655-1858121 GCA_000376725.2 Ladona fulva | reverse complement strand
TCTCGAAGGTGAAAGATAAGACGGACCCCCTAGACCAGCCAGGGGTCTACCTCCTAGAGTGTGACGATTGCCCTGCCTGCTACGTGGGCCAATCTGGGAGGTCGTTAAGAAAGAGGGCGGCAGAACACAAGAGATGCTTCCGCCTGGGAAATACCACCTCGGCCTTCGCGAACCATCTATTGGAGATGGGGCATTCCAGCTCCTTCACAGCGAGACTCCTCCACCGCCAGCCCAAAGGAAGGAAGTTGGATGCATGGGAAAAAATGGAGATATCTTTAACCCCTAATTTGACAAATGATTTAACCTACCAGGACCCCTCGCCTCTCCTTTCCCTCCCAGCAAAACTGCATAGCAGTGTATAAATACTGTCATTTCAAGATATAGTGTACTTGATGATGATCGTCATGGTCGAAACCGGTCGATTTTTAAAATAAACTTGTGGAAAATACGAAGTACGCATTTCAATTACTCTTTTTGAGGAGTGTATCAATCGCTCTTGACTCATCTGCAGAGGATCTTCACGGTTTGATTTTAACCACCGAATACGCAGTTTTTTCATCGACATCATAATTCTTTTTGCAACTCTGCCGATAGGGTGTCGTAGTGGTGGCGACATTAGGGATCAAATGAAAGATACGGGTTCCATAACAAACAACAGTTTAATTGACTTTTATAGTGAAGTTGGTGACTCGATCTAGGCTTGGACGTGACTCCATCGAAGGGGCTAGCAATCGCGTCAGGGCCGGCGGCGCAAAATTGGGTGGGACTTGGTTTCGCCCGACCGGAGCGCTTACATTCCAAATGCCGACAACGTTTTAACAAATCAAGTAAAATAGTTTATATCACCCTATGTCGGTATCTTGTAATGTTGCCTTCAGAATAATGTGACATGCAACTGAAAATAAGCATATTAAAATATTTTGCCGTCACTGTTTTCATTAATGGCCGACTGCACAGTAACAAGTGAAGGTGAAGAAAATAGCACCAGATTGGGCTGTAGTCATCTAAGGACTTACTAATTTAGTACGTTAACGATTGGTATTAATACCATACAGACCTGTAACTTAGGGGCTCGCATTAGGAACCGGGCTCAGGATTCAGTACTCTCCTTTATTAATTCTGAATAGACTAGAAAAAATAAGGCACAACGGTTTTCCACAAACGTATAAAATTACATAGTTTTGATTGTTGGTCAAAAGCAAAAATACAAAAAGCATCTTAGCAATGCGTTCCGCAGGATTGCCACTAAGGAAGAGTACAAACTTTACTGGTCAAGAAGTAGATTTTAGGATTCTGATAATAGAGGAGGCTTCAAGAATTTTCTTAGTAAAAAGTAATAATAAAATTTTCAAGTGCGGCGAGGATTTTCTTATCCATTTGGGCACTATAAGAGAAAGACAATAAATGTAAGGATATGCACTATTGGCTACTTAACAATAAAACCCAACCGTCAAGGGTCATCAAGCTATTCAGAGGAGGACCACTTACATTACTTTAAAAAATTCATATACAATCAACTCATGTGTTCTGAATTGTAACTAAATGTAGTTACAATATAGGTACCTCTAGAGCCTATGTTTTAGTGTAACAACATAGGCGCGTAAGATATGAATATAAAAACAGTATCCAATTAACAGTAGCCTCATATCATTAAAAAACGATGATTAAAAATGGTTACACATAAATGTAAAATAGGTTTCAAATACACGTGCGAGAAAGTTATAGATACAAAACCAAAACGCCAGAAACTTAAAAGGCCAGTTGGCAAAGTGGTAACGTCCCTCGCTGTAATCTCTACAGAACTGGGTTCAAATCCAACACAGGGATAATATTTATTCCCTGCGAATATATACGAAAGCAAACCTCACCTCATAAATATACTACGAAAGTAAACCTCACCTCACCTCACCTCACCTCACCGGACCGGACATCGCATCGCATCGCATCGCATCGCACAGCACGCACGCACGCACGCACGCACGCATGCATTTCATTTCATTTCATTTCACTTCACCTCTCCTCACAGAACAGAACAGAACAGAACAGAACAGAACAGAACAGAACAGAACAGAACAGAACAGAACAGAACAGAACAGAACAGAACAGAACAGAACAGAACAGACCCAACCCTTCAGGTGTCTTACATTTCTTCCTTCCAGGTGTCTTAAAAAAAGCAAAATTTTCGATTTTCTTCTTCTCCTCGTCTCTCTCATCTTCCTTCCTGCCTCCCCCCTTGCCCCCCATTCCCTCCCTGACCCTTTTCCTCCTTCCTTGCTTTCCTCCCTTCCTTCGTTTCCTCCCTCTCTTCTACCATCCCTCATCCCATCCCAGCCCAGCCCAGCCCAACCCAACCCCACACTCTTCCTGTTACCCCTCCTACCCTAAGTCCCTAAAGGATGACTTTAATTTGAAGAAAATTATTTCCCACAACTGGATTTGAAACCCAAACAGACATGAATTGAAGCAACACAAGATGACTCTATCCACTCGGTCACCAACTCCCATTCCTAGTGATAGAAGCTAAGCATTTATATGCTTCTTTTCAGGACTGACTTAAAAGATATTTAATATTGGAAAAGAACTTCTTCTGAGGAATCTTGAATCGCCTTCCCCTACCTTAGTTGAATCTCAGGTATGGTGACTATAGCCACTCGGCCACCAACTTGCTTAACTGTAGACGCCAAAGGTAAGTCTTTATATTTCTCTGAAAGCAGATCGTTTCCAAAATCTATCGAATACAGGAAAATTATTGACGCAGGTGGGATCCGAACCAGCTTCGCATACTATACGTACCGTCTTTCACTTGAGCATGCCCACTCGGCCACTTGTACGTTAATTACTAGTAGCTCAGATAATGTACTTACGTTTTGAAAACATTATCTTACAAAGAAAAGGTTTCACATTCCATGAATTAAGTACTCATAGACATAGCGTACGTACTTTAATTCGAGAAGATGTTTCCTTTAAATTTATTTGATTCTCAAACCTTAGTCTTACATTTTATTTTATACTAAATTATTTCGGTCACGATTTGCTTTAATATGACGTCAATTAAATATGTCTCATAATAACCTTGACCTGTAGGCCATCTCTCTAGCAAATCTGATGCTTGGTAGTATTCAGTGAACTGCAAGGAGCATGAATACTTTGCCCAACTCTTTTATAGTTGTGCTTCCATTATAGAGAGGTAATGCTTTATCTGAATGTTTGATCTTATCCTTTTTAATTAAACGAAGTCTTTCGTAATAGAATCTACAATAAACTACTTAGAGCATGGGGGAATATATTCGTTTCATTTGAAAGTATTCTCTTTTCTACTTTCACTTTAAAATAATTCTTTATTTTCTTGTTATTTACACAGATATACATCTTTCAATCTTCATTAAATTAATATTTGCAAAGACATACCGCTTCTGTAAATTGTCGTTTTTGACCTCAACCATGTATATGTTTGACATCAACCATGGATACACTTGATGGTTTCGTCAGTATATTGAGCAAACACACAAGCACTTCAACAGCTCACTAAAGCAATTTTATTTTACGTCATTTTAGAATTTCGGGCAGACGATGTTCGATGTAGTTGAAACCAATTCTGACTCTCCTCGTAACCACGTGGAATGCTCTCCTGTAAGAGGTTAGAAAGGTATGATTAAAAATGTGTGCAAAAAATTATTGATGCATCAATAATTACTAATTTATGAATTACGGAAAAGTTTGTATCGATAAATAAATTCTGGAAACGAAGAAATTACGACAAGTAATTTTTCCACAAATTTTAATTTGCTGATATTACCTAATTCGTTAGGTAATATCAGCAAATTCACTACTACAACACTACTTCGGTATTAGATTTCTATAACTCCTCGCCTTAAGGCATAAAAAATAACAAATTCTTCTCTGGTAAACAACCGGGTTAGTTCTTCGGTGTAAACCGACGTTTCGGCAACGTCCTCTGTTGCCATCTTCAGGGATGTCGAGTGTGCGTTTGTCGAGTATATACTCGACATCCCTAAAGATGGCAACAGAGGACGTTGCCGAAACGTAGGTTTACACCGAAGAACTAACCCGGTTGTTTACCCGAGAAGAATTTCTTAGCATCGTACACCGGGAAAACATCAAACTCTTCATTCGCATAAAAAATACCTAACCTAGTTAAATTAGGAACAATCATTAGAGAAAAATGATAAAACATTTTACTTGATTCTCTAAGAATCCCTGTAGCAATACCTTTATTTCCGTTTGCTTGTAACGTAGTTTGTATTAGGAAAGCAGTGGAATACAATTGAGTATTCATTAAATACTAGAGAGGATTAACATTGTGTGCTGAACAAATCCAAAAGGGAAGAAACATACTTGAAATAAAACTACATATAAGAAGATTCCCTGAATTTATAAGAAATGTTTCAGGCTACAAAAATTTCCTTTGTGGATTTCCTATACAGGAACAAATGTTAGTCGTATTGACGAAGATAGTAATCCCTCAGATACTATTGCAGCAAAACCATTCAGGGGCCCATGAACAATATCCCCAGGGCTATCTGTAATATATAACCATTAAAGATGATTATACACAGTTAAAGTTCCGGTGTGATGTGTGAAGGGAAAGTGATGTATAAAGAAAATTATTTAGAAAAGATATTACTAAAAGGTAAGTTAAAAGGTATTAGTACTTAGAAATAATTTATTGTGGACAAAGTTTCTCTATTGATAAGGAAGAATGATAAACGAGGTGATTTGAATGAAATGGAGATTTTTATGAAAAGGATCGTACGACCATCAAGAACCCATAAGGATTTCTACCGGAAGGATCGACAATTAATATCTATTGTTGTCG
Source organism: Ladona fulva (assembly GCA_000376725.2). Taxonomy (NCBI): domain Eukaryota; kingdom Metazoa; phylum Arthropoda; class Insecta; order Odonata; family Libellulidae; genus Ladona; species Ladona fulva. The sequence goes on along the minus strand of KZ308287.1, from coordinate 1,853,284 downwards.
ATGACATTAAAAATTGTATTTAATATTAATCCAACGATAATCAGAGGGGAATTTGCACGAAAAAACACAATATTTAAGAAATCTGACTCTAAATTCCACCAAAATATCAATATCTTTCAAAAATGAAGCATCCAAAATCGACGAAAAAACACAATATTTAAAACACAAAATCCCATATGAACCTTCACATGAGTAACCTACACATGAATAATCCCATCTTCTACAACCATACAAATATAAGAAAACCGATTCACTGACTCTGAGTTAACATTTTTCACAGGATTATCTTATGTCCGCATAAAAGTAACAGTGTTGACGCCGATGAAATAAATGGAAAACTGACAATTACGTTGAAACAAGTTGTATGATGCTTTTTTCATCCTATAATTTTAAAAAGCAAAGAAATCGTAATTCTCAATAAAAACAAAATAAAATCGAGAAATTGAGAAGAATTGAAAATTCATCAAAAAGCCGAATTTTAAGTATAATATACCCGTTTCAGTGACTTTTTAGTTATACTCCAAAATTATTGTCTTAAATTATTATTATAGTTTAAAATTTATAACCTTGTTACTTCTGCTTCAAGAATAGCTTCCACTGAAGTTCTGCGTTATATATATAGTAAAGGCCGACCCTGATTACACTTTCCGCGAAATCTCAGCGATCCTCCATGCAGAGGAGTAAGGGCGGTTTGAGGGCAAAACTGAGGTTACGAGTAGGTTTCATCGGCGAATGCCAAGTAAAGACAAGCTCCCGCTGAGAACGCATTCCAATCGACTAGAATATATCTAAGAAGCAAGCGCCTTTTTTTTGAGATATGAAAGGCAACTATCAAGTTTTCACGAGTTCATTTCATTGGGAAATACCGGGAAAATGCATTTAAAAGGAATGCCTCAAAACGGTTCGGCGACCATCACGGTCGAAACGTCGCTAGGAACGTTTTTAGCAGGACGGAGTGCAAACAACTGGAAGATGAACAAATTCCTGCTTCACGGCGGAGTTACCCATTGCTGATTCCGAACCGGTTGCCTCGAGAATGGAACAATGGATTTACACGCATGTCAGCGGTTACGGTCATCTCTGGACGGACGGGCGCCCTGCATTTGCGGCAGTTACGGCTAGGGTCACCAGGTAAAAACTTTCTGGGGACCGATGCCTTCGCAAAAGCAGTCCGAAACAGTGCGATTCCCTCGTCTGAGAGAAATCTTTGGATCGAGTAAATCCGAGTTCCCAGACTGTGGATGGAGTAAATCGGGGCACATTCGGCATGTGAAAGACCCAGGAAAGGTTTGCGGCGAATGAATCGGATTTTATACTCGGAAAATATTGACGATGAGACTTTTAACATTTTTATAATGTCGACCATTTTCATAATTAATTCGAATTAGAATGAGTTTAAGATATTATGCACTCATGTAGTTCATTTAAAAAGTTTAAAAGTTTGGCATTACATAAATTTAACATCTCTTAGGTTTCCTTTCGACTAATTACTTATTATGTCGTGCTGAACTTTGCCCAAAAAAGATAAGGCCGAATGATGATGAATGAAACCACATTTGAATAATAACTTACATTTGAATACTTTTTCCGAAGTTTTTTTATTAATCAGCCAAAGGGATCATAAAAATTATTATAAAAATCCCATACGGATTTCTTCTATAGAAGGACTTTGAATATAAACGTAACTTCCGAAAGAGAGAGAGTACGGAGAATGATAATTTGAGAAAGTATCGGGATAAAAATTTGCTACTTAAAGCTAGAACAACTTTTCCTTGAAATAGTACCTCAGAAATTAATATTTTTACTGTTAATAACTAATTAACGATTATTTTTACGCGCGCGAAATCAATTTCTTGAATAGTGAAAATATGCTTAACTTTGAATGACCGCGGAATTTCCTGATGTTAGGATCGTGACTTATTGAGTGAATAATTGAGCGACCGGAATCATTAGTCTTGGAACGATACAGCCTCAGTATGGTTAGCAAATTATTTGAACCGTGAGAATTTAGCAGATATATAGCAGAGTATTTAGCCGCGAAACTGAAAATTAAACCAAGATGTTAATCAGTCTCTATTATTTTAAAGGTACTTCATTAAATTTGAATTATATTTACGTAGCTACGTATATATAAATTAAAATTTATGATGGTGCGTATGAATGCAGCCAGGGAATGTCATATTTTTCACTAGAATATTCACGAAATTAGTACTCATTTTTCTTAAGGAAAACAGATTCATATAATGCTGACACGGTCATAAAAACCCTCTCCCCCACGTATTTTATCGGAAACGTCTTCCGCTTACTAAAACCCCATTACCTATGTTAAACACCATCAGAGCACTCAATGACGAAGGAACAGGAAATGACGTATTCAAGAATCATTCCGAGAGTTTGCCAAACTATTCATGATGCGTTTGCTTAAGATCTCCCGCGTGATATATAGTACCGGATGGTTTTTCAAAATGCTCATACCCTCGAGTCGTTTAATCTGACCGGCGAAGGACTTTGCGAGTTGAGCGGAGATGGTCCGAGGGAGAAAAAATGCAGATACGTATATGCGCGTAAATCCCGCCTTCAAACGGTTTTAAGGGGGCGGGCGAAAGAGGAGATGCGGGAAGAGGCGAGATGAGGAGGGAAGAAGGGATCATCCGAGTGGAGGAATAGGAAATAAAAAGCGTTTGTCTGGAGGAGTCGCGGGGAAGTCGAAGATTTATGACCACCAAGGGATTTGCACAGTATTTGCAAGGACGGGTGTGTATATTTATAAAGCTTTGTAGATGTGATGGAATTAACGCCAGGACCCAAAGCAAACACCGAGCCACCCGTGGAGCGCGAGTCTGAGAACGTCCACCGGGCCAAGGAAGCGAATCGAGTGGAATGGGGACCGATGGGAATGAGAGGATAAAAAGTGACTATCGAAATTACTCCCGATTTGGAATTTAATTGTAACGCGAGCAGAAGTTTGAAGATATTGACAGCTTACAACACATGAGTAGCCAAAGGGGTGGTTTTGGGGGGTTCAACCCCCCCCCCCCATTCGAGAACAGTGCTAACAATTAACGAACGCATGCGAGAGCCATTCAAAAAAAGCTCGAGATTCGTAGGGTATACGTGTTAAAATATATTCGTTTATACTATTTTTATTAGATTTTGGGCGGAAGTATTCCTGCCCTGGATTGCCGGCATTACGGTGTTCACTCCACGGCTCTAAATCCCCCTCATAGACAAATCCTGACTACGCCCACGCTGACAGCTAAGGAATGCGTTAATTCTTAAGGCAACATCAGTTTAGCAAAACAAATCCTACGAGAGGTGCCGTGATCTGGGTTTAATTCCGTGAACAACACATGAACGAATTAAAAATATGATGGGATACAAATGAATATCGAAATTTCGCGCGAAACACCGCAAAAATAAATCACCAAAGGAGATAAAACATATAGGATTCCAATCCCACGGCGCTCGATAAAGATTTCATTCCGCCGTATTTTTCACACATTCGGATTTTCCACCGCCGCGTTCCACTTCGGAGAGGAAAAAAAGCGCACCCCTTAATCTGTTTTGAGTCTTGTCAGCATGTAATTGAGACTCGTAAATCACGGTATTCGTTTCATCCTAATTGGAATGACCGGATTAATATCACTTTGGTTATACTTCAGACATTTTCCTCTTTTTTCTCTGGCCTCTAAAAGGGTGTCGGAGAATAATTACGGATATTAAAATGAAATATCTTTATATCGCACGGAATAGGAAAGGATCTCGAAAATATTTTCCCTTCGGAGGGATGGCAATTTTATTCAATTCTAAAATGCACCTCGGCGGTGCGATGGGATTTGAGAAATCGCTCCGAGTTTTCCTGCAGTAAACACTCCACGGATCTCAGGCTGGTTTAAAATCGTATTTCTTGCGCAAAACTGGAATTTAATATTTATGCTTTTCAAATTCAAACCGTTTCCTAGCGGTAAATGTGGGTTACCAATTAATAAGCAATGGTATCTTAGTCCACATCTCTTTAGAAAAAATTAAGATAAAGTTACCAGTGGGGCAGGAACATAAAATAAGGAAAGCTGGCCTTAATTAGAACTTTGACTGAACACATTTTTAATGCAGTGTTTTCTTGGGAAATAATTTGTAAAAATTAGGAAAATATGGCATAGAAGTTTCGAAAAGAACTTGATTATTGCTTGTAAAAACCGGTAGATAAATGCATGTAACATCTTCGTGTAAGAAAATACATCACGAAGTCAATAGAGTACAATCAATAAACATTCAATAATTAAACGCCTGAATAATAACGATAATAAATGCCTTTGAATGTATTTCACTTTTCACAAATATTTTCTCCTAATTTTTCCTCATTTGAAGTATCTCTTTCGGCCGTTTTGCATCCCGAACTATTTTTTTTGATGGTTACTATTACTTAAGTTATCTCCGAATTAATTATCAATCAATAATTTCGTGGGAAATGTATTTAAAGAATGCTGATACATTCTGTGAAAGCTTAACCACGCCGCAGTGCATTAAGTACATGGCGAGCGGTGGGAGGGTAGCATTAGGTACACGAAGACGTAGAACTTTCCAAACACATCAAAGAAAGTTCAACCTGCTTCACTTTTAATTAACGGGAGCCCATTTCGATATGGTTTCCTTGGGAGAAAGATTCGAGCAAAAACAAGCGAAGACGAGGGATAATGCGACATCCGATCCTTTTTCCTCCTTTCCCTCGAGGATGCGCCTAAAACTTTGCACATCTCACCTCCCCTTCCCTCACGTGCAAAGTGAACCGAAAAAAATCAAAGAGCGAGTGAAAATGGCTGGTGCTTCCGCGAACTTCATCCCCCACACCATCTCGAACACCCCTCCACCCGTCTAGAATGCCGCTTCCTCCACACCTCAGCACGCGCTCTTGATGGCAGTGGTAATGATGATGGCGGAGGTGACGTAATCAGAGGGCCGAGTTTTTGGTCGAGGAAAAGGGGCCATCATTGCTTTAGTGCCGGGAACACTAACGCCGAAGGAATGGAGTGGCGGGTTAGGGAACAGGAAATTAAGACGCTGGGCGACGTGTGTACAACTCCCCGAAGTCGAAGTCTACTTCTTCGATGTCTTCGCCGCACCCCGCGGACGTCGCAGACTTTAATGCATACATAGCGGGCCGCCCCGGAACGAACCTCCTCGGCGTCTTAGTGCACGCGTTCCGGTCGCTAAGCTACGCGCGGTGCGCGAAGTTTGAAGACGCCGAAGGGAGCAGTCCTTCCCCCGCTCCCCCTCAAGATAATGCTTACCCTTCCGCACCCGCCATCTTAAGGTACCCCCCTCCCGCTTCGCCTCCTTCCGTCTTCATCTGGTCGTTTCTTGTGGAACACGGACAACTTTAATGGAATAATTAAATGAAGGGAGGAAGAGAGCGATGATTGCTCCGCGTTTATCACCATCTTCCAGAGGCGCGTCGCCCCCGGCGCCCCGCTCCTTCCCCTTGCAGAAACGCCTCCCACTTGCCATCCGTCTGGTAGGACCCCTCCGGCCGCCCCATCCCCCCCTTCCTGCCTGTTTCCTTCCGCCCCTACCTTCCGAAGGGTCGTTGGGGTGCCCATGGGTCTCTCCCTTGCTTGATGCTCGGTGCAGGACTTCTCGGGGCTCTGATTGGCGGCCAGGGACTCTCTCTGGAAGAATGACTCCAGAGGGGTGGGCGTTGGTTGGGGGTGGGATAAGCGAACTTGCAGAAGAATGTTCCTCCGGGTCCCTGTTTCCAAGGAGGTGATTCTAGAAACTTAGACGATAATCAACCCTTGTCTAATGTCTGCCATAAGGTTTTCGCTGAGTGGGAGATTTACAAGCCGATTTTTCAATAGGTCAACCAAAGGCTTGAAGGATCTCGCAACAAGATCGTCGTAGAAAATACATCTATAAAAATGTCATTTAAAGGACCACTATCTGGGGGCAACCTACGTCGGATTCTATTTAAGACATCGAGGTCACTACATCGAATGATCATTAAAAATCATCGGAGACATAGGTACAAAGTAACATTAATTGTACGTAAGACATCTTAGGTGTTTAGGGGGTGAATGCGATTCATTTTATCTTACACTCAAAAGAATCAATCTCCCTTACTTTCAGCATTGATTTATCTTATGTGATAAATGGAGAGGCGGAATTAACTGGGGTCTTCCAATCTCCCAAGATTGGAACTAAATCATGAATAAGAGCATCGAATGCTAATGACATCGTAACGATTGAAAACTGTCTTCGACTGGACTTTTTATTGCTGAATACTAAGGGACAATATGTGATCTTTGGAATTATAAACCAACATCTGATTCCTGAATTCAATATTTATCAACACTACATCTTAATGAAACGAGGAAAAGCTGCATTGAAGAGATAGGAATTCGAAATATCTGGAACACGCGAAGTACTGCCGCCATGTGCGTGAAATCGCTTTAGGAATTCTAGTGCCGTTCACAGTACAGTTTAAAGAAAATATTGATCGTATGCATTATTTTCATTCTTGATGGTTTATTACTTCAGTAATGCAGTACTAGCCTTTTACCTATATAAAAAAGACAATTTGACCGCCGCATTCCTCGGAGAATTCAAGGAAGTTTCATTTATTAAAAAATTATTTTAGTTTATTTTAGAAATAAACAACTAAATATGTGAGGAGAGTTGATAGAGAAAGACTCAGCGACACTGATACGTGAACAGAATTTACCACTCATTAATCTGCTATTTATTTTCGCTGGTTATGGTGAAGGAACCGAGACTCAAAGTATACTTTTACAAAGTGGGTGAAACAACATAAACACGGAGGGTTATTGAAAACGTGGTGAACGTAACTTTTTCATATGAAACTGGCGTGTATGAAATTTAGTTTCCAAAATAAATAGTTGAATTATATTTTTCATTGAAAAGCTCACTTTATTCAATATTAATTGACTCCAAATTACCGTTAAATGTTTCCTCCCACGCTAACAACTAATTTTAGAGCATGCATGATCTAAATATCAATTCTGTCCTCGAATCGCTGTACTATGTATTCGCTCCTCCTAATCGCAGGTAGATACTAAAAGATGAAAGAAAGATGAGAAAAATACCCAATCAATATCCTCCAAATTGAACGGATTTATTTCCAAAGCCCAATGCCTAAGAGCAAACTCTCATTGAAAAACCCAGGCACTCAATCAGCTTTAAACGCAACTCCGAATAATGTTCCCTTGCGGACAATTGCCTCGATACATTTTTTTAATCACACCTTTCCTCGTCACCTCCGCATTATATCCAACGAGACGACACATTTTTACTGGAGATTCCCACAGCAAGTTACGCCATATTATTCGGGCGTTTAAGCATGCCGTACAATAACTACGAGCAAAACAGAAAAATGTTAATTTTTCCTTCCAGGGGTCGAACCCCCGTCGCTCTTAATACAAACGCCTCTCGGGAGCATGTTACTTTTTCCTCCACTCTCCCTAGATAAAAACTCATTCCTAATCTACATAATCTTTCTCCCCAGCTTGTCTCCGGGTCACCCACCTCCCTCCTTGTCTATCAGTCCTTCTCCTACGCTGCTATTTATACATTTTTTCCTCCCCTCTCCCCGTCTCATCTCCGCATTTGTAAGCCACCCTCGTAGACGAGTGACAGACCTTCGCTGGGCGCGCTATTTATTTTCCTGACATGCTTTTCAGGGAGCTCGAGCAATAAATCTTATTTCAGGCCCTATCTCACTCGCCTCTCCCCCTCACTTCCTCTCCTCCTTCATTTCCCGCCCTTCATTCCATACCGTGACGTTTTACCTTCCCCTTAGATGCTTACCCAAGGCGCGAACCGCGCTATTCACTACAAGCAGTTATAAGCGAGAGCACTGAGTTGGGAGGGGGAAAATGGAGATTTTTTCCTAGAGGAATTCTTACAGCTCCGTCTCTCGACTGGAATGAGATAGGAAGGAAATTTCGGTCTATACATTTACGATACACAACTTTAGAAACGTTCTTCTTCGCATTAAAAATGAAACCCTTAATACTGTTGAGATAATGAAAGGTATTTTTTTCAAATTTACAATATCGACACGACCATATCGAATTGTTGCAGATGTTGAACATCCGCATATCACGGTCGCAATGAGACAATTCTATCGTTCCAACGGGAGGTTACTAAAGAGTAGTGCTAGTGATAAATGTGAACCAACTAACCAAAAATTTCGAACAATTTCAAGAACAAGAAGGAACCATAAAAACTCTTAAAAATAAATTGCATTCGAGGCTACCAAGTAGTTTCGATTATTACCATGTCACTAACAAACGAAACGGGTTACAATTACAGATTAGAATCCGGAAGAGTTCAGTATCGACCCCTTTAATTAAAACGAATGAAATATAGCACTGCATGTACACGAGGGATCGATTATCTTTAGGAGAATAAGAACCTGATTTCTATTAGAGAATTACTTCATTAAGGAAAGATCAACAATACGAAGTGTGGAAGTTCTGATTGCTACTATGAAGTTCAAATACGGCACTAATGAATCTGAATGCCATATTGTATTCTTAACTCTGTCCGTTTATTCTTATTTTCTTACAACTACGATCGCATCATCTCAATTCGCCTTCGATTTAAGCTAAATTTAATTCCTCGAATTCAAAATACTTCAGGCACATAACGGCAGTTAACACGTGCCGTTAAAACGTTGGAAGGCAAGGAAGAAATCAACTTCAGCGGTTGGCAGCGCTGTTCGGATCCTTCCAAATCTTCGGTCCCCTTCCCAATCCTCGCCTCCCTCTTTTTCCACGCAACACACCCTGAACTTTTTTTCCCTCTTACTGTCTAGGGACTCACCCTTCTTCCCGCATCCATCCAGGAGGCTGACCTCCGGGACTCGGGCTCCCAGCTCTGGGGAGTGGGGGAGCACCGAGGGCCCGGCGGAGGGCCCTTCCTTCCCGGCAGGGGTCCTCACATCTCCCGATCCAGTAGCGGCGGTCGTGGGTCGCCCTGAGTGAAGGGCTCCTCCGACCACCGCCTTGGAATTGGCAACGGTGACGCAAGAAGACTTACCTCCGTTAACGCTGAAAATTAATTGCATGTTCGATAGGGAGACCGATGAAGCCATAGGTGCAGTTTAGCAGCCTGAAGATTTAATTTTATGCATCCGAACGCTTCGAATGCCATTTCTTTCGCAGACTATCATTCTGACATGTTTTTCGCGGGATTCTCGAGAAAATTCTCTCCTGTGATAGCGTATGAGGAAAAGGAGAGCGTAGATAATGTATTCAATTACTTCGTCAGAGTGGCAATAAATTACTCTCAGCTACTGCAGTAGAATTAATTCATTAAAAACGTATCATAATTAGCCAATTGATCATTTTCATGGCGCTGGAAGGTGGATTTATAAAAAATGCTATTAACAGAGGCCTTTTAGAGTAGTTTCACGAAACGGTCTTTTTTTACTTCATGTATACCGATTCTTGGCTTATATTCCCTGGAAGTTTCATTATTGCAGTTATTTCATGGCTAGAAATAAGGTTGACTAAGATATTAGACTGTCCTCGATAAAACTTATTGAAACTCGTGAATCGAAACAAAAATCATATCTTGAGTAAGATATGTTTAAAATGGCAAATTTTAGCCATGGAAGTATAAAAAGATACAGCCTCTATAAAAACCAATTTCATACTCATTTTATTAATTCTCAGCCCATGATTCATAAAAGAAGTTGAATATATGCTACTTGCATAAACCTTGAGAGATTCGAAGGTGATTGATCCAGTTTAAATTAATCATAATAAGACAATGGATATTCAAGAAAGCCTAAAAGGGCATGGAGACATTTTACAACTAAATGAATGCCGATCAAAATAAGCCGTCTGAAAAATACGCTGATTCACCGTGAAACTCTAGAATATGCTAACATTATGGTAATTTAATTGAACGAGAAAAGTTATTTGGCTTTTCAGATAAGTTTTGTATTAAAATCTATGATATCTAAATGTGTTTAGGCGAAAAAAAAAGTAAAACCGATATTTTCTTTGCCTGAAGATTTAATTTTACAGGTGAGATAATGGTCATAAAAACAATGCTACTCTGAGTATCACACAAAGCATAAATATTCGTCCGGAGTTTAAGCTGTAATAAAAAAAGTGCTAATCTAGAGGAAAAGTGGTTAAGGGGATAAAAAAATTTCTTGGACGTGTTTTCGAAAGTTTTATTGTTGAAACAGAAAACAATAATAATATAGCATCGGAGAAGGCTTATGCGCAAATGCAAAGAGACGACCATCCACAGTCTCAGCGAAATGACGGAACAGCTGTTGGGATATCTCTTGATGCCATGGAGGAGGTACCTAAAGTTATAGCATAAAAGTTTTACAAGCATTAACTTTACATACATAAACACTAACTGTGCAATTGAATAGGCGTTCTGAATTTTAATTAATAATTTTTTTGTGTATGTGAGTTCGAAAATCACTCACTAATCTATCGTAAAAATGAAAACCGATGAAAATAAAATTCAGCACGATAGAATGCATTCTTACTTTTTTATTTTGAAAGGCGTATAAGTCTACTAGTATGCTTCCTACATTTTGAAATTGGTCTATTGTGCAATGTCAAGGCAATCTTGGACCTGCCATTTTAACGCATCGAATACCAACATTAAAATTGCTATTAGTATACCAATGTTATAACAGTAAATTGATTATGTGAATTGCGGGGGCTATCAACGATTGCAAGTCGCCCATATTTAAACAAAATTAATTCTAACAGGAATAATTCAGTCTTATTTATCGACCCTGTATGAATGTCTCAATTGTCTGATTTATGAACAGGATGCATACTAATTTTCATAGTTATGAAATACTTGAATTAGAGAAAGCCGTCAAAACAAAAAGGCGGATACTCTCCCATGTCAACCNGTTTATTAATAAACTGATTCGTTTTTATATAAGAGAAGTGGGAAACAAATTTCTGCTAATTTTTAAATGTGTCATATCATTTGCTCTTCATTTGCAACTTTGTGGTGACAAATTATACTAGAAATTAAAGAGAACTACTTTAACTACTCCAAAAAAGACGACCGGGGAAGAGAGTGGTGGTGGGCGCCCTCAAAGGCGCCGGTTCTTGGCCGCTTCATGCTCTTTCAGTGGTCAATTGAAAGCTTTGGTGCAATACATATTTTTATGAAAACATTTAAGTATTATGGATCTAGATGTACCAAGATCTTCGAGGGAATAATCTTTGAATATTAAGAGTCTGTAAGGAAGAATATTATCTTAAACAACTTATTAGGTATTAAATAGTTACTAAAAACTAAGGACTGCAGTTTCCTGTTTTGTTAAAAATTCCCATTTAATCGAAATCATACTATTCTTTAACAAGATTGTTAATATTAGTGGCCATTTAATCCAAAAAGAATTAAAAACAAAATATTGGCAGGCAGATTCAACGGCACACCGCATATACAGAGAATAATAATAATAATAAAACGTCTTTATTGATAGGCGTGATTGAGACTACTTGTCTTTGAGGTAGTGACTTGTGAGAGTAAGTATGTATGTATAATAAGAATATCGTTTTAACTGTAGAAAAGTAATTCAATGCTATTCGCCGTTTATAGTACAACATGGAAACATAAAACATCTTTGAAAGTAATGTCATAAACGGTGTCTTTGTAAGCCATCATATATCATTCATTCCCCTACGTAATATACCTAAATTAAGTACTAAATTTTAGAGTTCAAAATGTAACGAAAATATGTAATATTAACTCACTATCTTCTACTCTAATTAAATAAATAATTAAAAAAATCTGATGAAACGGCACTGGAATTTGTGAAATTTACAAGAAATTTCCTGAGGCATTGCCTAACGTTTCCCCATCAGATTTTATGATCAATCAAGATTTTCAATCATTTACTGATTTTTTACCATTCCTTGCACCCCTACTTTTTAATTTAATTTTAATAATTGATTGTAATAATGTAATATTACAGAAAATGTCACACCCCAGCAAAACTTTTAAACTTTGAGTCATCGGATGTGAGATTTAAACAAAATGGTAAATGAATATGTTAGTTGAAATTTTCATTCTTTACAGTATAAGAAAAATCAGTATAAGAAAAACCCCTCTTCACTTTCGAAGGAAACTATTAAACAAAATTTTTTACTAACTAATCCAGTATAGATCATATTTACTTCGATCTTTGCTCTGATTTACTGCCCATGTTTAATTCCAGCAATTCAGCAAGAAAATAAATAAAGAGAAGGGAAGGGAGAGCGAGCGTACGCAACGGGCACGTGGGCACGAGGGCAAGGCGGAAGGCCGGTCAAATTTACGGCCGTGTACCGACGAAGATCTGACGCGACAAAGGCAGTTAAAAAGCCGTTAAGGAGTCTAAGGTTCCCGAGTTAAGTTCTTTATGTGGCACGGAGGCGAAAAAAACACTGCGGCGGCTTCCTCGCAAAGCACTTAAACATGGTGTGGGTGCAAGGTAGTTTAGAAAAAAAGAATCTGCGGGACGATATTTACGATTCTATAGGGATAGTCGGGAAGTCATGGAAACGGAAGGTGTCCGTGTGGTTAGCGGGAGAAAGGTCGTTCGAAAGGCCGTTGAAAGGGAGGAAGGAAACTGGTTATAAACAGCTGGTGGTTCACAGAAAAAGGGATTGAAAATAAATAAGACGAATTGATCCGACGTACATGAATTTGATCAAATTATAAAATATACTGTATTATACTAAGTTTATACGACTATTTTACCATTACAATATACTATATCATTACAATTATACTGTTATGTATACTATTCATGCATGTATACTGTTATAATTACTCTATTTTATACACTAATCATGAAATTTATTCAATGGTAAAATGGATGTTTTAAGGAAAGGTAAAATATAAATTTTATAAAATTACTACATGAATTACTCTTCAAGTTATGCATATTATCATGAACCAGAAGAGGGAAAACCAATAAGTGAAGAAGAAGAGATAGTAAAGTATGATAAATTATAATTAAATTTCTGATAATTTGCGAAATCAATTGCGTATATGACAAGATATTCTTAAAAATTATTAGCCAATAGTTAGTCTAATAGCCAATGACATGTGCGACATTCTACTTCTCTTAGTTCCTATCTCTTAGATAAAATTTTCCAATATTATAAGCGATTAATGAAAAGTCAATGGTAATCAAATGTTTCTCATTGGGTAAAAACATGTCGGAACAGCAGGTAAAATAATTTATTACATACATGCAGGCACTGATGAATATCTTTTAAGTGCCGAATATTAAATAAGATCCTAAAATAACAGCAATAGAAAATAAATAATGTAATAATACATACATCTAACGACATACAATGAAAATAATAATACATTTAACGACACAATATAATATATTAATAAATATAACTACAAAACCAGGGAGTGATGCATGCAGACACACACAAAACACAATTTACATTCGAAGAGATACAGAGACTGAAAAAAACAATAAAATGTGAATACTTACATGTTTTATACATCTTTTCTAGCTTTCCTCATTCGCTTTAATCATGAAACACTCATGGAAATTTATACGAGCAATGATTTTATAGCAGAATCTGTCAAATTTAGATACAAAGTGATTATTCACATCTAGTAAATATTCTTTCGGTTATTAAGCATATTTTGTGACATGGGAACGCATATTCAAGGAAATTTTCAATAAATTGCTCCCTTTGCCTCAGTTCCTATTGAGAGAGACGACGGTCCCCCTCCCCTCCAAGTTTCCTCAAGTTCGAGAACGAGTTGAGAGAGGGCAGTAGGTTCTTGCAAAGTGCATCTGTGTGCGTGCTCCCCCACCCACCGCCCCCTTCCGCCCTCCCCTCGTGACGCGGGGGCCCCCCGCCGGACCCTTCTCACCCCCGCATTTCCCTGCATCACTCCGCCCCCTAATTTTTACTCCTTATCATATCCTAAGCGACCCGTCAGGGAGTCCTCCAATGAAGAAACCCCGTCACCGTGTTTACGCGGGCGCCGTACCCTCGCCCCTCCCCTTCGCCCGGGGGCAGATTTGTAATCCGTCCCGGGGGGCAGGACGGCATCGACGGGAGACGTAGACAGAGCGGGGTTGGGAGGGGCGAAGGTGCCACGGCCGGCCCCCGAGCCCCTCCCCCCCACGGGCCCCTCCCACCGCCCCGCGGACCCATTGCTGCCGCACCCGTCGATCTGGAAGCAGCTCTCGCTGAAGTTCTCGAAACGACGAGGTCCTTGAATGCCGGAAAGGAATGGGTGACGACCGGGGAAGAGAGTGGTGGTGGGCGCCCTCAAAGGCGCCGGTTCTTGGCCGCTTCATGCTCTTTCAGTGGTCAATTGAAAGCTTTGGTGCTGTGAAGGTTTTGTATCTAGAGGCTTTCGGGCTTATTGGAGTATTTCGTCTTGCGTAGATGAGTAGCACGTCATGCCATGTGCAACATTTTTCACTCTGGTAACAATTACTTATGAGTCCTTACTGATATGCGTTCAAATATAGGTTAAGTGTTCCACTGTGGCTTACCCACGACCCAAGCCGTTATGTCGTATATCTCCTATTGAGAGTAGAGGGAATAAACTACAAACTTATTTTGATATCCGTGGAATGGGCAATTACTAGTGTCAAGGGTATATTTGAATTATTTTCAATAATTAGGAGTAATATTCGTATGTAGACTATCAAATTGGAAATTTAACGACTATTTGAATTCGAACATTGATGCTTTGTATATTAATGCGTTTCAGTTTGAACTACACCATCCGTTTCTTCAGTTAATTTCATCATAGAGAAATACGAGTATTTATTCGATTAGAATTTTTAATCATCTAGTGATATATATCAAGAGATTTGAAATCAAATCGCGATAAAGTATCTGATTGTATCTGTTATTAGAGCCCCTCAGCTGCTGCTGTGAGATTCACTTTAAGGTTGCCGATGTAATGTAAAAAATCAAATGAATATAGAAACGGAAGATAAAACGGAAATAATCAAAGTTGGTGATCCGTCAAACCTATTCCATTAATTTTACTTTACTGAGCATTTAGAACAATGTCACTGAAATGAGCAGGGTAGGTAAAAAAGAAAGATTTGAATTAAACGCTATATACACCGTGATATTGAAACAAAATAAAATGCAGAAAGCAACGAAAGAAAAATACAGTTTTATGGAACGTGGCCCATTGGCAATTTCGAGCCCTATTACACCGGCCGGCGTGACGGAATTCTAAACAAAGAGACAATGGAAACATGGATGAAGTCCGAATTCGTTTCGCACGACCGCGACCGGGTTCCGAAAGTCGATCGAGATGTTTCGCACACCCCCTCGTGAGGTAGCCACGAATGTGTGTGTGATAGGCGAACGCGTTACCAAAACAACACGTCCTTCCGTTGCATTTATGAGGAGGCGGTTTACAGCAATTCCACAAGTGGCACGCGAAATGTGTACTTAGGGACCACGGGGCGGGGTGCCCCAAAGATATCCGATGGAAATTAAGGGTGGGGGAGGGCGGGGGAGGGGGGGCACGTGGTAGTTCAGAGGGAGCGAAAAGGGCCGTGGGTGAGTCCATAAACGTGTCCTCGGGTGATAAAAGAGCCATAAATTCCTGCATCCAGGCGGAGGCACAAAACCCCTTTCCATCTCGGAGTCCCCTTCCCCTCCCACCGCGAATGCGCCGTATACTTTTTATCTCTCCCTCCTCTCCATTCATCCTCGGCGGAAGAAATATTCAAGAGTTGTGTGGAGGGAGGATGTTTGGGGTGAAGATTATGCGAATGAAGAGGGTGTGGCCCTTTCCGGAGTTCCGATTTTCGGGCGTGTTTATGTTGAACAAAGTCCGTGAGGATTTTCCACGCTCCTTTTCCTCCAGAAGAGGAGCAATATGGATATGGTCCCGAAATTGATAGCGCCGCTCATGGAAGGAATTATGTGAGCCTCGCGCACCTATTCAAACAGGTTGCCTTTCGGCGGATGCTTTCGGGGAGATCAATTTTACGAGGGCAGAAATTTCAATTTCCATTCCAATGCCGAGGATCCCTTTTTCCGGAGCAGTTTCGCGAGTTTTGTTTGGTTTGGCATTGAGTCTCTGTGGGTAATCGTCTTTGAACGCTTTATGGGTCGACGGAATGGGCTGCATCATGTGCTAATGGAAATGTGTTGGAGGTTAAAAATGAGCTTGTATTCCCTGTGGTGATATTGCTGCGTGGTTTTCTCGCGCAATTTACAGACAGACTTTAATTACTTAGCATTGAGTAATGTATAATTATCAAAGAATGTTGGTATCATGTTTCATGGACAAGATAGGATGTTTTATAATCTTCTTATAAATAACTTAGCACCAGCACAAATTTTCCTTGAAACTGTGGATAGTATAAAAACATCAAGATATTGGGCAATTCCCTTAGTAATGGTCTCTCCTGATGAAATGAAAGATTTAATCATTTAGAGATATAAACAACTTTATGACTAACGTCTCAAAACTCGGGCAAAGATGAGCTGCAAAATTATGAACTGAAGAAATATTCTGGGGTAAATCATCCACTTTTCACACATCAATTTTTCCGGAAAAGATTTTTGTTGGATTTTTCACGGCCCTCAAGCAGTTACTATGCGCAAAATTCCATTTATCTGATTTATGACTTTATTACGTTTTAACGGAGGTAACAGTACGGGAAAGGAAAAGAAAAAAGTTAACCACTGTCTAAAATCTACAATCATATTTCATACAAAATTCACGGTAAAAATGAATTTATCTCCTCCTAAATGCAGTTTATTAAAACAACCTTAATATATAGAAGAACTATATCTACTTTCATTTTAAAAGTGAGATATCTGGAAGATAAAACTTTTCTTTTGTAAAGTATTCTGCAACAAAATAAAAACGTCAACGTCAAAAATTCGACGTTTATTAATAAACTGATTCGTTTTTATATAAGAGAAGTGGGAAACAAATTTCTGCTAATTTTTAAATGTGTCATATCATTTGCTCTTCATTTGCAACTTTGTGGTGACAAATTATACTAGAAATTAAAGAGAACTACTTTAACTACTCCAAAAAACGCTATTCATGAATCTTGCTAAATATAGAAATTTGTTCATTATCTCTTCAATTAGTTATCAGAACATATTCTAATTTCCTTAATAATGGAGAAAATGCTAACTGGCATTTAGTTGATTCGTGCGTAAAATTGATTGTGAAATTATTACTCTATCGTACCAACATTGAAGACTCATTTCTGTATTTTATTCCAACAGGCTCACATTTCTGCGTATTGAAACTCTTCGGCTATAGCGATGCTTAGCGGAATTCAAGAGCAGGCAAGATAAGACAAAAAGCAGGGAAACTAATGTTTTTATTGTTTTGACGAGTAAACAAAACTCATTCCTTAGTTTACGATTCAAAAACTCGCGGGCTTCCCTTATCGGAGCAGCGCACCATCTGCTTTAAGCTATTTATCGATTCCACGAACTCAGTGGTTTGGGTTCATCGACTATGGGGTGATTGCGCTCAAAATTCCATCTCTTCCAACTTCTTCTCCATATCCCACGAACGGCCTTCCACTTCCCCTCTCAGTCCCCACACCATTCCTCTAAAGAACAATGCCAGAGTCTGGAGGGAAGCCTCTTTAAAAGCTCGTAAAGTACACTCTGGAAGGTTGAGTGGAATGGGTCGCGATGGAATGGGAGGAAGAACTTTAAAGCATTCGAACGGAGAATTAGAAGGAGCTGTTGCACACCTGTTCTCGCGAATGAAAGGGAGTATTCATGCTAACTCCAAGACTATCGGTGTTAATGGCAAATATCCTCACGTGAAGACACAAAGACATTCTTTAAATGATGAAGACAGCGGAGGACATGATCGCGGACGCCAAAATCGGTAGAAGGTGGTGTTAGTTCACAAATCTTCCGCCGACCTCGTCTCGGCAGCACTGAAACACCCACACAGCAGTTTGACACTTAAAGCTTTTCATAGCCGTATTTCAGGTTCAATCGATACATCATTCCGTCAAGAGCCAGCCCTAAGGCGGGGCCACTGACACGGTGTAAGCCAATAATTTTCTCTGCCGGGAAAGGTTGCAGCCATCTTTGCCGAGGTATGAGAATTATTCTGGTTCAAAATATTCAGAATTTCTAAAACTGCTCCGGTAGCGCTGAATGAGATTTCCTGCCTCGATTCCGAGAAGAGACGAAAGATGGAGCCAACTACTGCGAGCTGTTGGACGGAGGAACGAAAGAAAAGGTAAGGTTGTTTACAAAGATATCTCTTTCTTGCATTATTTCGTACAGTTGCGCGAGATTAGTGTGTTATGGGATCCTCATTAAATATTGCAGTGGTGTTGAAGGTGTTCGTGATCGATGAAATTCAGGCATAACAGCCACTTACTTTCGGGTAATGTATTCAAAAAACAACGAGGAGTTAGTATTCAAAACTCTATATTGAGTGGACCGTTCACTTTGTACAGAAATTTTTGTGGCACACAAAAAAATAAAACAATAACAAAAACTCAACTTATCACAATCTTAAGAAATAAACAAAAAGAAATATATATGTACAAATATAGGTCGGGTTAAAATTAACATAAAATGCATAATTTCTTTACACTTGAAACTAAGAATACTGACTATAAGTATCAAAATAATCTGTCAGTTCGCTTCTTTCCACGTGAGTCACATTTACACATTCCAGGATGTCAAGACTACCTCTTTCACATTCCGAAAATTGAGGTCGAGAATGTGCTCAACGACTGGATAGAAGAAATAATCATTTAGATTTCGATCGGCCCTCCCATTCGTATTAAGACAGGGAAACTGAACATCACAATCAGCCCAAACTTTGATACGGAATACACCAAATGAAAAAGGAGAGGTTTCTTGAGAGCATGAGACATATTAAAGGCTTGTTATTCAACCACAACTTTTTATTGTTTTCTTTTTTCAAACACATTTGGACAGGCTCATCATGCATACTAGAACTGGAATACTACATGTACGATATCTATACTACCAATAAGAAATTTTCTTAAATTTGCACTTTGACAATTCAGACTAAACGTTAAAAACAACATACCACGAAGGAACGATGAGGTATTTCAATGTCTATATAAGCCTATAACCTACTCTTGTATGTAAACGAGACAGATTTCCACGAGGAGAGGGTTCTCATTACGCACAGCTGGGCAACGTGCCATTGAGTCACTTCCGTTTATCTCTTTTTTCTTTGTTATACAATTGCTCCGATTCGGAATAAATTATGCAAAAAAATATATATATGTATATGAACGTCTTGTGAGGGATTAAAGTTGCAAAGTAATGCTCTCGTATACATTTACAATAGATGAAAGACACGAGGAATTTTATTCCCAATCGCATGTGCCCAAATTCCTCATGGAGATCTACCGAGAGTATTTTCAAACCTTGTGTAGCGATTTTGATTTCAAATTAATTTTTATATAAAGGTTCTTTTCAAATTTCAACAAACCAAATTATTTTAACAGGCAATTCATCTCAAAACGTAAGCTCTGAATTCATCGAGTGTGATTGAAAACTATGACCGTAATGTTCTCGAATCGTCTGATTTGGGGGTCAGTGGAAACAATCGTTGAAAATGGCTTTGAGTGAAGCAAAACAGTACGAATAGAATTACTTTAAACTCGCTGGCCGGATCGTATAAAGTTATAAAATTATATTGGCCAATTTATCCCCCTGCTGCAGGTCAAACATTTTCAAGGACGTATGGCTTGCAATTTGCTCAATTTAGATGTCTGGAAAATAAGTCCTAATCTCACAGTCTTGAAAGAAGACCATTTAACGTATACATTTAGAGAAGGTATTTTTATCTGTTGCTAGAATCGAAAGTCGAAATACCATTCCTTTTTGGAATGTACTTCCTTTTGCTTCATGGTCCTCCATCGAAGTACACAGGCTTGTAAATTTACGTATAATAGGTATTTTACGTATAACAAATTGTTAATGACGAGATCTCAGTCTTTACTTTAGCGCTAAAACTTAAATACTTTAAAATCTTTATGTGCTCCATCAACAACTCGGCGCCAGCAAACTTTTTATGCGATATTTTTGTTTGGTTTTGTTATCTCTTTCATGAATCTCTCTCTTCACGAGAAAATAAAATTGATTTATTAAAAAAAAACAGAACCGACGTTTAAAACAATTTATCATGAAACGCTTCTGAAATTCTTTGGGAACCGTATACAACAGATTTCACAACTTTGAGAATACTGAACGTTTACAAAGACCCTGAATATTTCACGATTCCAAATCTTTTCGTTCCTAAACTGTGATGTCAATTTCAACTGGCTGGTCGCGCATACCTTCTAATGCCAACACCAATGAAAATACTTCTTTGAAATTAAAAGGTAAAAATGTTATAAGACACCAAGCAGACTGCAGACCGAAAGTGTTTTAGGGTATCTTTTCTTACGCTTACACTCTATTTAACACAGCACAAAATTATTTTCTTTCTCATACATATATTAATACATCGTTAAAAATCTATTCATTGGTGTATAAATTACAATCCGTCTGTACATATTTACGTATACAACTTCAGAGGAACGGCAGCTGGGAGTAGTACGTTTTGAAATCTCACATTTTTCCCAAAAAACGGAAACAACTCGAACGACAGCCTCTGGTAACTATCCCGGAGAATTGAACTGCGAGAGCGTGTTGGGGTAAAAATTTCGCTTCTCCCGTTAAGGCTGAAAAGAAAATTTGCGACCAGATTCACTTTTTCTATCACAATTCCTCGGTCAACGAATTCGAAAAAACAACTCCTCGCGCTTACCTTGCGAATTTCATAAAAATATTAATTTTCGAGTGACAGACAAATGAGGATCGTGTCATGGCCTTCGTTTCGCAGTTAGATTCCCTCGGATGACGCGGCCTTTTAAACTGACAGATGAAGTGGCTAAGGAGGATTCGGGGGAATACAAACGTGTACTTTGGTATCCATAATCAACCGTCTCTCGCAAAAAAATGAGAATGTCCGATTTCTCGCCTCAACCATTCAAAGTGGGCATTGCAACCCGCAGGCTCGACCCCCTGACGTCGACCGCAACCTACAGCTTTCTCTATAATCGCTTTCAATTCAATAATAAATCAATATTAATTATATATAATATTATNATGAATATCAATCGACTCGAGTTAAAAATATATTTATATATAATATATATTAATATACACATAGTATGGAGCGAGATGACGCTCCGCCAAAGGCGTAGAAGCAAGGTTCCCTCTTTACATACTAACACGACACTTTGGACCTAGAAAACCACGGTTTCTCTTTGTTTTTTTGCTTTCCTCTGTCCATGATTGAAAACGCCACTAGGGAGAACTTTTGGAGAGAGCGAGAGAGAGAGAAAGAGTGGACCTATCTCCGGTCCTTCCAGACATCAGATCCCTCGCCAGCAAGGGCGACCTCACCTTCCCTCAAGTGCTTAGAAAAACCGTTCCTGCGAGTCACCGGACGCTACCGCGACGTCTCGAATGGGTAACGAAAAAAAGCGATCGAGATAATTTCGAAAATACCGTGTCTCGACATATGTACAGAGCGGAACTTTTCCCGCGTGAATTTTAAGAGATCGCTTCCTTTTGTTTTCCCCGAGAACTTTGACCCTCTCTCGTTAGCGGCCGCCAATGGTCGCGATTTCGAATTCCACAGCCACGTGTATCACTTGCTCGAACGCCGTTTGCCCCGGTGTGTTTCGCCCACAGTTTGGTCGGTACGGGTCGGGATCGAGAGGGTATGGGGATGCGTTGGGCAACTGGGATCGGGGCAAGCCGGTCATTCGGGGAAACTGATATTCGGGAGTGCGGGATTCGGAAAGGCTTCCGAAGAAACCGTCAGCGGCGACTCCCTGATAGCTCAACCGCGGTCAGGCGCCAATCGTTCTGCGCACGCGCGGAAAACAAGAGACGAACCACGCACGCACCCGTGCCAGCGAAAAATTTTTTGAAGAGAGAAAGAGAGTGTACAAAAAAAGGAACAGCAGGTAGTACATTTGTTATCACCGCCACTTTTACAAATCTCATAACTTGGCACTCGAGAGTTTTTTTAATAAATGTTTCTTTTGTCCTGTTATTCTTTTGTCCAGTCGGAAAACAATTTCGCCACGCCGCAGCCCATAGAGTTCTGTTGTTTTCTCCGCGCTCACTCTCCAAGTCCACACACACGTAAACCCGTCCGCGGTCTCTTTTGCTCTCCATTATTTTTTCTTAAAGCTATGTTTAGACGATGACGCCTGCGCGAGAGACTGTCGCACCAGGCGAACGCCAGTTGTCTGCATATGGAGTGGACGGGAAAACGGAAGAGGGAAAATAAAGGATGAAAGAGGGTTGTGGGAAAGATATTCGCGCGTGTGGAGAGCTGGGCGTATATCAGAGAACTGACCTTGCGTCGATCCCGGTCCGCTCCTTTACATCCACGAGGGATTTCCTCTTCCCCATTCCGCCCCATCTCGCCCCCGACCCGCCCCTTCTCCTGCCCCTCCCGCTAGCTCCACGGGTTGGCGAGGAGGGGAGGCAGAGGGGTGCGGGCCTCACTTAACGGGAACCACTCCACCGCACTTCTTGGTGTAGTCACAACACAGACACGTATATATACACACTCTGCACGATAACCTCCAGTGCCGAACTTCGTTAAGGGGAGGTTTTCATTGCCTTCCAAAAAAAATATACTTATATATATTCCAACACACTGGATTTTAGGCAAAATTCACTAATACACATAAAAGCTACTCTTGTTCGAAATTACATTGCACTCTTTTACAAGTCCACCGATGAACTAGCCATTTACAACCTCGATGAACCGATGCTTCATTCGGGGGAGGGTATGGGGGTAAGTACTCTTCCTCACGGGCGAGTAAAAACGAGCACAAGCTAGTAAACGCAGGCTTCACAGCGTGGGGGTAAATGGTAAACAGGTACACAGACACACGACCTCGCCTCTTCTCCCGTAACGATCGCATGCAGCAGCAAAACACACCAACACACACGAGAGACAAAACATCGAAATCAAGAAGGTCTTTGGAAACGAATATCAGCAGCGTATTTCTAGATCGGGGGAGTATTCGCGGATGTGGCAGGGCAAAGTATAAAAATAATAACTGATCAAACTTATGGTATCTTTTCTCACGGCACCGCAGGTGACCTAGCGGCGTTCAAGGATGGAAAGATGTCACCGTTGCGTGGTCCTGCTTTCTCCTTGGGTGCTGCGACGACCATCCAGAAGAGTTGTTGATCGAGGACGTCCACTGATTCACGGCTCCGTGGGTACCTTTTACTGGAACTCAACTGTGTCGACTCCTCCGGAATTGAGACTAGCCTCAAAAATGCAAGGGACGAAACGGGGATACTTGACCGACCTCGAACTGGCCCCATTCTAAATCTTTACACGACTACACGAAAAAAATATGAATTTAACACATTTATTTCCACCATTTCCATTTCCGAGCCTCCCTTCCCCTTTGACCCATTTGGTAAGGAATATTCTTCCATTCTTGCTACCTTCCGTCATCCCTGAGACAGGGAGGAGAACATTTCAATTGGGTCGATTTTTTGGCAAAATACTCCAGCTGTATTTACTTCCCGAGTTTTAAATCCACAGATGTTGCGGGCAATATTTGGACTCCTGAAAAACGATGGCTAACCTTGGCAGAAATCAGGTAAGATAGAGTGGAGAAAAATTCATCCCTTTTGTAGAAGTACTACGGAAAGAAAAATTAAAACGTGTTCATCGGTTGCTGGAACGTCATCGGAGGGTAAGACGATGTCCAAGGCGTCCGCAGGTCCTTCTTTTTGGGTCATCTCGCGCTGCACTACTGGACACACGGCTTTGGCCATCTCTCCTGTGTTCCCCGCCCTACAATTCCCCCTCCTCGGATTGAGGGAATGACGCGAGTAGGAACGGGCTGTCATCCTCTTGGAGTTGGGATTGAAGAACGGAGCTCTCGCATGGCTATTGAGGCGGCGTGGGCGGGGAGTCGGGCTGCATACCGTCCGGGGTCTGACCGGACTCCAACTTCGCTTTGTTTTCCTTCTTCCACTTCATCCTCCTGTTCTGGAACCAGATCTTTATCTGTCTCTCCGTGAGGCAGAGGGCGTGTGCGATCTCTATCCGCCGCCTCCGCGTCAGGTACCGGTTGAAGTGGAACTCCTTCTCCAGCTCCAGCGTCTGGTACCGCGTGTACGTCTGCCGGCCACGCTTCCTCTCTGTACAATAAAGAAGAGAAACAAGAGATTAGTGAGGGAATCGATGAAGCTTTTTGGGACAGAGGAGCGCTAATGCCACACAGCTGTAGCTATTGATTCCTTCATTGTTGGCGGAAAGCGGTGCTTTCAATAATTTTAAGATATAATTGCCGCTATCAAATTTCAGAAGTGCGGCATTATTACCCCCACGAAATCATCAGTAGCTCCAAAAAAATTTATTCATCAACTCAACCAATGTGAATGAGTTTCACCTGTATGACGAGTTAGCTTGTCAAAACATTTTCCGCACGAACCGCCGAAAAATTAATAACTCGCTCCTCTCCCGTATTAAGTTCTCCTATTTCAGTTACTCAATAGCTTGGTGTATGTATGGCGTTAATTATTATACCGCATCCTGGAGAATTTCATATCAGCTTCATTTCATGTCAGCTACGGTCTGATAGCCCTAACTTCTTATGGCCGGTGAGCATAGGAAAGAAACTAGGCAAATTTTCGAAATTAATTAAATTTTTAATTAATTTTCTCCACGCATGATGATTATCTACAAAACACGATTGTTGAGGAACTATCTTCTAATTAAGAAATTAAAATGACGATACAAAATGTAATGCGACTTGATACCAAATTATTATTTATGTAATTTCTCAGCACTTTAGATTTCAATGTAAATATACCTCCTCGTGTAATTATTCTTCCATGATGCAAACTCCGAGGGTCATAAAATGATTATAACGCAAAGACAAAATTTCATTTTCATGTAGCTTTGATTCTCAGAGTATATGACTATTCGCAGAAGCTTAAAAAAGTAGTTAAATAAATACAAAACCGTTATGCCAAAATAGCAGAATTGATTTCCAGAGCAGTTAGAACCTTATCCTCTGATTTTATCCTCGCTGTGTCTGAATTCTACGAAAGAATAAAGGGAATTAGAAATGAATTTAACAGGTATGAAAAAGATAGAGAAGACTTTAATGAATAAAGTAGAATAATATTTTCTCTCTCTTAAGTATTTTGTAATAATAATTTTTTTTCTATTAGAGTGGAATGAATACTGTTACTAAATCATTCTAGTGCAGTAAGAGGATATGTAACGCAATATTTTTAAATTTAATAAATATGGTCTCATAATTTTAACTTCTGTTATAATATTCTAATAAGATAATTCTTGTTATCAAAAAGTGCATTCATCCCCTCCAATCTATTCTGTATAACAGATCAATCTCGCCTTAATAAATTGTACTATCATCATTATTATTATACGCCGCCAATAGTAGTTATTTGTCGTTTTTAATTATTAGAAATTACTAGCAAGAAAAGTGTACTTGAAGATTTTGACATCCATTGTGTGAAATTTATTTTAAACGTAGAGGAACAACGTGTGTTTCGATATAAAAGTATTATAATTATACTTTTCAATGAATTTCAACATTATCTTCGAAAGATATCTTCTCATACGAATATAATCGGTCACAAGGAATAATATCTGAACAATATCCAATCTTTCCCTTATTAACAAAATGCTTTCATGGGTCTTCTATCAAACAAATCTTCCCTTCTAAATATAATCCGGCCGTGCGTGCACTCCTCCCAAGAGAACAAAGGCGATGCTCCAGACTTTCGTTTCATTCTAACTTGAGTCTCGAGCGAACCTTATCCTTATCAAACTCAGCCTCTTTGCCATGCTCGGAACGGTTGGCATATTAAATTAGATCCACATCCTCAGAGGGAAAGGGGGTGAGGGTAGGGGTATCGGAGCGGCAAATGGGAATTGGGAGAGGGGAGGGATAAGGAGCGGGGCTTGGCGGTTAATTATCTTCCCATCAAAGTCAAGGGGAGGAGGGAGTGAGGTATGAAGTGGAGAGAGAAGCGAAAAGAGAGACCAAGGAGAGAGCAATGATGAATGGGATTCGTCCCTCTTCTCGCAAGAAAACTAATTTTTCCCTCATAGAGTCATATACCTTAATGCTGACCTTATTCTTGCATGGGTTCGAATGTAGAATACAATCTAACTTAGAGTGCCTTCGATTGAGAGGAATGCGATCGGAATTGTAATTCATTAAAGAATATCGAACCGTTTCCCCCATTTTTTTATTTTTAGCTTTTGGACTAAGATTTTTGTTCATTTACTACTAATGTGTACCGCGTCGCCGGTACATCCTCATTTATGTTTCAAATTAGGTTAGTGCAATAAGGACTTCTTCACAATGAAGGCCTTCTAGAATCACTAACGTCAACTTCTGTATTTATCAATGTGCGTTTTCTATTATGAATATACAGTCAGCTCCATAATTTAATTTCAGCTGATACCTACTGACTCATTTAACTGAAAATGATTCTTAATGTGATAAGACGGGGGAACTTGTAGAACTTCAGACAATGAATTTATTTAACTATCTCTGTAATTATCTCATCAACTGGAGACTTTACACAGGAAACTTCATCATTAAGTAATATCATTCTAATTCATAGTGCATAAGGGTTCACCAAAATACTATTGATAAGCTCCTTTCCCCGCATTATTTTCTTCCAAAATTTTCTTTTCCTTATCGAAGTAATTACGAATGAAGTAAAATATTAATTAAGTAATTATTGTGAAAAACAATTCATATATGGGGATATATAACACAAAGTCTTTTCTATGCCCTATAATCTAACCTTTAACCCCTAAAATACATTTGATATTCGTAAAATTTTGAAACACGTTGTTTAACTACAAGATACGAAGGAGGTGATGCTTGACGAGGGACTGTAGACATAAGTCGGTTGATTTAATACAATATTTATGATAGTATTATCTTTTAATGTTGATCATTTAGGCAAAATGATGAATGCAAAACAAACATTTTTGAAGAGGGCTAAAAATTACCCGCGATAATCTTCCAAATATTGAATTGTCGCCCAACACTGAGTCAGAACGCAAGTATTACAGTAAAGAGGTTATTACATCTGTCCGAGATATTAATCTAAATGCGAATAAACAACCATTTCCTGGCAATAAGTAATTCCTCGAGTTATTTAGAATATTGTCTCTAACTCCATCTGTGTGTAGCATCCTCAACCAGGAGGACCCCTTGGTCTTCCCCCCTCCACGGTGCAGAGTAGGAGGGCGGTAGGGCAGACGGATACAAATGAAGACCACGGTTCCCTCCAATGGCGTGCTTCTGGGGGAAGGACGTCTCCGACGACGCCGACGCCCATCGAAGGGACAGTCGGGCGCCGAAGCGACGCATCCGTACAACTTTAGTCCGCCTACCGTCACGCTCCCTTCGGCAACTGTTGCGCAATAATTTTACGAATTAATTAATCTCCTTTCAAAATTCGACGGGTTCGCAGTGGGTCATAGGAATATTAATTGCAAGAAAATTAAGATCGATATAAATCGAATTAAAGCGCCTGAATCGCAACGTACACGGGGTCTTTGATGGCAGTGTCGTTTTCCTCAGGGTCCTTGGGTTAACTCCTTGTGGAAGCCGTAAAAAATTGAATGACCTGAGGTGCTGACCAATAGACACCACTAATTATTACAATAATGATGTCATTCACTAGCTATATATTCAGTCAAGTCAATAGCTATATAATTAGAATAAAAATTCCTCTAATTTGAGTGCAATTCTGCAGCCCTGTTTTTAAGTAAGTATTGATTGTTTAAGATCAAATTCTAAATCTGTTCATAAGACATTATTACGCAGACGTGTTATAAGTCTGAACTAAATAAAACTTTGCTTCGTTAACTAAAGGGAATATGTATTCTAATTAAAATCCTTCTCTACCTTGAGAAAATAATCTCGTAAACTAAAATTCTTCGATTTTATTTTAAATTTTGAGTTAAGCTAAAAAAATCCTGGAAAATTAGAGGAATGATGACACAGAAACGTTCTATTTCACTGTGAATCGACCTCACTGTAAAAGAGATTCAACAACCTTCATAGGTAACCTCACCTCAATAATTGTATAGTCTTGATTTGTATAAAATTATTAATATTATAATTTTGTACCTTTGAGTTACTTGTTGATAATAAAGTAAGTGGACGTCGCCTCCTGACCCAGCATCTTACTGCGACGAAATTGAATAATAATAGTGTATAAACGTCTTCTTACGAAGAGTAATGGTATCATTTAATTTGATGAAACGGATTGTCTGCTAATAACACCTAAGCTACCTTAAGCTTCTGTACGAACGAAAAAATTGCTGTGCAATCAAACACGAAGAGAAATAATTAAAGTAATTAAGATAATGGGCACCAGATTTACGAAATGTTTACTTTGACACGTTCCGTGTCTCTATCTTTGTCCTCGCATGTTTTTTCAAAGATTATTACGTCATGACAACTGCCAGACAGCACGCGACGCACAGCCCCAATTTAAATATGCAATCCCTCAACACGGAGAGAGTACCTAATATTTCGCCTTTATGCGAAAGAGATGACGTCTTATCGGAGAGCCTACGATGTTCAGTGCGTGAAAAAACGAGGAGATAGCGATTAGAGCCTTGCTGGGGATAATTCGAGAGGAATTCCACGTTAAAATGATTGCTGAAGTTTCGGAAGTGACGAGACCGGAAAAAAGCAGGCGAGGGGACTGGGAAGGTGGGGGAGGGGCGTCACAGAGACGTTTTCCTACGAAGAGCACTTTTCAAAATGACCCGACTCCGCGGTAGAAGCAATTCCGCTAATGTACTTTTGGTTGTGGATGGAGGGAGAAGAGACGCCAGTGGAAAGTTTGGATCTCAGGAGGGATAAGCGCAAGGGTCCAGCAGATACAGCAGAAAGGGGGAAACTAAAAGAGGGACGTGTGGGAAAATGCTTACCCCGGTGAAAGAATTGCTTCCGTAATTAATCACGGACTATCTTTCGTTCCTACTCGCATTCGGGGATGGTCGAAATCAAAAGCTGATTAATTAATATCCAGAGGACTAATTCCGATATTGTGAGAAAGGAAAATAAGAATCAAACAAAATACATGACTATATATGCTTCTAACTACGTCGCTTTTCTTCGAGAATGTGATACTGCGATTATTTTTAGAGAGAATCTGTTTTTGGTAGCAATAATTCCAATACAACTGAATTTCCGCCGAAATTTACACAAAATTATACTGTTAGAAGAATCACTATACACCGAAATATTATAAAGATATTAGGATTTATACTAATGAGTGGGTAAAATTGTCTTTTATCCATTTTCCTTCCCATTAGTACAATTACAATAATAATGTAAGATTTTAATATTAATGGCGGTACATGTCGGTTTTCTGGAGATAACGTTCTGAAAACTTAAATGTGGAATTTTATTTTGAATCCAGATTATTTTTTTCTATCATTTCTATGCTTGGTAACCTTCTCATAAGAATGATTTACAAAATTAGGGGGGAATTATCATTTTTTCATGATAATGATCTAGGTACCGCTGACCGTTGTACATCTTTATTGGAGTCATCACTTGCAAGTTGAGAAAGATCATCATTATTTTACTCTTGAGGCGAGGTTAGGCCAAAATGGCTTCCCCTCCTCCTAACCTCTGGAGATATTACATGTATTTTGACGCTATTAAATCAAAAGCAATTGACTGCAATTAACTTACGTTTCGATAAATAAATAAGTACATACAAACTAATCGCTCAATGCAGATACTAAATAATTGGTACAACTAATAGTTACAACGCATATGCAACGCTACAAATTTCAAATCAACTACCACCACGAGCTATATTCATGAAAAGAACTTCTATCAGGTTAATAATTCAGAAAAATATTTTCCCTAAGTAATTTCCGGCATTTACTCCGAAAACTACTCCTACTTTTACGATGCGAAAAAGTTTCTCTCCCAATTCAGAAGGCATACCTTTGGGAGGAGGCACATCCTTACAGTCGCGATCGCGTTCCGCCAGAGGAACTATCCAATTTAAGCAGTTTAAAAAAATCGATATCTTCGCGAAAGAGAAAACTCTGGCATTTGGATTAAATGGAGAAGCCTACTGCGGAAATACTTTTCCAACTGGGAGCCAATAAATTAAGAGGGAATAGTGGATAGGGAAAGCTTTCTCCTTTCTTTCGCTCCTTGTGAGGATCCCTCCCGAGGGTGAAGGAGGTCTCAGGTGGTTACCGAGGAGATTGGAAAAAGAGACCTAATAAAGAGGAGGGGAGCGTTAATTATTCGCTCGAGTGAGTCTCACTAATCAAAAAGTCCGGCGAGATGGGAGGGGAAGGTCGGGAAAGTTTTATTAGCAGAAAAGGACCCGTTGCCGGAAACGACTGCCGCGCAACTGCGACCGAATATCGTCTCAAAATGCGCCCACCGCCACCCTTGAATACAATACGATTCCCTATCTCAAAATCTTGCGTTTCTCTCATTTACTTGAGTTGCGTTGTTTTCGTTTATTCCCATTTCTTCGAAAACGAGAATATTATCAAACATTTCAAAGGCTTCGGATGAAAAACATAAGTTATTTCCAATTTCAATTGATTGCCATGTACATACAGCGTGAATGGAAACACCCTGATTACTAATAATGAAAAAATAATCAAATGAAGCAACGACATCCGTTTTTTACGTATTTATATCTGTTATACTGTTGCAAATGTGACAGGATTAATTCATAACATAGTAGCTTCACAGATGTCGGGCTCGTCACTTTACTGTTAGCTAAGAAAATGTAGGAATATGTTAAATTTAACTAATTGCCACCATATATGACATAATAAAGCTTTTCAGAATTTATTTCATTGTCATAAGTTTGTATCTCTAAAATAATAAAAATGTTTCAACAAAGGCATGATTTGTCTTTGTAATTACTTTAAGCATAATTGCGGCATCGACCTATCCTCGAATCCTTTCCTATTTCATCCCGGCAAATTTGAAATTCCTTAAAGGCAATACTTTTAAGTGATTAAATAGGATTTATATTTACAATTAGTATGAGAGCATGCATAAAAATGACTTTAAGGTTATATGACCTTACGATAAATGAATTCTATATTTATCTTCTGCGCGCATAAAATGAAGTTCACAGACACTACTGTCAGATTTAAACCATATCTTACTGATTATACAATTAAAATTGCAAAACACATTTAAGAAGTGCATCCCGTCAACGAAACGCCTCACGAAATATTAGTGCATTGAGTATTAAACACATAAAACACTATTATAATAAAAGAGCAATTAAATAAACTACACAATTACGGAATTCCTTTATTTTTTGCTTTATTAAAGCCTACTTTAAGTGAATAAGTATTGGTAAGACATAACTTAAATATCTGAATTTTTGAGATAGAGAAAGAATCTGTCTAAGGTATATCTAACAAATACTAAGGATTTAAAATCTTTAAGTTATTGCTACGAGTTATTGCTCGTACAATTAGAAATACGCAACCCCTTTAAGAGATAAACAATGAAATCATCTTCTCACATTTCACACAACGGTGGAGATACAAAGTAAGCGAACCCAACTTCGAAGCTTTCAAGACGTTCTTTATCGAGGCACTCCAAACACAAGATCTAATGGAAATAGGAGTTGATGCATATCTCAAAAACCAGATCGTGAAAATATGCAAATCTCCGAGAATGATTTCGCCCCGCACGTCTCCTTCCTATCTTTTATACAGGCTCCCTAATCGTCAGCATGAGTTAACTCTCGTTCTTTACGATAACCGCCTTCCCAGGATATCCCTTCAGAGATCACATACTCCCTCCGACCCTCGAAACTGCTCTCGCAAAACGCAAACGGGCCCCTCGCCTCCATAAATCGCGACTCAACAAGTTCGTGGAGAGGGAGGGGATGAGATTGGAGAGAGTAATGGAGCGACATGGCCAGACCAAGAAAATAAAGGGTGCGTGGAACACAGTTTATGAAAACAGTGCTTTCGCAACGGACTAAAGGCTGGAATCTGCGTTTAAAGGGGAAACTTCGCGAAAGGAAATTACTTAAGTAAATCTCTCTCGTCGCTTTTGGACTATTCTGAATCGTAGTGACGTATTGCACAGATGCGGCGAAATTTTCCTTTACTATTTAGTCTGCAGTGATTGGAAGGATTAGAGAAAGATAAAAATTTTAATGAATTTGTTGTTTATAAACTTTATGGCAAAGATTTCAAAAATACCACTGGACGAATACGATGAAATATTTATATCCATCAATGACATATATATGCATTTAAAAGGCGAGAGTGTAAGAAAGCAACACCAAAACCAATCGATTGTCGTGTGAAACTAAACGATTAATGTATCTTCTCTAGCGAGATTTGGTGGAATTCCATTGTATTTATTATTTCATCTTAAAGCGATCTACTTTAGCGATTCAAGTTACTTTTCTTACGCAAAAATGACACGGTTTTAATATCGTTGAGAAGAATGTGAGTACTTTCAATGTGAATAATACAAATCGATTGATAACGATAACTAAATTATTCTACTGATAAATAATTATGTGGATAACGGTATGGAAAAAAACTAAAAATTTAGGAAGTGAAATTCTCCAATAAACCAAACCCGCAAATACATTCTCTTAAATATTGCAGAAAATTTCAATATTTTATTTTAATATTGGTGTAAGAGATTTAAAAATTGAACAAAGAAGCCACGAAGGCTTGCCTACTATTTTATGGGAAATTTTTCAACCCTTCCTTCATTCTTACCTCCTACCAGAAACTGCAGAGCAGATATTTTGAACTGTTTCACAAACATCATTGGTTGTATTTGAAAAAAGGATTTCGCAGAACTTGAAAAATGATGTGCTCCAACTACCCTTTACAAAAGTAAAGATACTTTGGAGAACCTTGGCGTAAAGAAAACGTAAATTTGAAAAAAGGCCCGGGAAAATACAAGGATTTCTATCCGAAATATTGCTTTACCTGAAATTAATGTTCTCCTTAGCATTAGTGCGTTCCTCTATTTTATTCTTAAGTTTTATGAGAAATGGAGATGTGTGATCTACAGTAGTTCTATCATTGGAATAACCTCGACCTTCCATCTCAATAAAACCATTCGAGAAGAGAAATATCTTCTCCATGTATCGGTGCGCGCCTGAATCTCTGTTACAGAGGGTTAATACCAAATTCTGTGGTTGTTGGAAGAGACCTCCAGTTGGCTAACCCAAATGGAAGCGAATAAATGTTTCACGATTTCATTTGTATTCCTTTGAGAACGTATGGCGAAGAACAATAAAATGCGGATTAATCTGTCGCCAAATCCCTGCGAACAGAGCCATTTACGGGTAAATCGCTGTCGGGTAATAAAGGGGCCAAGAGGGAGCGGAATCGGTCCCAGCGGCGCTCACGGGCGCCCCCTCCTCCTCCCCATCGCGCCCCCTCAACGACATAATGGAACGGCGGGAGAAGAGCCGGCGATCGCGGAATCATCCCAAGGACCCCTCTCGCATTAAAAACGTCACGTTGGGCACGAATCCCTCTCCATCAGCCTCCCCTCTAAAAAGGCCATAACAACCCCTTTCTCCCACCGCCTCCACTTCGGCGAGGCACTCCACCGGGGCCATACATCTCTGCACCACATTCACACCCGCACCCCTCCCCACCACCTGAGAGTGAAGCAACAGGAGGTTCGCCCTCCTCCTGACCCGCAGTTGCCGCACACTTTGCTCCGCGCTAACCCCAACTAGCTCATCGCTGTTAAAGGTTTTCCGAGACCTTTTAGCACGAAAAACATTTACCTCCTCCTTCGTGGCCATGTAAATGTGCCTGGGAAAGGAATTTAACATCCATGGACTCAAGTTACATTGCTCATTGACTACGGACGCCCTCAAAGACGCCCGCAAATGGATACAAATGAATGAAATATTTCACTCGCCGCATTATTAGAAGTTCACCACCGATACTAGAGAGGGGAAACTGTATATTTAAGGGGATGAAAATAACATTGCCGAAAACTCCACGGGCTTCTTTTAATAGTAATAATCACGACTTTATTGCAAGAGAACTTGAGTCTTATAAGACCACTGTTAGAATAAACACTCGAAATAAAAATACAACGCAAACAACGATACCCTAACCAGGATTATAACCCGAGACATCGGTTTTGCAAGGATAGGATCCCAACCCATACGGCACCGTGGCTGAAAATTTCTAGAATAAGTTTGGCCAAGTGATTCGCCGGACCGCATTCGAAAAACAAGAAGAAATCAAGGGAAACGAAACGAATGGTGGAGAAAAATTTAAACTTTATGGATTTTTCAACGGTATGCCCACGCATTAATGAAAACTCATTGCTCTTTACACACTTCGGTTGCGTTCAGAGCATAATTCTCGCGCTCCCTTTGAGAGGAATTAGCTTTGATATATTACATGAAGATTGTATGCAAAACGCAATTTTATAAATGAATCCATTGTACACGTAAGTGATATATTCTTACTTAAAAATTTTACAGTTTTTGCGGGATTAAAAGCATGTGTTTGAACAGTAATCACAGGGGCGGAAATGAGGATTTTGGACAATTTCCACATCTTAAATTGGCTTTAATTGTGCCATTAACTTTGGATTGTAAGTACTTGTAGAAAATTTCCGCGTTCTGATGGAGCTCTGGCCTAAGAATAAGCAGATATTTCAAATTTTAAAGTTCGATAAAGATAAGTTCTGTTCCTTATCCAGAAAATTAATTTTTTTATGCTAGGATATCCTGTAAAGTCAAATTGGTAGAG
This sequence comes from Ladona fulva, assembly GCA_000376725.2. NCBI lineage: Eukaryota > Metazoa > Arthropoda > Insecta > Odonata > Libellulidae > Ladona > Ladona fulva. The sequence continues at coordinate 1,818,394 of KZ308287.1, read as the reverse complement.
CTGAACGGCATTTTGGATTCAATAATAACAAAATGTTCGTTAAATAGCAATTTTCTAGGGTCAACGGTGAATTTAAGTAATATCTGAAAGGATATTAGAAAGAAAGAAAAAATACTATATAGTTTCCAATAAAATTTTACTTACGACCTATTTACGCGAGTCATGTAATTTATATTTTTATTTCTATCTCTATGGCGTTCTATCAAGATAAGCTAGATCAGACCGATTAATATCAAAGATTGTGAAAAATAAGAAGTGGATTTATTTTGCGTGACCAAGCACGATTCCCAAATGCTTACGGGAAACGTGGAACATACGAACAGCTGATTTCTTCCCTTTACCTTCTTTGCGGCTCTAAGCACATTTTACTCCGTAACATACCGTGTAAGAAAGGGCTCCAAAAAGGAGAACTGGTCAAGGGATCGGAGGTGCACGACTTTTAGCGGCAATGCACCTGGAGGAACAAAGGCCGGCGGGTGACCTTGCCGTACACCGCGTCATCCTGTGCCGTTGGTTATTTTTGGAGGGCCCGAAAGTGTCCACCAAAGGACGTTCATCCTGTCTGAGGGCCATGCAACGATGAATAATCTAGGAGGGGCGGCGTGCGATGAAGCCTCGGATTGAGAGGAAGGCGTGGGAGGAATGCGAATGTCTGCTGAGGGACGTCTTCGGAATTTCATCGGGCGGAATGTGGATGCCATACACAAATTCCTCTGAATGATGAATGGGCAGCCGGAGGAAAAGACAAGCGTGTATGCGCCTCGTGCAACATGCCGCCGGAGCTGAGATGGGTATTCAATTGTTTGTTTCCACCTTATCGATATGAAGGTATTTCTCCGAACCCTAATTACGTCAGCCTCTAAATTTACGACGGCTTAATTGCTTTTTAGATTAGAGTCCTCTCGTATGCTTATGATGCTTAAAAAAGCCTATCAATGTCTTAAATCTTATTGTTTACGCTAAATAATTTGGTAATTAATTCTTAAAGAAACTATAATTTTTTCACGATCTTCCATCACTCTCATATAGCTGTCACTATTAATTTATTATAATTTTAAATGTTAATTAAATGGATTATATTTGTTTTTCATTTAAAAGTACTGTAAGAATAAGGGAAATTACGGTTGAATTAAATTCAACCAGGCTAATCGCTTTTAAGTCATAATCTTTTTATAACTTCTTAGGGAACAATGAATTAAAGATTAGGGCAAGCTATAAATTAAATAGAGTGAATTTACGTGTATTCTTTGAAATTTATCTTTGATTCATCCCGGGCGAATGGCTTTACTTTCCTCTCCTACGCAACCGAGAGCACGTTAACCTTTCCCGGAAGCTCCTTCTGGAAGGCAGACAACAATACACGGTTCCGAAAACCAATAAACATGTCACAGGATTCTTCCCGTTTAAAGAGGGGCAATTCCAGAGTAGAAACACTCTCAGAAATACAAGGACCCTCTCTGTAAGAGGATCCTTGGGAAATGTTTCTGAAGTGCTGAAGGACACAGCCGACCGATAAAAATATGAAATCTAGTATGAATTGATCCGCTGAAGTAGTTTCTTGCATTAAACACCTGAGAAAATTTAACTTACCAGTTTATTTTCGTAATTTCTTTCAATAATTATCTCTAAGGAAATTTACTCTTAGGGGTATATATCTTATTATTCTTTTCAATATTATTATTTAACTCATTGCTCTCTTCTTAAACTCTCATATTTACCTTTACAGATGATTTTGATACGACCTTGATGAACCTTATGCTGACAATTTCGCAATATTTAGAAACTAGTTGGATTCGAGGTTTTTAAATTTATCCCTCTAAATTCTTTAATAAGCTAACCTAAAAATAAGTTTATCAGCTGCATATAAATAATGTTTGACATGAAATAATTCATTGCTTGAGAATGATTATAAATGAGTTGACTTAATCGAGTGATTCCCTAGGTGTGACCCTAATACTATCCAAGCAACTGTAAAATTATCATTTAATGTAAAAATAGCGTTCATAGTAAACTTTCTAACTAATTTCTGTTCTGTTCCTAGAACTTGAATGTTAAACTTTCGTCGAAGGACTAGAACCGCAAATGCAAATTAACTGTAAGCAATAATAAATATATCTCACTTACCAAATTGACTCCTCATCCATGGGTACAGTGGACTAGGCAGGTTGGCGCTGGGGTTGTTGGCTTGCGGAGGTGTATGTTGCTGTTGGGGATGAGGTGGCGGGGGCTGCTGTTGCTGGACTATTGGTTGAGACTGCTGCTGTTGGTGGTGCTGACTAACCACTTGGTTTTGGTGGTGCTGCTGGGGATTCACGTTGTTGTACATGAGGTGGGTCTGTTGGTGGTGGTTAGGAGGGGCTCCGTTGCCCACCATGTGGTGATGTTGCTGCTGAGGGTTCTGCTGTTGTATGGAGAGCTGCTGGTGATTGGGTGGTGGACTCACACCCCCACTCATCACGCCTCCTCCTGCCACCACGACCGCGCTCGCCTGCATCTTGCACGTTGCGTACTGCGGCGGTGGTTGTTGCTGCTGCGGCGGCGGCTGCTGCACCCCCACCGGACTGTGGTGGTTGTGGTTGAGCGTATGGTTGTGGGTGTGGTTGTGCGTGTGGGTTGGAGGCCCTTGCTGCTGCTGGGCCGGTGGCCCGTGCTGCGCAGGCATGTGCCCCGCCGCGGCCATCGCCCCTGGAGAATTGGGGCGGTATCCTCCGCCTCCGCCCACCCCCACTCCCTGACTGTCCACCATCGGATTGACAACGCCCCCACCTCCGCCCCCGCCTCCCGGACCCTGAGTTCCGTAGTAACCGAGGCGGTCGTAAGGAGGGAATCGAGGGTAAGGTGGCATTCCCGGAGGCGGCTGTCCGGCTGCCGGAGGTCCTCCGTAGTGGTGCGGTATCCCCTGCCGCAGCCCCGGATCCCCACAAGAGGGATCCGGGGTGTTGACCTGCGCGGCGGCATAGTGATCTGGGGTGCCGTTCCGCAGGTCGGGGATGTAGGAGTTGGCGAAATATGAACTCATGCTCTCCAGCTTGGACCGGTTTTTATTGACACTTCCTGGGCGAAGAAAACCGAGGTCCTAGGAGGATCCTCAACGACCGAAGAGGGGAGCGGTAGAGTCTATTTGACGCACTGGTGCGGCGGTCCTCCGCACCTTTTCCTCAGAAAGGAAAACTTCCTCTCACTCGAGATATTGCACACTCTTTCCCGGACTCGCTGCTTCGGACCGTCAAGCTACTCTTCACGATAAAAAAAAAGAACTGAATGAATTACTTCCTCTGTTTGCGACTCGCGGGAAATATCATACGGGAGAAAAATAAGGTTCTTCTTCCGGATTTTTACAAAACGATCACTGAAATGAACACACGAAACGAATCGATCGCTCACTATAACTTGATTGGCTTCTTTGAACTCACTGTGGGAATCGAGTCAGTCTGATGCAGCGTCGTGCACTCGGGTGCGGAGGGGCGAACGGGAGAGGCGAAGGCCCTCCTTCGCGGGTGGCCACCGCTCCGGCCGCCGCCGCCTCTTGGCCTTACCTCCTCTCCTCGTGGACAGCGAGGACGGCGAGTAGGGTGCGGAGGCAAGCCACGAATCCTCCTCCTTTCGAAGCGCCCGTAGCATCCACCCCTGAGGATAAAGAAGACAAAACATTGAAGAGATTAATGGAATAGCAGTAATAGCTGCGCGCCGGCTTCCCTCCTTTGGCAGCTTTTCCATCATACCACCATACTATAATAGCATTTCCAGCCGTTGTTTGACAGCAATGTTCTAACCAAAACATACATATACGAGGCTAACTTAAAAGAACAAAATTCCGGATGAGACACATTGCATTACTGTTAGAAGTTTGTGTAAGAGCGGAGATTAATCCTGCATTATGCGAAATTATTAGGCGGAGAATTTTTAACCAGATAATTTGTTTATATAATAAATTTGGTTTACTCATAATGGTGAAGTGAGAGAAAAGGTGAGTCAATATATACCAAAAAAGACAATATATAATTCAAAACAAAATATAACAACCTTTGAGTTATCGAAGACAGAAAATAACCAGTAGATTCTTAACCATATTAAAAATGTAATTACATGGATGCCGTAAAAAATTAACGTACAGATGCGAAACAGAAAAGAATCCGCATCAATAAATTTTCCTCATCATCCAAGAATGAGGATTTAAAAGATTTTGAGGATGGCCACGTCTTAGGTATAGATGAAGGAAGATGTTGATTGACGAAGATGAAATAGAGCCGGCTGGAAGACAATACGAGGGTTAAGGAAGAAAAAAGTGACCCTTTGAATTGTAAAACGAAAAAAGAAACGAAGGAGCGAAAAACAAGACTGCGAAACTCAAAAATGCGTTTTACGCCAGAGGGATTCTTCATATGCAACGAAAACTACAAGAGTGACGCCTTTACCTCTGCCACCAGTCTCAGAGACCACAGCGAATCTGAGAAGTACGGAAACCATTCCGCTCTTCTCATCAGCTGAAAGGACATCGCGGAGGGGTGATATTGGGCACGCAAAAAGAACGCAAACTCCGAATGATTTTTTAGATAACAAACTTTTCCGGCCGCAATCAGTCTCGTGTCCTATTCTTTGGAATCCGCCGCGTTTTACTTCCGAATCCGACCTCCACCACCCGCCCTCCATTCTCTTTGTATTCCTGCATGCGAACATATAGGCGCTGACGTATACATATTACTCTTCCCTTTCGAAGGCATCGCCGACGAGAGCTGAAGTGTCAACAATCAGTGCTTATTCTCCTCTTTTTTGGACCGTAACGAAGTCGATATTTGCGGTCACGTCAGTCTGGTTCGCACCTTTTTCCTCGAATCAGTCAAATCTACCGGAGGAGGGGGGCACAGGTGAGGGCAAAGCTTCCGCTAACTTGGAAAAATTGCTGCGAGCTATTCATTTGAATATTGGCAGTTTAATAGCGTATGATGAAACTTACACATATTCGATAAAATATACACGAGATGACCTGCTTCGGCGTTTTCGGTAAAAGAGAAAAGTTTAACCCTAAAGTTTTCCGATTCATGAAAAATAGAACTAACTCATATTTTAAGATTAAAAAAACAAAAAAGGATGATGTTTCGACACTGTTGGCAGTTTGTATTGAATTTAAAATGACTTAGCCTCCTTTAGTTACTGAATCTGTAAAAATGTTCGTACCAGTAAAGCATCTGAAAGATTTTAAAAATCGAAAAAGATGGTTTCAGTATTGTTGGCAGTTTAGATTGAATGCTTAATGACTAAGCTTCCATTACTTTCTGAATCTGGTAAATATTTCGAACAAATACGTAAACTTTCGAAGCATTACGTAAAATATTGAACCAATACGTTCGTACATTAAAGGAATGGCACATAAGAGTCAAATTGTCGATACATATGTTCTTGAGGAAATGTGAGGTTCTTGAGTGCAGGTAGTTTTGCTAATTTCTTTGAAGGATTAGCACGTAAAATCACTCTCTGATAGGATTATTGAAGCAATTTTATGTACCTCACTCCACGAAAAGGTTAAGTACACTGTAGTCAAATATTTTATTGGAAAATATAATGAACGATCAGCGAAATAAACTTGTAATATTGTTCTGGAAGAGCGATTAACCCTTTAACGTAGGGCTGTAATTAGTGCAACATTTTCAAGAGATGTTCGAAATAAATTTTATTATAAACATTTTATTTGCAAGCATATTAGAAGGTTTTAACCCCCGCCCACTTCGCTCTGGAAATGTTTCCTTCCCTTGGATAAAAATATCTCGGATTGCGACGTCCTCGGAGGCAACAATGGCCGTAAGATTGGGTAACCCACGAGTATCCGGTAGGGGGAGTGGTCGAATGGTTTGGGAGTCAAACAGAGCGAAGGAAGGTTGGGTGGAGTCGAGAGTACAAGGCGGGCGGAATGTGGAATCTGCGAATCGATGATGCATGGACGGGCAAAGGCGATCCCATGAGAAATTTGGTGGCGGGGGAGGGATGCCCGGGGGGTATGTCTGGATGGACGGGAGCAGGAAGTACGGGTGGCATAGAGAATGGGATTGGAGGGTAAATCGGAACGCGTTTGTATGGGTTTGAGGAAATGGGGGAGAGAACCGAAAGGGAAAGGAAGAACATACAGTGAGAGTTGTGAAAGTGTTGGCAAAAGCAGCCAGTATGTAATAAAGAATAGGAAGCTACTCTCTTTCCAACTTCGTACTTGGAAATTAGAAATACCGAAAGATTCTTTCGTGATTTTGCCAACTGGCGAAAACAGATCGGTTCTAAAGTGATGTTGATGTCATTAAAATTTACAAGTATATAAAATTTAATCTTAAGTAATACCTATTTTACAATGGAGAAACGAAAGGAAAATGTCAATAAATGAACGAAAAAACATCCTTCAGATCTGTAAATCTCCTTGTGAATATTATACAGTATTCAAACATTTACTCGTGTATTTTCTCCCGTGCATTATGGAATCCTACCACAAAGACATGTCTTAAACAATTGATTCTTATTTAATGGAAACTACATTCTTTGAAATATGTATGACCCCGAAGAAATGTTCTTAACTATCGCATTTTTGAGCCCCTTTTTGGGAACACAATCTTAGACTTTATTGAATAATGTATTGTTGCGAATGGAACTGTACGTAGAAACACTATTTTCGAGATGTTTTCAAACTGCAGTTTAGAGTTAGGCTGAGTATGATGGCAAATATAAAATGTCAGGTAGGAGAATGTACCCTAAGGAGTAGAGAAATTAAGGACTTGCTATGATATACGTCGAGCCAGTAGTGTCATATCAGACTCCTTTCTGCTTGCCAATGATTAAACGCAGCAGGAAACGAGCACATAAATAATTCTTCAAGTGGCGCGGCTCGGAATTGCCAAAGAGGCGTGACCAATTCCCTCATGAGCGCCAACATTCCCGAAGACAAGCACAATGGAAAATCAAAGATGGCTAAAGAGACTGAATAATAACCGCCGCCTCTTATTAAGGGTCGAGCGCCTCCGTGACTCATGAATACGGCGTCCGAAGGGTGAAAACTAAGAAAAGACGCCAGAAAACATCAAGGAACACACCTTTGGGAGTAACTCTTAAAGATGGGCGTGGTCATTGTACCACCTCAGAGGTCCTGAAATTCCCACGGAGACAGGCTATGAGCGCCGATTCAAGCAATGGAAGGTGGAGTCCGCAGGGAATATAATCGCTGGGTCATTATGATGCAAGGAAACGCAAGCGGACCCCACGCAAGCATCTCTGGCTATGCGTTCACACCCAAAATCACATCTCTTCAAGGTAACCAAATAAAATCCGGAGGAAATTCGATTGAAGACTCACAAGCAGTAGGCTGCAGATGTGCGGTGGGTTGCCTGTTAGAAAGGCGTCTCTGGATTCTACGTCGTAACGTAATCGAATTTTTTGTGCAGTAGCATTTAGCTAACATTCCTCCTCGGCAAAGAATATCGCTTCGGAAATGCGTAAAACTGGTGAAAACCTAAGAGGAAACCAGCGATACCCATCTCAGCAGAAGAATTTCGCAGATAATAACTACACAATACCCAGAGGTGGATCCAAGGGGAGGGGACGTGGTTGACCAGCTATTGATAATTTTGCAAAACAGCCTATTTTCTTCGGGGATGATGAGGCGTACAAAATAGTATCAGAAAGAGTCTAAAATAAATTTGATTCCATTGGATTTTTACGCCAAAATAGTAATTTGAAAGTTTAATGGAGAGAATTAAGTGTAATATTGTTGTGACTTAGTGATAGTAGACTGACATACATGTATTACTGTATATACGCATATAGTATACTCGTATTACCCTATCCGCCCCAATTGGCAAGTTTCTAGATCCGTCCCTGATTAGACCCGTATCATTAACACAGCGTTGTCAGAAACACGACTCCTACCAATGAGGAGGAAATAACTTCCGATGATGAGGAAATACAAAAATAAATACCTTCTCCAACGCAACCAAAAATCGCAGCCGAATGAAAAGTTAAAGAGAAATGTTCATATTCTTTCACATGACAAAACAAGTAAATCAACGCGACCAAAGCTCCAAAGGGTGGCTTCGTAATCAGTCCCATGGTATACATGCATCTCCGGATGATCGTATATCTCTAGATGATCGCCGCCCACGAGCACAAGTGGGGGTGAAAATTCCATCACGAGTTAACGAACACAAAGGGGCGCCACCGCACCGATTTTGCGGCGTACCATCTCCGATCCAATCTCGGGAACGAAGTGCTGCCAAATTGCCGGTGTCACGGAAGCATGCAGAGGAACGCGAAAGGGAGAAAGCTTCGCAAATTGAATCGGGATAATTAAAAGCGCGGGGGAACAGCGACTCCCTCGGATAAAAAACGCGCTGGGTAGGGACGGCGCGAAAGAGAGAAAACAGTCGCGAGTGACAGGGCGCGATCACATGCGTAACGAGATTGCGCGCGCATATAACATCCCATGGCGGTCCATTCAAGCGTGTCTCCGGACGAATCAGAAGAGAAGTCGAAAGGGAAGGCCCCTTTAAAATGAGGAAGTGGATCAAGGGAGAGTCATCCCCAAGAGCAAAACCTACCTGCATCAAGAACGTACCCTACTCCGAGAGGAATTTCCCATCGTGATCCGCACTCCATAAATCCCGTCGAAAAAGAGCGGTGGAGATCTTATCGAAACGGCTTGCTGATCTCTTCCGAGGGAAAGAAAATCCCGCGGAAAAAATCCTCGAGCAACATGGGAGAATTAGCACCATGGCGACATCCTTATCAAGGTGAAGAACGTCGCACGAAGCTTCCGAGATGGAAATGGTGGCTTCCGCAAGCACTCCATGAGAGTCACTGACTCAGAGGAGGGAAGGGAAGAGATGACGGAGCCTGTCTATCGCCTCCCCCACGAATCCGCTTGAACGACAGACGAGGAAAAACGTGAAGGGTGAGGGATAGGACGGAGAGAGGAGTGGGAGAGAGGGGGGAGGAAGGGTTTGGAGATGGTTGCGAAAGAGAGCACTATGGGTTTCGCGGTGGTTTCTCTGGGAAAGATTTCTTGGGTTGGAGTTTGGGGATGTTGACAAATGGGACGAATGGAAAAAATACGAACAAACCATAGCTTAAACTAACTTCGACAATCGCAGAAGAATCATTTGCTACCCGAACTTTAAAAAAATAATACGCTGGCCTAAATTCCAAAAGTTTTGTATACTTAACCGAAAATATCATCCGACAAACAATTTCGGCTCTCAAAGATATTGTAATCAGAACATGTAACCGAAAGTCAGGTCTTTCGAGGCAATATCGCTGTGTCAATCATTAATAATTGTTTCCTACTTCGAAAGATATAAAACGGAAATGAGTACGAATTAAGGAAAGATTAACCAACGATATTTACTTTCATTCAAGATCAGACTCAAACGGTCATCATTCACAGAAAAGAATTACGCTTACGCGGACATTTTTGTTCGTATATTATTTTGAACAAAAGCATGAATAAGTTTCAACAAATTTCGCTAAAGTAAATAAACGATATTTGTACAGCAGCTCAGCGCTCCTCTTACCGCAAATAAAGATGCAAACAGTATTTGCAAACCTCATGCTTCACTCAATTCGAGCTCCTTAAGTCTGCGCAAATTTGGAGCTGGCCAATGGTCAGACCCTCCAGTGCTTCCGGAGCATCCTTCAAGATAATAAATGTAAGCCCCAATGTCAATATATTGTCCTTCATTCAACGGCACTTTCGAATTTGTCACTGACTGAGGATCTCTTTTTCACCAAAGTTTTCTTTAGAGAGGCGTGTTACACGAGACTCAGGAGTCCTTTGAAAGAGGAGTAGGAAATCGGAAAGAGGGCTCGAATCAAAGGTCAGGAGAGAGTGAGGAGAATGGCTTCTGACCTCAGGACGCTTCCTGACCAGGCCTCCTCCACCGAAGTCAAAGAGAGTGGGCGTTGCTCCGCTGGAACTTCCGAGTGCACAAAAGAAACAAAACTCTCTGAGGGGCAGATGCAAAATCCCTCGATGCAGCACGCTTCCTTCCCTTTGCAAAAGTTGCCGGACCGCATTTAGCAGACACAAATTTAACCAAAAAGTTTTGATGAAGAAAAACCCAGGAGAGAGGTAGCAAAATATGATGACTGCTCCGATGTCGAAGTTCCTCTATACATTGTTCTCCTCGTTAATACGGCGACTTCATGGATATATCGAACCAACTGAATGAAGAACAAATAAATTCCATTTTATCATCCATAAACGTAGTAAGTAGTGGAAGAGGAAAAACAATGTTATGATTGTTAATTGTGGAGTTTCACAAAGTCACGGCTGATTCCATCGATGTTGTTATACGCAAAACTTTGCATTCTGTTGCCTACATATACTTACATGTACTTCTGTCTTTTCGACAAAAAGTGCAAAAGTGAATACAACATATGAAAAAGGCTAGAAAGTGAGCAAGGCATGTGCCACATTTTTCCCAATTTTAATTATACCTTTCGTGAAGCTAATTTTTTGTTTCTGTCTCATCCAATTAAAATAACTTTCATCAAAATACTATCCTCCTTAAATTAGAACGCAACATTAATTAAAATATGTCGACTATAGTTAAACCATTTAACGATAACACTGATGTTGGTTAAAGTTTAAAAGAAACCCTAAAACGAGAATGAAATTAAATTGCTGATTTGGCGATTTCCTTTTTAACTGTGACCATATTTATGTCGAAGAGCGGTGTAAGATCCTTCATTTAGATAGAACACTCCTATCGTTGGCGATTTGTGCTTGCGTGCGAGTACCCAACCCATTATTCGGGATCTCTATAATTAGAACGAAAGTCAAAACTGGATAGAAAGAGGGAAGCCCCACTCAGGAGAATGGATTCTGAGTAATTTCCGGAGGAGCATTATTTTAGGGGAAAGATGGTTGCGGTGCGGCTGAGGCACCGCCGCCGTGCACCGCGAGCAACGAACCGCAGCACCGAACTGAGGCTGGAAACAAGGTGCCGTTGGCGTCTGCGGCAAATAGCCTCGAGAGACGCGGGAGTGGAATGCGGGAGAACGGGGGGATGGAAGGGGAGCAGGGAATGGGCCGTGCAAGGAGGAGATGCGCCGTTTTTACTGCTGCCAATCACAAAACGCACAGCCCTCGTTTAACCCACATGCTACTTAAGAGCCCCTCTATCGGTGAGCGTTTAGCCGCTAGAATCGGGCACTTTTCAATTTGTGGCTGCATCTGGACTAAGCAGATGTACTTTTCTAATTCCACCGAAATAATTGCCGAGTAAAAAACGTAACGAAGTAGAATTTAATGGGCCGGTCGTCTGCATTGCAATGTGGGGGCTTCTCAATTTCTTTAACGGTAATGGGGACTATATGCCCGAAATCACGCCATAAGCCATTTCAGGAATGACGATTCTGAATTGGATACAATTTTTTATTCCTTAAACTATTGATAACATACAAGTAGTTCACAAAAAAAGACAGTAACGCAATTCTAAAAGGGAGCTTGCAAACTGCCATATCCTCAATACAGGAATTATGAACGGAATCTAAGAGATTATCTAATTAAAATGAGATTTGGATTTCATTTTTATTATAAATTGAAAAACTTGGCTTATCTTCGTGATGCGAGTCTGCGCATATGACTGACACTGTAATTGGCCGATTTCTGAACAGCTCAATTAATAAGAGACTTTAATCAAGAATTTAAATCTTTAAATTATAATGAGAAATCTTACAGAAAATACTCATAAAGACTGAAATGCCACGAAGTGGTTTCAGTTGAAATAAAGAGCATGCCAGAAGAAGGCGGTTACAGCAAATACATCTAAATTTAGAACATGTATTGATTACTCATACTGTGATCAATTTGCCACTTACTGATACTTTTTAACTTAGGAAATTTAATGATTGTTATAATGGTAGGCCTCGGGATTTCTGATATGTATGTTCATCATCTAAACGCATGTATTGTAGTCATATCCGTCATTGTGATCCTCTATCTTTCCAAGAAATTCACGGCCTTTAAACGAATTTATCCTGCTTTTTCACAAGAATCATTTTCTATAGAAAGACTAATAGAATAATCTCCGTATGCTACGAGGAGAATCGACTATTGGTAAGGCAATGGAGAAGTTTCCGATAAAGACTAAAATCATCATAGTTGCATTGTAGTTTATTCGTCAATCTTTCATTTCTTACGTCCTTGCGTAGATATTTATCTGCTCAAAGCAATCTGGTGCATAGTTTATAATAGGATACGACTTAAAACGTTTTTTGTTAACTATGGCGACAATAGATGCGGAAACTTCTTTTATCTTCAAAGTATATTCTGAAACAGGGTGACTGAAATAGAATTGTAAAGCGGAGTATACTTTTTCTTGAAATTTTCTGCGCTGAACAAAAAATAACTATAGTTCAAGTGCGAAGTTACGTCGGCGTGCCGAAGGTCGCATTATCTCGGGTCTTATGCATCACAAAAATATCTCGCCTTTTAGTTCCACGGCCATAGCTCATTAGCATCCCCTCCCCTCAGTCATTTCTCATCGCGTCCCTTCCGCGTTCGAACATCGAGGGCATGCAGAATAGCGTGTCCGAGGGAACCACTCGAATGAAGAGTCGCCCACTCAGCCGCTGCACCCGACGCAGATGTTCAACACGTTTTCACTGGCAGCGAAGATTTCCCTGTGTGTGGTTGGGTCTCTGGTCGGCGGTGGAAGGGGCAACGGGAAGACTCTCTTAGTGAGGGAGGATGTTAGTCTTGCTAACAGCGGGCATTAGGATACCCTCGATGCGGAAGAATGCCCTCGCGAATTCTGCAACAGATATCCCGAAATTACAGTAAAAGTCTGTCATACTAATGTAATTATGTGGGCGCTGAATGTAGTGCGAAATGATACTTAGAACTCAGCATATGCGTAGAGATCTCTTGGGAATCATGGGCTTTCCCTCGGTAACGATTTTACTATTGCTTAAGCATATGAAAAAACTCTTTATTCAGCTATTCGAGGTTCCATCATCATCCCTATCTTGGCTGTTCTGGGTTGAAAACTTGTAGGCTTCTTCTCCGGTGAAGGCATTTTTTTATTGCGGGATTTTTTCTAGTCTCCTTGCATTAACAGATCGTAGAGAGTGAGGGCTTTCTCAATAGACGGGATTGGGGTTAGGGATTGGGGATAGGGTCGCTTTCTCAATAGACGAGATTGTTGTGTTAGTAATTTTCCTGAGATGCGACAGGAAGTATGAATTAAAATCTAATGGTTTTCTATGATTACTAAATATCTACGGCATTTTTCGCAAAGAATGGCATTTTAAATATTAGCTGGAGATGAGTTCATAAGGATATATCCTAATCATAAGTCCTAATCGTTCCCCTGGCAAATTTTATTTTAATTCGCCTGCTTTCCGTTGATACCGGCTGCATGGTTCAGCCATTGTTTTGTTCCTAAACTTTAAGATTATAGAGGTATTCTAATTACACTCCTTCGAAAAAATAGGAATTTAAGATATGTGTGCAATGGCTACATCATTTTTTCATGTATGTAAATATGGTAATATATTACTATCTTCTTCATTTATGACGCTTGTTCCCAATTTCAATTAACATAAAAATACGTAAGATCGCTAATATGTGGATGCGAGAAATTTCAGTACACATGAAAATATATGAAAACATTCGGGCTAAGCAAATAAATCGCTTTTATGCGACTGAAATAATATATCGTGTAAATTCGTGACTAAAACGTACCTTCTGATATTTGTTTCGTGATTCTTACTGTTTAAAAATAAAAACTTACATTTAATCGTCCTTTACGAGATTTTTTAACTAAACGACTTTAAAGTATTCCTAAGTTAGAAAAGAATACCAATCTTTGGCTATGATTCATGCATTTTTAATAGAGAATTTATTAGGATAAAGGAAAGAAAATAAAGTGCGCTATTAAGAGGAAATGCGCCATGAATGGAAAGTTTTTCACCGATTTATGACGAAAGGCATTTGAATGTATATATATGAGCAAGTCAAATCCTTTCAGTAGAATCCAATCGGACCTAAACACCAGTTGATAAGCCGAGATACTTTCCATGAAATTTCTCAAAATTAATTAAAATAGACTCATATTTTCGTATAGAATTTGTGAGAGAAAAACAAATCTTCCGATAACAATATTGTACATCGGAAGGATTTACACAATGCAATATTCTACAATTTTTATAATAATATTCGTGCGTTTGTATTTCACGATTCGTGATTAATTTTGCAGTCTCCAAACCCCTCCGGCATTTAATTTTCACAAGGGTACTGTTATTCCTGCTTCATTACAAATGCAAAAGCGCTCAGTGTAATGGAAAGGAGATTGAAACCTCGCAGTTTCAATCCTGCTTTTTCATTGTCACTCAAGAGGTTGTAATGTATTGTTTGGAGACCGTCGCGTACTCTTTGCTGCACTTGTAATTGTACTTCGGGCAAATATTTTCCCTCGCAATGATAGATGTCGGTGTAATGCCCGACGACGGAAATCTTAAAGGGATCTTGTAATATGGAATTCCTCTCTGGAATAGGGAGAGGAGCATCTAGAAATCTCACTTTGCAAATTGCTCACGTTCCTCGGGTTATTCTGGCAATGGTTTTGTTGGTGTGGAGCCAAAATTCCTTCTCCTGTGTGCTTTCGCATCACAAAAGAATGAGCTATACAGTGGAGATGGAGATCGAAAAAAGATGACAATCCCCACGTGCCTTCAGTAAACCAGGGAGACTGTGAGAAATGACCCGAGGCGCGATTACGGATCGCCGAAGGGAGCGGATCTATTGCATCACGCCCTGTGACGGACGTGCACAACGTAGCTCGTTATTTTCCATATAAGAGAGCGCGCGAAAAGCGAAGGCCTCCCGACCTACTTCAACCGTTCTCCGAGAGAGGCCCTTACGTGTTCCTTTCATCAAACGGTCACTCGGCATGAGATAAGGAGAGCTCCGCCGGCTGAGGTGACGGTTTACTGTGCTTACATCTACCGACGAAAGCGTGAACAGCAAGTAAATTGTCCACCGAGAGCGAAATCTCAGGTGGCATTTGGACAGAATGCGTACGAATTTTNGAAACGGCAGCTTCTTAATGCTGGAAAGAAGATTTATCGCTGAGAGATATCAAATAGTAGCGACCTCTGGGTTATCATCCATGTATTGAATTCACAATCATAATATTTGGTTTTTGTTAATTAAATGTTATGTGAAGATTTTAATTTAAGAGTTAATAGAATTTAGAGAACCATTGAACCGTTTAGATCAAAAGATCAGATTTCTTTCCTTTATCCAATTTGATCCATCAGTTTGTGGGTTTGAAAAGTTATGAGAATGTGCAAATTTATGGCTAGGATTGCGTTTGTATTCAGTACAATTAGAGAGCCCAGGGCCGTATGGGCACATTATAGTGCAAACGAGAGATTCTTGTAGGGAGGATTAAGAATCAGTAACACAACTGACTATGAGTAAATTACTCGTTAAGATAGCTTCCATGCTAATCAAAAATGTGAAATCTCAGGCATGAGATAAGGAGAGCTCCGCCGGCTGAGGTGACGGTTTACTGTGCTTACATCTACCGACGAAAGCGTGAACAGCAAGTAAATTGTCCACTGAGAGCGAAATCTCAGGTGGCATTTGGACAGAATGCGTACGAATTTTCACAGTGTGTGTAACATACCGGCCCAATATTAATACGCGGGTTATAAATCATTCAAATCGATGTACGGAAAACTTCGACTTGGGTGACAACAAAATAATTAAATGCTTATAGCATGACTACACTAAAATACAACCTAAGTGCGGCCTACTAGAGACAGCCCTACGACCCGAAATGTGCAGAAATATAATACTTATTCTAATAATATTAGTAAACGACCCCGTCAAGCATGCCGGAACTTAATTTAATTAAAAATATGTCTATTATCGTATATTTCTGGTCCTCCTAAGCAGAAAAAAATTCCTTCGTAAAATCATAATTATTCAATATATTTCTTAGTATTATTTATAATATTTATTCCACTGTTTTCAAGTCATGAAAGCCTACTTTACGCAAATTCTTATAAAAATTATAAGAACTGATTATTCCCGTGCACTTATATGGGATAGTTCATGAAATCAACATTCAACAATGGCCTTAGTCGTCAAAGAGATAGGTTGTTTATTTCCCAAATATTTTTCGAAATTTCCGTGTGTTTATCAAAGTTCTAGCGGTTTCGAATTTAAAACCTATTATACGTACATTTCTTATGGAAAATTATACTAAGTGATTATCCTAGTGCATTTATAAGGGATAACTCATGAACTCTATGTTCAACAATTGCCTTGGTCGTCAAAGGGATGGGTTGTTTATTTCCGAAAAATTTTACGAAATTTACGTATATTTTATCAAAGTTCGCAATGTCGAATGTATATGAATGATTCACGACTAAAATAAGATTCTATGATATTCTTTCCTTTCTTGTGACATTTGTCTCAATTTCGTAGGACCGTTGTTTCTAATTTAATTTTGTAAAAGAAACAACCTCTGCAAGTCATGAAAACGTAATTTACGTTAATCTCTTATGGAAACGTATTATGGGCTCCTGGGTTCGAACCCGGGCCTTTACAGAGATGAGAATAGTTTTCCTGAGGATTTCAACATCGGAGAAACACAATGCAGCTTGTTTCATATATCTAAGTCAAACCGTTTCTGAGATAAATAGGGGTATGGACAGACATTTGCTTTTTATATATATGATTACATTTTATCGTAAGTTGAGAATCGAGGCAGTAGAGTATGGAAAAGCCACAAGAAGAACTGTGTGGAAGGCAAGAATAATAGTCTCTCATTTAATTCCAATTGCGAAAAACTTGTTACTAAGGTAGAGGAACCTTATTCAAAATCAATTTCGGAAAGACCATCACCATCTATGGGTAATTAGGAAAATTGGTGAATTGCTAAGGCTGGAAAATGAAAAAGGAGCGCTTATTCGGCCATAATTAATTTACTGATTTTTGGAGAATCCATAAGGTTCACAGTACATTAATCTAAAGATTAATGTACTGTGTTACGGAGATTAGATCAGTTGCCTAAATTAACTTTTTCTCTGAAGCTAAGGAGGCGTCGCAGAAAACCTTCGTCTTTTAGGCCGTGGGGAGGGAGACTAAGAGATCCAATAAGAAATGAGCAGATTAAAGCTACTCATCTTCGATTAGGAATTTAATTATTGGATTTATTTGTAATTTCGGAGGTTCTCAGATGTTCCGTGGGGAATTTCTCTCTCTCTCAACTCTATGTTGCCAAGTACTATTTTCTTTATCGATATAGACTCGTAGGGGTCTAAATTATATTGCTAGAGGTCGATTCGTGTTCGTGAGACGATTGGAGGTCGATAAAAAATGTAAATTAAAATTTATTACTACAGCACTTAAAAATGTATGAAACAGTATGTTACAAGTGGCAACACGAAATTAAGAGAACCTGATTTCACACGGAACAACAAGGAGATAATGAGCGCCTCAGACGAGTCGCTTTAATTCATCTTTGATTGGCATCCCTCTCCGCGCCCAGAAACGTAATTTTTCCTGATTCACCCTCTCAGCCGCTAACATAATTTTATTAGAGAAAAGTGAAATATAATGATTCTTTCACATCAAGTAGTAGAGGTCTGTGTTCGAGCAAACCAGTCATCCTGATAACCGTGAATGCAGGACCATCATGACCTAATAATCTTTAGAATATTTTATTAAATTTTACTCAAGACGGCTTTTTGATATCCAGTATTTTTGCTTTTTATTAAGAAAATTTCCTAGATTTTGATGTACATGAAATTTTTCACCATTACAAAAAACAAAGAAGTGAAGCGGGACATATAAAACAGAAATCAAGGTATGGCTGGCTGGAAATTCTTTTGTGAGAGACGTCTGGCCTCTCAGACAGAAATAAAACTTGTTTGTGGTCGAGACTATCCGGCGGAGAGCTACCCTCGATTAACTTCATTATCTATTATCTCGATTTAAATATTTTTGGTGTTCAGGATTAATAGGTATTTTTGCAGAGCGAAAGGAGGTGATAATCCGTAATGCCATTCCTACGCATTTTCACTCCTCTTATTTCGTACCAGGTTATTTATTTCTTCCATCCTGTCCCGCCAATTAAAGCGAGCCGAAGAACGAGAGAATCTTGGCCCCCGCCAAGTAGAACAGATGATCTGAGGCCGCGAATAAATACATCAAAAGAAAAATAAGGTCAAGGAACTCAATATTCTCATGACATAACACGGATAAGGCTGAAGAAAGAAACGGCAGCTTCTTAATGCTGGAAAGAAGATTTATCGCTGAGAGATATCAAATAGTAGCGACCTCTGGGTTATCATCCATGTATTGAATTCACAATCATAATATTTGGTTTTTGTTAATTAAATGTTATGTGAAGATTTTAATTTAAGAGTTAATAGAATTTAGAGAACCATTGAACCGTTTAGATCAAAAGATCAGATTTCTTTCCTTTATCCAATTTGATCCATCAGTTTGTGGGTTTGAAAAGTTATGAGAATGTGCAAATTTATGGCTAGGATTGCGTTTGTATTCAGTACAATTAGAGAGCCCAGGGCCGTATGGGCACATTATAGTGCAAACGAGAGATTCTTGTAGGGAGGATTAAGAATCAGTAACACAACTGACTATGAGTAAATTACTCGTTAAGATAGTTTCCATGCTAATCAAAAATGTGAAATCTCAGTCAAAAAAAATCAATTGCAGTACGGAAACAAAGATGAACAACAAATTGGACTGAACAAGAGCTTTGTCAGCATTCCAGACCTAATAAGCATAGCCTTTTCAAAACCTTGGTCCAAGAACCCAATTTCAGGTTTCAACCTGTTACGAACTTGAAACCTTTGCTTTCTCACCCATCAACATCCCCTCGAAAAACACGAGAAAATTTCCTAAAAGAGTCAATCTGCGCTTGGATCGCCCAAAAGATGGTAAAGCAGCGCCACCGGTGTTCGGCGTCAAACCCTCGAACCACTTGAGGGAGAGACGGTCTCCTCCGTGGCAGCCTTGACCGAGAGAAAGGGAATTATAATGAGGATGACCCAAGGAAGGAGGGCAAATGAGGAAGAATGCGAAAAGAATCGACCGCCTTTTACGACTGCGTCACGGACGTCCTTTCAAGGGACGGACCCCCACCCACGCAAGACGCGCCGCACCTTTCGTTTCCGAGCCACGTTGCGTATTCTCTCACGAAGGCACTTTACGACTTTCACTGCACTTCTTCGGAACACGTCCTTAGACCCAAAGCGAGCTCGCTTCCCTTTGTTTCCTAGACAAGGTGTACGAGGCACCAAAAATGCGAGGCTCTGCAGGAACAGTTTAGAAGATCGCAGACGAAAACTATCTTCGATTATTAGATTCTTTTCCCAATCTTATATTATAGAGTGCGTGTGTATTTACGTATGTTTGTCCGCCTAAACCTCGAGATCTGGAACTCTTGCGACTTTCAAACTTTTGAGGTTTTACGTCTTCCCAGATTTAAAAAATAGGCTTTTTTGATTCACTTAACTGTCCCCGGTTCGACCCCAGACGTTTAAAACAGTTCCCATAAGAAATAGGAATAATAATAAACACTTCTAAAAACCATCAAACAAAGACAATTGCTGATGGGTATTTCTTTCCCCAAGGGAGCCACTTCAGATCTCGACGACCAGAGAGGTTGTGAGGGTGAATGAGTTATAAATATTATTAAAATCTTTAAAAGAAGTAAAGACCTTTCCCATATTCAATACATATCGATTTGGTGCGTTTTCCTTGTGTCTTAAAAGGAAATTTTTGGTAGGTTCGCATAATAAGAACAAATCCTATTCCTTTCTAAACAATTATTCACGGAATCATTTTCAAAACTTCTATGTGGTACAACAACTTTGCAGTCAGCTAATTGGTTGAAAACACGCAAATTCATTTTCACGCACGTGAAAAGGAATTTTTCTCGAACAAATGTCGTACTTTTATTCATAATCGCCTACTTTCTCGCAATTATACCCTTTTCTATTAATAATTACTGTAACTTCTTTGAATTAATAATTGCTGCTCTCAGCCATCCAAGAAATGTAACACGTTATCTAATATCACGAAAAAAATTTTGATTTATGGTAAATTGACAATCATATGAATCAACCCCAAATAGATTTCCATATGCTTATGATTTATGTATCAGTAAGAAAGCAATGTAGGAGTTTTAGTAATTGAAAAGATTTGTCTCTGATTTGAGGATAATCTTCCATCCAGCGTCAAAGCGTCATTGCATATACCACCACAACGGGTTAAGTACTTCCACTTATGTTGAAACAATGTTTGCCATCTCAGGAGCAATTAGGAAAAGAAAAATACAATCAAGTTATGCCAAGTGAGAGCTCATTCATGTACTTGAAGAATCTTGATGCTCACTCATTTGGAAATGATTTAAAACATTTTCTCCTCGGAAAACATACAAACTTCAGAATCACGGGGACGTATATATTTATGTTTCCATCCGATAACGAATATTCCATTGTCGAATTCATCTCGTAATTCAGCTCTATTTTAGTAATAAGGCAATTTCAGTCTGCCTTGAAATTCATCCTGGGCTAATTGCTTTTAAATTTCATGACATTTAAAATGAGTGAATTTCGCTTTAATCTCGAAAAATAAACAATGCGACCAAGGCCGAAAAAATTACGTAAACCTTCGGAGTGCAAATCAAATGAGATAAAATCGACGATTACATCAAAAATTCGCAACGCGTGGAGAATGAATAATGAAAATGTGATAAATTTTCACTAAAGACATCCTTTAAATAATTTTATTCCGGTAAAATATCAGATAAAGCGTTTGCTTAAATTATTTGCTCCAGTTCATACAAAGCATTTGTGATGGGCACCTCTCTATGTTCTATAAATAATTCTGGAAATAGACCAAACATATTGATTACTAGCTGAAGTGCCCGTTGATTCTTAACAGGGAAAATACGAAAATGCATGAGCTCGGATTCTACAACGGAATCAGTCGTTAGGGGGGCGGTTTGTTGACAACCTAAAGATTTTTAAATAGTTTCGTTCATTTTATCAAAATACTCGCAATTTTGAACAGAAAACAATATTCGACGACCGAAGTAATAATCTTTATTCAGTTTCCCTTCTCTTGCAGCTCATCTCGATTTCATGCGAATATTGTTTCTCATTTAATTTTACAAAAGAAGAACACACTGCAAGCAATAAAAGTGAACTTCATGAGCTCGGTATCAAGAATCGCATTGGTCACCAGATGATTTTAATTTGCTACCGGTTTCGTAAGCGTACTTACATCTTCAGGCACAACAAAGTCAGGTACAATGTTTCTTTTATTCTTCAATGTCTCTCCACGAAGTCACGCCTTCCGATATGGATTTTGTATTGTTTGATTTTGCCCTTAGGTTTTCTGCCACAGGGCACTATAAATATTATTATTGTTACATTTATCAGTTAAATATATTGAGAAAATACGTGTTAAAGTCTTGCGTATTTTCTGCCCCATATTCTTCTTATCCTACATCTTTAATAATGCTCCATCGCAACAATAACAGAGGACATATCACTTAGCGCAAAAACAACCACAATGGTATTTTCGGAGAATCAGTCCAACTTCCTACTTCCGAATTTTGCAACGTCGCAAAATACTTCGGAAACCATCCCGAAGACGAGGCTTTCTTCCTGAGGGCTGTAGGTCTTCCGAGTGAAAGCTAAGAGAGGTTTAATGCCCTCACTTTTATGACCCTGCACGGGAAAATCCCTTTACTTTCACTCCGCTTTTACCCAACGCCACCCACCTTTTCGCCTTGACCGCGGCGAGAAGTCAATTGGTCACAGATAGCCCCAAACAAAAACAAACCATTGTCGCGCACTTTCTTTTTGCCCTCTTCCGCATACACTCGGCCTCTCTCTTCCCTTCGCGACTTCTTCCCTTGTTTCCACCTTCCCGACCATAAAACCGCCTCATCCCGCACACTCAAACTTTCTAAATTTCCTCAAACACTCCTCTGGTTTCAGTCAATTTTTGCACCACACGAAGGAAGGAGCTCTCTGTAAGATCGCAAGGGATTTCTTCGCAGAGGTAAGTGCATTAGTATATAAGAGAAAAAAGGGCGAGGAAATCGACGAGAAAATCGCTTCCAAAAGAATCGCGGCGTCACGAAAATTGGGATCGAGAATGAAGGGTTCGTTGGAGCGAATTAGATATGCTGTGCAGCTAGTCATCCATGGACTCGATTGCTTTGGGTGATTCATAGTAGTAAACTGATTCAATTTAAGCTTGGTAAAGGAGCTGTGTGAAATGAGATGTTGCTCTCTTGAGTTGATGTTTGGTGTGTTCTGTAAGGAGCATGAAACTCGATTAGTTGATTCGATATATTTTCGATGCTCGAATCCAGATTTGATTTAACAACCATTGTCTTTCTCATGGTGTGATGATCTGTTATCCGTAGAGAGGAAACGCGCATTCACAGAGGGAAAGGGGAAGGAAAGAAGAGAGAGAGGTAATATGATCGTTGGAGCACTGGATATTAAAATATACGTTATATATTCCCTTGAACGGGGAAAGTGTTTGAATTATCTCGTATAATCTCTATATTCACATTGCGGTCATTATACCCACTGCAATCGGAATGGATAATCGAAATTACGTGATTATTAATTTAGTTTTGGTGGAAAAAATGACAGCAGCAAGTAGAAATATTACAGTCGATCCGCAAAAGCTTTACGGAAAAAAAATCTGGCTATGATAATGGATTTTTCTAAAATATTTATTTATTTATTTGTAAATACGTTGCGATTTGATCATCTGGCCAAGGGGAAACAGTTGAGGGAAGTATAACAAAAAAACTAGCATAGCGGTAACGTTTAATAACATTAATCGATAATAAATAACGTTATCCTTTGATTTTCAAAAGAGATACCGGAATAAAATGATATTTATAGAGAACTATTATTTCTATATGTATCGGATCTCTAGCAAGGTACTCAGATACATTCTAGTGGAGCATACGTTCGCCAAAGAAAGCATGGTTCCCTGGTTCGATTCCATTCCTTTTATAATTTTATCATATACGTTAATGTCTACTCCCATCGATCTCTAATCGATTTTCCTCTTTAATTCGCTCACAAAAGCCACTGCGATAGTGGGAAAATATTGGCTCTTTTCACCGTCCTTTTCCAGGAAGATATTTCCATGTCGTCCAGGGGAGCACGAAGTGAGGTACGTGTCACGTGCCCGTCTGACGCTCTTTGCGCGGCAAACATGGCGTGTGTATGAATATTCAGGTCGAGGAGATATGCGACTGCGGAGACGAAGGGAGCGCCCTCTTATCTTAAGACTCGTATCGATCGCTTACCTAAGCTATGGAAAAACTGTTTGGAAGGATTTCCTCCGCCTTCGGATGGATGGGGGGGGGGGGGGGGGCGAACAGAGGGGTTGCTATAGAACGTCAAATTTTAACTTTTATATGTTCTTGGTGTCAACTCGATTCCGGACAATTTTCTGAGCATAAATGTGATGGTGTGTTATTTCAAGATGATAGAATGGAATGACATTTATCAAGTTTTATTCGTCATCAGATGCGTACGTCATGCCTCTGGAAATGTTAATATACGGTCATAGCCAACGTGCCGCTTGTAAGGCCGGGGTTGTCGGCATCAAGCGATAACCCTGTTTATATCATTGCTATCGTGGATCGTAAGCGAAAAGAATGAGTTTAAAAGAAGATGTGTCTTACGCTCGCCAAGTGGGATGGAGATTGCATATTCCCTTCACGTCTTCTGTTAAAGAATTTTCTGTGATAAGTAATAATCGCGTAATTATTACCAAGTCCCTCCACGAAATCCCAACCTAAGGCAAAAAGCTTCAACTTTTTAACACGATCAACAACAGAATAAATAAAATGAAAGATCGTACTCCTCGTATTTGTTAATGTTTATAATATTTCTTGTTAGCATTTCAACCCATCTTTTCATATTCACAAGCGTTCATGGGGCTATTGAATTGTTTGCATTTAATATTTAATTATTTTACATTCTTGCGAGTATATCAATATATATCAATATAATATACCGTGGCCATTAAAGGATATTGACATATATAGAGAAAAGACGATAAGCACCAAATAAAATTAATTTTCTGAATCGTTTTCATTTTTTTAAATGGCACGCAAATACATTGATTTTAAATTTCGGCGGGAAATTAATCTTTTTCTAGCTAAACATAATAGCTAATTTTATGAGACCTAATTTTATCAAGAATCTGCAATTTCGTGCGGCAATTTCTTAATGTTTACAGGTAAATTTTAAAGAAAAAGCAGAATCCCGAATGACGCCCCTGGCGGCCGTCCCTCGAACTTCGTACTACGAGAAAGAACTTCCCGCGCAAGGAGAGGAGTGGGGCAGGGAGCCGACGACGGCAGAGGGAGATAGAGGCTCATGCCCCACCCAAACAGTGGAAAATATTTATGGCCGGCCATTACAATTCATCTCGCGCGAGGACGTAGGGGTTGGTGATCTTTGAGAATGTTCAGGCGGAAGTAGAGGTCAGTAAATGTTGTTTTGAAACGCTTCCGCCACAGATATCTGATCAGATGTGCGAAGTAAATTATTCCGTCGGATCATTGCTTCTTTAACACCAATGCAGCTGAGACCGACGTCATGACTCATGAACTATCATTGAAAAGAGACGAATGGGCACCGAAGTCTAGAAGAAGAAGGCTGAGCTTTTTAAGTAGAGAATGCGTCAAATTAGAATCAAATAAATACAAATGTTCGATAGCATTCTCCGCTAATGACATCGCATTAACACGCATGAGTTGTAAATCTTAAAAAGTCAGTTTACAGCAAATGTAAGGGTATAAGAGTGGGATTTAATCTCGAAAGTTTTCGGGTAAATTAGGTTTGGAATTAATTCAATAATTAACGGGCCTTTGCCTCATCCCACTGAGTCTTATTTGAGTATTTAAGGTTACTATAATAATCATTGTAATCGTCCAATTCGTTGATGTATTTCCATTGCTCTCTAAGAAAAGAGCCGAACGGCTTTCATTTAACATCGCGAATTAAACGAGCAAAGAAACAAGAATCCTATGAAAAGGGAAATATGTTTCGGTATAACAAAAAGTTACAGGAATGACTTTTGAAATCACTTCTCTTCGCATATTACTCCTGACACCTTTTGTTAACAAATTCAAGCAAATCATTTCACTCACCGCATAAACAAATCAGAGAAACATTCTTGTGACAACAAATCCCGGAAAAGCGTAGAATAAATTTCAAGTAGTTTCGTTCGTTAAGAGCGGCATTTATGTTTCACAATCAGTCTTAATATTTCGCAATGAGACTTGAACAAATTTTCACATTTTCCTCTTATTGCCGTCTTTATATAGTAACAAATCAATCAGAAAGACACCGCAATGCCTCTCGGAAAATCGGAGCTTTGAGCTTTTGAAGAAACATTTAGCGTCTACAATAATTAACTACAAGAATGCAAATTTCCTGGCGTTTTCTAAAAATAACCTTAATTTCTATTAAAAAGGAAACCGATGTTGTAACACGGTTGCTGTATGCCATAATTTCACCTGAAAAATGAACCAATTAGTATGAGCATGAGCAGAAAAAGGCATTTTAAGATATGAGTGATTATTCTGACAGGGAAATCGGACCGTA
This sequence comes from Ladona fulva, assembly GCA_000376725.2. Lineage (NCBI taxonomy): Eukaryota > Metazoa > Arthropoda > Insecta > Odonata > Libellulidae > Ladona > Ladona fulva. The sequence goes on along the minus strand of KZ308287.1, from coordinate 1,792,714 downwards.
ATAAATGTACACACGCTTACCGAAGGAACAAATCTTAATTGACTGCTCAATTATGACTGCCGCGTAGTTCTGCAGAGGCAAGCAGTCTTAGTATTCACTATCTAGCAGCTGAGAGGAATAATCCTTTTCCGAAAGAGAATAAAAAAAGAGAGAGAAAAGGGAAGAAAAAGGAAGATAATGAGGAGGATGATGATGGGGGAGAAATATCGAATGTTTGAAGGCGCCATATCAAGTTCGCTGTGCCGCGGCCCTTTGGCTAGCAGCTGTTCAACCAGTTCGGGAACTAATTTATGGAAATTTAAGTGGTCGTTCCGTTACGGGAAGAGGAACTGGAAACGCTGCGGATTCGACGTTGCAGAGAAAGGAGCGAGGAGAGAGATATGGAGCATTATTTATGGCTCTTCGGAAAATGAAGGAGAGTTTATTTCAGCAAGCGCCGTTTAATACACTGTTAGCAAAGGAGTAAAAAAGGTTTAGGCGAATCAAATCCGCCGTGGATAGTAATGAAAATCCCTTTTTGAGCATGATTCACGGCGGATCGAGATGGTAAACATTTAAGGATTGGTCGGAAACGTATGGCAGCTACTGACGGGTTTATTTACACATACATGCATAGGTAGTCATGTTACGTCCCTAATGAACGAAATCTTCAGTTTAGGAAGGAGGATTGCAGAGCTGAATTAACCCATTTGATAAAATCATATTTAATGGATTCATTTTGAAAGAGCCCCTATGGCCATTCTCGTTTAATTGTATTAGATGTCTATATGAATAGCGATTACGTACGGAAGACTGTCTCCAAAAGCTCACACATATCGGTTCTTTTAGATTTAATGCGATATTCTTATTGATGAATTAATATAAAGAAACACTAACAGGAAGTTCTTGTAAGAATTTCCTTATAAGGAATTACATAGGAGCTAGACGCTTTGTTTAATGCACTGATGTCTCCAGTATATTTTGGGAATATAAAGGCAATCGACTCGTTTTTAAATGCAAGCATAGCCTTAATCTCGTGTGTCTCAAGTTTTTTTAAGGGCTGTACTTTCATAACAATACCACAGAAACTAAAGGGCAGATCAGCATCATTCTGATGCGATCTTTAGGCTAAGTTTAATATTCACAAGTATGTAAAAAAGACGATTTCGAGTATTTTCTCGATTCCTATATCGGAAACAAAATACCTGAACTTATCTACGAAGAAAGTAAGCTTTTACCACCAGTGGACCACAAAGACTATTGGTGTCTCCGCGGGCCACAGATGATGCGCTCCGCTGCCTTTCTAAGTAAGGTGACCCGTATAGAATGTTAAAATTTTGGTTAGGTAATTGGTTTATAAGAGTTATATTTAAGATGAGTTCAGAACAGTGCTTCTTCGAGTAGATTAAAGTCAATATTTGCTTTCTTACCCTCAGTTATCCAATCTTAGGGTAGACATTTGTTGGGAACCCTCAGGGGAAGAGCAATCTAACAGCCAGCATAGAATTAGTTTAAGAGCCGCATGGTCGTAGGCCGCGGGCTGCACTCTTAAGCTTCACACACTTTAAGGTATGCGGGAAATTCGAATAAAATTACTCAATCTCCAACTATTTAACAATCAGCTCATGTTACGAAAGCAGGTTATGTAAGCGAACAATGTTAGATAGGTGATCATGAGGAAATGCTCGCGCCGGCGAGTGTCATTGAAAAGGCAAACAAGTCAATACCGGATGACTTTCATCGCTTTCTCATAAACACCCCCTTAAAAAGGAATTGGATTGAGCAATCTGAGAAGAAAATGCTTCCTATTATGCGAGACATGAAGTCAGTAATGGAAAGAATAAACAAGGGAAAGGGAGCAATCATTTCGAGATGTTAAATCGACGACGGGAACCTAACGGCGATGCGTGGTGCGCAAGGACGAATAGATGGCGAATCCCTGAGGAGAAAACAAATCCATTACAAGAGCGATCTTTCCCTTTCCTTTTTATGCCTCATCGAAAATTCTCCGTTATAAAACGCGGCGGAAGGTGGGAAACGGGGAATGGAAGGGACGCGGACACAAAATAGGAAATAAACTTTCTCAATCTCCTCTTCGAGGCAATTTCATTTCCAACCCTCGAATCTGGAAGCATTCCCTCAGCACTACCTCTCGTCTAACAGAACAGAAGGCCTTCGGAAGATTTTGATGGATATCCTCCGCCTATGCTTTACGTGGCCCATTCTTCCCATTCTAACCTTCCTCATCCTCTGTTGCCGTATTGAAGCATTTTTCTCCCCTCATCACCTTGAAGTATAAACACACGATGACGGTTACATAAGCTAGTTTTCCCCTTGAAATGTAATGGTGATTTCAACGTAGTTGTAAATAGATTCCGGAAATGCCTAAAGGTATTTATTGGATTAGAAAGGTAATTCTGAAAGTCCTAGATGCACCCATTTACTTTCCAATGCCGATCATACGAGGTAGTTGAAGAAATAGGTTCTATATCACTCGAGGACAAAGTGAGAAGTGATCTTAGCTTTCAATGTAAAATACTCGATTGCTTGCAAGGTTTATAAGTAAGTATATAGTAAGGAAGGCATGTCAGAGTGTAAGAACTTTCAAATATTCATATGGTCGTTAGAACAAATATATGAATCTTTACTGCCGGAGGGGTACATTATTTCTTATACGAACTTAGGCATGATTTAGTGATCATTCATTGTAACACACTTCACTATTCATTATCTCACATCACCGCAAAATATTTCCTATCATTTATCGAATTCCCATTTCCAGTACATAAAATGAGATATGATTAACATTTCCTATCGACAACTTATTCTCAGTTAAATACCTATCTTGCAAGGTTTTCGAGTTGGTGGTGGGATTTCTACCATGCTTATAATTCCTTGAACGATAAAAACAAAACGCATCAAGGGTTTTATGAAGACGGAGCATCCCGAGCACGCGGAAGGTAATGAGGTTATCATTTGCTCACATCATTATCAGAGGTATCATGCATATTTATCACAGATAGCGCATTGAGCACATGCTTTGGGGTTTTAGATAGCGCTATTTACGTCTCTATTTCGGAGTCCCCTATTACACCCCCTCCGCTATCTATCTCCCTTCCCCTCCTTTCTCAAATCCACAGTTTTACCGCACGGCGGAAAAATACCAACGCAACAGTTGAGCGTTCCTCCCCCGCGATATCGGCCGCGATGACCCGATAAGATGCCCTTCGCGTGCCTCTTTCGCACGCCCACCCCTCGGAGACCCTGTCCGCTTCGCTAACGGCCTCGCGTCCGTTCATCTACACGCTCCGCCATAAAAAATGTTAAGGGCGCTTTTGGGAGTGCGACGGACTGATATTGCTCCCGACTCGATTATTCTCTCCGACGGATGGCGATAGTCATTTTTTTTGTAATCGAATGTAGCGAATTCGGGGAATCCCGTGGCGAGAGAGTTTATTTCCAAACAGAAGGAATTAAAAGTCATCCCTTTGGAAGAAATCGAAAAATTCGGTTCGTTTTATGGCAGAGTCAGTCGGGGGCCGTTTTTATCGCTCGTTCTCCTCTATTTCGGTCTATTCACTTTTTTTGCGTCCTGTGCGATAGTCCGAGTTGAAATATTTTTCCAAAAATTTCATCGTCGGTTACGATGGCTGAGGGCTTAGCTCAATATTGGTCAGCCCTCAGAGTACGATTTATCTAATGGAGGAGATTGAAGTGGATGAATTTTGAGGTATCTATAAGGATTACATTACTAGCGTGAAGCTCCTTCTTTCATAGAAATTCGGGTTGCTTTGACTATCTTAGGGTTCGTACCGAAAAAATTAGACAACAGTTACCGCGAACTTCTGGAATTTGGAAAGTCTTTACCTCTTGAAGAGATACATCAAACAAACATTCGACGCCCATTCCATAAACCCACCAGCACCAGCTGTTCGGATTAGTTTCCCTCATTATAAAAAATGCCTGAATTACCACTCCGACTCGGCAGACGGTTTGACTCGGCTCGGCATTTTTGGCTGAAGACCTATTCACGACAAGAGGGAATTCTTTTGAATAGATAAAGAAATGTAAAAGTGTTTTTTCCTGGCCCAAAGACAATGGAGGCGGAGAAACGCAATTCTCATTTAATTGAGCGGAGGATACAAAATGAGTGGCGGTCTATGTGTAAACAGTGTCTGCATCGTTCCATTTTCTCTCCCCTTCCCTCACTTTGCGTAGGAAATTAACGCCGGAGTCGCCTCTCTGGTCCCATGGGCGTCGTTGGGGGCCACCGCCATAAAGAGCCGCCTCTTCCGTCATCACTCGCCCAGCGACGCCCGAGAGACGGCTGCGGCCAACCGACGCACCGATGGGACTCCGAGGTGTTGCGAAGCTCTTTCCATTGGCGAGGTAATGAGGACTGTAACGCTGTTATATCGAGGAATCGAATAACTGAGCTGCACCAATGGACATCAAAAATAGTAAGAGAACGAATTTGAAAATTCGTATTTTACGCTGCAAATCTGTATCCCTAAACATAGAGGAAATTTCAAGACGCAGCAAACGCTCGCAAAATACCACTTCGGGCTTATTTTAGGCATCAAAATACACTACTACTCAACTCAACTATGTTTTATACGTCATGACATAGCATTAATTTATGTTCGTACAAAAATCCGAATATTTTTTTTTAATAATGAGTAAGTTAAAGTCAAACTAGATAAATTTGTGGTAATGTAGGATTCCATAGAGACAAAAGTAGAGAAAACTTCAAGGTTGGCTGCAAAAAGAGAAAAATATTGCATTGATAGAAGTTCTACCAATATGTTTGTATATCGCTGCGCACAGTTTTTCGCTGTCCAAGAGACTCGTGACGGTTCATGTCGTTTTTTGCTGTCCTTGAATTCTTAATCACCCGCCAGATAGGATGGTTTCTTTCATAAACTGAATACAATTATAATTTTAAAATCATCATCAAGAAGTTATTAGTGGAAAAAAGAAATAGATTTCGGAGCATAAGATTCATTACTTTTGGTACATCCATCATAAGGATCACTAGAATGAACCTGAAATTGTAGGAACTTAGGGAAAATCTGCTTCAGCGAGGTTCATTAAAAATAATGCTATCAAGCAAAGAATTTACAGCTAAGATTATTAGTGATTCGCACAAATTCCTTATTTGTATCATTCTGGTTGTACTGCTCCAATGTTTGGGAGTGGCAGACACTTGAAGTTAACTGCTCCCATTAGAATTCACAACCAAAATCACAACTTAGCCGAGCACTTTGGCAAATAAAGTAAGAAACAGGTCCACGAACCACGAAACATAACGAGGAAAGTACATAAAATGCTGCAAATGAGAATGTTTGACCTACTCCCAGCCATATTACGTGCATGGCTCACTATGGCGCGGATGGTTCCCCTGCCTTGGGTATTGGCTGAATCCGGGAGGGTTGGAGGCAGAACGCTATGGCAGAGACTAATGACAGAGGGAGGGGACATAGGGTCCAGGGGAGGAGCATGAGGGGAGGGATAGCAAGGGTCGGCACCCTGTATGGAGGCTAGGGATGCGGAATTAGGTAAGAGGAAATGGTTGAAGAAGCTTTCTGGTTGTCGGCGTTTACAGAAGAGCCATAGACGGAAGCGTTACAGTTTATGGATCGTAAAGACAGGGACAGAGAGGGTGATGACTCTTATCCTCAATCTGCGTCCTTCGTGTCAAATAAATCTACTGAATTGGTAGTAAAAATCCTAAACGGCGATTCAATTGGTATGAAGACTTTGTTATCCCTTGTCAATGAGCATTAAGGTCGTTAAGATAAGTACATTCGCCGGAATTTGGATCATCACCTACTCCGCTGCATAAACATAATCCCAAATCTAAACAAAGCTCGATTTATTTTTTCCCCAGTACGCGAACTTTGAAATGAAGAGGACTTCACCATATTATAACGAAATGTCTTGGTCGAATATTCGGTCATCGTTCACGAGAATTTTATTCAATTGAAAGCTATCCTTCTTGATATTTTACTTATCTCGATTGATTTGCTTTTTCTGTGATGGAAAATAGATCGTTGATAATGAACTTCGTCGGTTAAGAATAGAAAATGGAAAGATTGAAGGTTTATTCCACAGTTTTAATGTATTTAATCAGACTCGGTTACTGAATGTAAAATCTTAATCAACAGATAAATCAAGCTTTTAAGTACAAAAGGTTTTATATTTTATCGCTTTAATTCATAAATCCCGTTTCATACCATTTCCGAGAAATCGTTCTCCTAAAATATGCGATTGAGGAAATTCCTCTTCATTTTTGTAACGTCGCCACGCATAATATCACCTTTTTACGGACTTATAATTTCCCGCCTATTTTTTCCCACCGTCCCTCGCAACATTTTCCAACCGCTCCCAGAAACAAATTATCGTCGGCGATTTAATTAAAGCCGAGCGCGACAGAACTCTCGATCGCTATCTTCGAAAACCCAGAGCGCTCATTTTTTTCGGAATATTTCGAGCGTCTCTCTGCTAGGTATATGCGAAGAGGCGAGATTTATAGAAGCGCGGATGTATTTTTTTTCTCCCGGGGACATTCGCATTCAGCTCGTTTGTTTTCGCCTTAGTCGGGCGAGTGTTGAAGGGCGGACCTAGTGCGAAGTAGAGACAAGAATAGAGACAGTGGGTCGGTCCGGCGGGCGTCATAGGTTGGCACTCCGCGTCAAACCTCGATCACGAAGAGTTATGGCTCCTGTTTATCGGAAACGCTGGTGCGAACTGTGCAACTCACACCGCAGCACATGATTAATCACGGCGTGATTGACGATGGAATCAAAGTCATGGTGGCAGAGGGTGAAGGGGTGGGAAGAGATGGGCCGAATGGGGTTATGGAAGTAGCGTTTAATAATGGCGGAGGCGAGAATGTGAAGCGAAAGGATGAGAGGGGCATTGAAGGGTAATCGATACGGGCGTGATTTGTGGCCCTCCGGGGGGAAAATGTGCAACTTTTTAATAACGGAAACTTCGACGCTTAGAAAATTTCAACGACAAATGATTATTTATCCGCACTTCTTGGTCCGTCGCTTTGTGACTTCGCGAATTTCGGAGTGGCGACCACGGTGTTTTGAGTCACGTTTATTCGAGAATGCGGAGGGTTCTTGGAAGCTGCAGTGGCGGTAATATGCTGTCCAGGTTAGAAACAAAAAAAATATCTATTAACATTAGATATGCTTCATTCGAAATGCTAATGATATTTAAAAGAAGTCTCGGAATCGGCAGAGACTTTGTCCAAGCTTGAAAAGCGAATTCTATAAATATTTATCAAAGCTTTTGATAGGGGATACAATCACTGGAGTGACTTTATGGAATTCCTTCATATTGATGAAATACGAAACCCACATTAAAATGCATTTGTTTATTGTTCCCTATGATGTCGCACGGCGTCAAAACCGGTCTTACTTTAAAGTTCATGAGGAATATACGACAGAATTTCGTTTTTCATCAATCGCCAACGCAAATGAAAGGAGTAATGAATTTCAATTCATTGAATATTTTGACTAAAAGGGTTATTTTATTTATAAATGTGATATTTTGTACACTTTAGCTCCACTTCCGTTCTTAATCAACCATTTCCGAGTTTACCGTTAAAAACAAGAACCTTCAAATGTGCCAACGTAATAAATCATAAATAAATATTCCGTAGATGAATAATAATTATAAAGGTTATTCATTATTTACCACCATTAAAAATTTCAATTTTTTATTGTCCGGTTAAGACAGTCCTGATTCAGTTCATGCTATTATCTAAATAACTGCACATTCAACGAATTCCCATCGTTTCGAAGCTTTCCGAGCCGAAACCCAAAAACGAACTGACGTCAATGACACTCTCTTCACGGGAGCGTAAATTCGAAACTCGTACCCCCGGCAAAATCAGTCTAAAAATCGGGTAGGACAAATCAAATTTAAAATAGCCGTGTCACGTATTTATAAAACGCTTCATAACGTGGGAATACCTCCGGAAAACTGTATTTCGGGTCGAGCGCTTTTTGTTGCATTTCCCTCCGTTGATGAAGTGGGGAACAACAGAGGACGGATCATTCATTCTACGTGGATTAGTACTCTCCATATTCCCCACGCAGCCCTTCAAAATCGCAACCAAATCCGACGGACGAATATTACCCCCACCGTCCCTCTGGCAGCCTCCCCTTCTCCACGTCCCTTGACCACCCTTCAGTCCCCTCCCGAAGCCCCATCCTTCCCCACACACGCTTTCATTTATCCTTCGAGACTCATCACGCGCCGCCCCCCAACGCCCCCACCCCCGCCGCTCGTGAAAGCTCAAACGCGAACTTTGGCATTTTTTCCGAAAAAACACTATCCCCCGCTCCGCCCGAAAAAAATCGCAGTTCCCGGAATTTTCCCGTGCGCGTCCCTGCCTGAGTTTGACGTTGCGAAAAAAGATGGATAAACTAATAACTTTTAATCCCATTCATCCCCGAAGTGACGTGCGCATCACCGCAAAAAAGGGGGAAGGGGAGAGAATAAACAAGGTTCGAAGGCACGGAATATAAAAGGGTGTGTGTGTGCGTCCCTTCCGTAATGCTGCGCCGAGGGCGTCACTGGGGGAAAAGCATTGACAGCGGCTGAGATAAGACATGACAGCGGAACCCGCGATGGATTTTTATTTCGGCCGGATTAGGTTTGCGAGTGTTTTTTGGCGAGTGACGCACTGGGAGTCGAAACAAAACGCCGCGTTTTCACTTTCGGCCGGACAAGAGAGAAGTGCTATATCAACTCACTTTTTCCATTCATTGAAACCAGGGAAATTCACTGTGACCGTTGGAGGCGACTATTTTACAGGCGCGGACTTCTGAAAATCCGTGGAAATATATATCATGGGAGATTCTAAAAGTTTCCCAAGCGCATAGAATTACTTTTCGTAGATATTATTTGTCCCGATTACTAGATACCTTCAGTACAATTCAAAGCATTATGGAAAATTATAACATAAAGATAAAAAATACTATATGTGGTTTAGAAATAAAGTTTAAATTAGCATGCATTGCGTTAAATGAGAACGGTCAGCGAATTCGAGCGTAATAGATTGAGGTCAACAAGCATTGGTGAATTTTATCGGAGTCTAAAACAAGGTACTCTGCAAAATGTGTAGCTAAAATGTGAAAATAATAATGCAATGCATTCTAATACTATTATCTACGCAATATTTTTCGAATAAACGCTGAATAAATATATTTCTACCACATCTTAAAAGAAAGAATACTTCGTGATTTTCACAGATAAACAATAAAAGTCTGCAGTGGAAATAACAAAGTGTTCTTTATTTTAAGAGGTGTATTGAGATCCACGAAGTCACGTTTCATCGTATTGATTTTATATTTCTAACAAATAATTTTCAACTGCGCTTAGGAAGTGAAACTATACTCTGTCAGGGAATAATTTTAAGGATCGAGGAAAATTTGCTCCATTTTCGACAAGAGGAAAGACTTGACGAGTCATTGTGATAAAGAAATATCATCATAATTACACATCATTTTTATCAATCCTAATTTTTAAAGACGATTTCCATAATTTTGGATATTTTTCATCAAGGATCTCTATCGTCGTTTCCCAGTTAAAATTTGAATGAAAACATTTTCTCAACAGTCTTTTATTTTCTGGGAAGCTTTGGGCGAACATTATTTCCATAAAAACCCTCTCCAGGTATTTCTGATGACAGCACCCTTTCCGGAAATTAGTAGCGCCGCTTTTTCTCTCCAACAGTTTTCTTACATATACTTCGTCCTATTTTAGATTAGCTCGAAACATTTCCGTTGAAAATAAGAAACAGAGACGTAGCTTATTCAAAAAATTGAATTCGTTCTTTCTCTTGCGAGGCCATCGGATTAAAGATAGTTGAATAAACCGACATCCTCCAGCGACATGCAACCTATTTAGATGAAAAGATTCGCCGACAACCGGTCGTGTCAGCTTCGCGCTGCCGCCGTCTCAACTTCCGAGCAGAGAATATTTGGGACACACGTGTTTCTGAATCCTTATCTTTTCTCGAGCTTTGGCAACGGAGGGCGTACATTCCGAATCTGTCGAATGAGTGACTTTGCAAAGGTTACGTAAAGTTCTATTACCATAGATAAGCGCTGCACCGTTGATTTCGAATTTTACCTAAGGGATTCTGCATAATCTCGTCGTTAAATTTATTCCAGAAATTTTAGATATCGAAAGATGATTTGATGTGGTGAAGGTTGTTAATATTTTTACTGAACGCAGGTTAGAAAAAAATCCTTTCCTTCATTTTTATTCGTATTAATTATGCTCTATTAAGCTTTAGCATGCCACTAGAGAATAGTTAGTTGCAATTACCATTAATTTTCGTGAAATCACCTAAAATTATTGCTTTCAGAAAAGAGATTTGGGAGTTATACTTCAGTTGGAATAAAAAAACCTTTTCCCATTTCCGTTTCGTTATGATTTTAATAATAATTATACCTTGGAAATTTCCAAAAATCTGCCATAGGTAGGTATACCTACAATAGTCGAATACTAGCATAATATTAGCAGAGAAATTATAAACAGTAATCTATAAAAATAAATAAAAATGATTACCTTTATAATTTTTACGAACGATTCTTAGAAAATTCAATGAATTACAAAATTAACGGTTATTGAAGTGAATTCGATAAACAGCAAAGCAACATACCTAAATCAATTTCACGATTCGATCAGTTGACACAATCTAAAGTAATGAGGCGTGTAATACGAGCATATTGGATTGTTAAGCAATGTTCGGATGGCAAATCATAAACTATGAAGGATATTCCTAAAAAATTCTTCTTCCTAAAACTACGGCAATGCGTCGGCAGGTGGAAATACACTTCGTAGTTGTTCAAATTGCTCTCCTTGTTCCATTGCACCCTTAAGCCCTGCCTCGCCTACATCCCGAATCCAATTCCGATTATACGCATTTCGTATGCATGCATATGTATGGATATAGATTTAACTCCCGAGCGCTGAATCCGTTCTGCTTATTCGCAGGCACCATCTGCCACACGCCGGAGGCAATTATTCTAATTGCTTGCGTCCAGCCGGCCTCGTAGCGATTTCCTGAGCGTCATTAATGCATGAATACGCTGCCTTTGGCCGGCCTTCTGCAATCTTCGAATTTTTCTGGCATCCGTTTGGGGAAAGATTAACTCGTGAGCTTTTAGCGGGGATGCTTCGATTGAGCCGCTCACCCTTTTAGCGTGATCAAGTATTGGGATGCAGAGCTATCACAGAATGAAAGCAATCGTTTTTAGATTTTTGAATGGAAAGTGCTGTGGCTCTTTAAAATCACCAGTAAGTGGATGAAATTGCAGACAGTCACTGTTTATATCTGAAATTGAAATGTGAAATTTGAAGTTATTCCCGTGTATACATTTTTATGCCCAGCTATTTGGCATCAGCGAAGCATTTGGCGGATGAAGGTACTATTTTGAGCATTCCGGAAGAAATAAGACTTAGCTTCTTCATCGGTTCATTGGCTTTATACAACTGATAGGTAGTTAGTTATTAGGAAGCTTTGGATGTAGCCCTCTGGTGTAGTGGATTGCGTGGATAATTTTTCATTCCATTTGCTGATACTTTGGGCCATACGTTTAAGTTGCTTTGGTGAATTACATGGGCAACAGACAATAAAAGGAACCTATTTTGCAAACGAATATTTTAACTTATGGGAAAACAGATGAAGCCTCAAGTACCTTTTTATATCAAAATTTTTAAGTGACCGATGCTAATATGAAATCAGGATCAGACCTGGCAGATTACATCGCTTTCTTGTAAGACACGAATTATTAAATCATTTTATGGCAATATTTTAGAATTTTGGTACCACGACTTCCATCAGTTTCCTTAATAAACGGGGCATTCGCACCATCTCGCTGCAACAGCATCGTCTGCTGTAAACTATATTTTTCCTCTCCTTTGGCTACACCAAATCTTTTTCATAATCAGTTTTTTACTGAAACGGTCACGATTTCATTAGCTGCCGTTAGTTACAGATGCCAATGCATGTTGCTAAAGATGAAACTGAGAGGAGCTTCAGGCTACAAACATAGTTTGAACCGCAAGAGAAGAATCGCCGAGCGGGATTCCATACGAGGAGAGGATCATCGCCTTTCTATAAGTCGGACTGGATCAGGATGGCCTTCATCGCTCAGGTCACGTGGCCAAGGAAAGGGAGAGAGAGGGCGGGAGTGGCCCAAGAGGGAAAAAACGAAGGGAGGAACTCGCATTTTCCGAGCGGCATTCCTGAAACCTTGCTTGTTGTAACGGTTAGGGATTCGAGGAAGACAGAGAGAGAGAGAGAGAGAGAGAGAGAGAGCGTTGGGAAAAGGAGAACGTGGAAGTACCTGCATAAGAGCTGATATCCTCGTTAATTACCTTAATTCGAAATCACGACCCGTTTCTTGCGCAACAGTCCCCCGCAACACTCGATAAACAAGTGACTCACGAAAAAGCGAATCCGTAACGGGAAAAGGTCTCCAGACATTTTGATAAACAAATCCCTTCGGCTAGGCGATTTCCTTGATGGATCTCTCGCGGAGGAGAACAATCCCCGTCCGCCATTTTTCAGCTTAATTAAAGAGCGAATAAGCTGTATCCTCCCTTGATTTCGGGGAGATGTTCCGGATTCTTAGACGGGATAATAAAAGGAGAGAGATAGAAAAATAAGCCTTTTTTCCCGAATCGTAGTGGCAAAAGGAGTTCCTCGAAAGAAAAAGAGATGATGTAAAAAGGAGGCTAGATCGGTCTCCTTTTTCATCGCTAATGGATTTCCTGGACGGATGGAAGTTCAGGAGGAGAGAAGTTTATTTCGTCAAGAGGAGGAATGCCCCGGGCCAACTCTTCCCATCGCCGATGCCCTTCTCACAAATTACTTTTTTGACATTTTACTTAGGAGATAAAAAGCGGGGGGAGGGGGCAGGAGGTCGCCTTGGAGAGGTCACGGCACAAGACAAAAACCGGAGGTCTGGAGATGGGAAGTGGAAGAGGATGCGCGTATGAAGAGCGGGAATCGGAATCAAATGTGCGACTTGATTTAGGGGCGAAAGAGTGGTGCGGCGGGAGTTGGGAGCCATTTCGCGATTAGGGCCGCATCCCCTCGCTGATGAACGAGCGGTGGAAAGAGGACCTCTCTCCGTTCCCTTTTAATTCCCTTTTCTCTTCCATTCTCTTCATCGACGCTTCATTTACGCCATGGGGGACGCAAGGCGTCGCCGTCCCTGCTACTGTTCTTCGTCCCCGTTCCACCGCCCACGCACATGGAGATATTTGTGGAAACGAAACGATCTTCGGGCCAAAATAGTGCCTCCCATTTCTCCACGCTTAAGATGCCCTGCACTGTTTGATCTAGTTAAGGTTGCTGGAGAGGAGATGCGTTTTAAGCTCGCATTTGTGTTTGTATGCTCTCGAACAAAGGTTCTAAAGAGTTCTGAAAAGGATCCCGCTTGGACCTCTGCGGTAGGGACACATTTGGAATGTAGTCAAGGAAGATTTTTCGGAAAGGAGTGGTTTTCTATGGGCATCAATTTTTATTTAATTTTTAGGCTAAAATGATATTTCGAAACATTAAATGCCACAATTATAGACATCTTGCATAGAAATTTCATTTCATCGAACTTTAGCTCATATCATAAGTTTCCCAGTTATAGTCTATATGTTACAATTTAAAAGAACCAGAAGAGATGTAAGGGGGTAATTAATTTAGAGAAGCCGTGCTTAACGACGCAAGAAATCTAAAAATGATGTTCCCATTAATGGATTGGTAATGTTCGGTTGGCATAGCGACGGAGTTACTGAGTGAATCAACTATCTGCTGCATGATTAACGTATATTTTTTAATATTTCTGATGAATAGTAATTAAAGAGTGAAGTCAGCGAAATTTAAACATTTATATAAGAATACGAGGGAATGTTATTGGTAAATACGAAGAACTCGAATGTAAAATTAGCATTAAATGTTTGCTTGCACCAAGAACAGAAATATATATTTCTTGAGGCTCTACTGTATCAACAAGCACGTGTTATTAGAGGTATACGAATGCAAAGATTTTTCTCGCAGATAAGTAAAGAGGCTATTGTTGAAAATATAATGTTGCTTACTTATTATTAGGAGTGAAGTGGCGATCATTTCCTCTCTCCCGGCAGAAAATGGAAGACATTTCCGAGAGCGCCATTTATTACGAGATAAAATGTTTCGTGTCCATCTCGCATTTAACACTCACGCCATATTAATGAAGAACATGTTTCCTCTCTTTTATTTGCAACATAGCCGCGAGTAGTTTGGAAACACTGCAACCTGTGGCAAGATTGTTGCCAGAACAGGTTATATTTGTGGTAAATTATGTCGGCTGGATCCTGAGATTTTAATCTAAGCATTCCTTTCGGCTAATAATTTAACGAATGACCTAGTTAATCGACCAAATAGTTTTGCTGATTCCAGAAATCTGTACAGAAGTTTCATTCGTTTAAAATATAGCTCTTTTACTCTACTAATGCATATTTACTGTGTGTGAACATTTAACAATAGACCTCAGTTTTAGGTAATAAATTAGGTATATTCATAGATTTCTCTGAAAGGAGAATTAATTACAAGGATTAAGTGACTTCAGATTTATATGTAGTCAATAATTAGCTAACATCGCACTTTCCTCATTGTATGCTTAAGTAATGATGTTATTTAATGGAAATTGTACGATAATAATTGAACAATGCTATCAATTATCGGTTGCCAATACTCTGAAATTTGTACAATGTTCATGGTTCTTATTTAAATTCTACCAAAGAAAAGCTATCCTCTGTAATGCCTGTGATTATTCTATTGTATTAGTTATAAATGAAATGTCATAAAGAGTTTGACTGAAAAAGGGATTGAATATTGTATATCTACCCTATTTCCCAAATTTAAACATTTCGATACGTAATAGTTGCATTGCTGACATATAATTATTTCATTTTCCTTGCTGTAAACATCACCATGAAGGCTAGAATGAAACATCCTTAATTCTAAAGCCACCAATTTAAGTAATATATCTCAGGAAAAGAGATCTTGAGATTTAAGAATTTTGATAATTGCGATCACATATTTTACGAATAAAAACAGCAATGTAATTGATAAACAACAATGTCAAAACTAAAAAAAACCGATTTCCATGATCGGTTACACAGAAATAAACACCTGTTGTTTTCATCCGGTAAAACAATTTAATTACATCCTTGTTTTTCAACATACATTTTAGGAACGGTTGTCCTCATCGCAACTTCACCAGATCTCGTGAAAACAGCACGGGAAATGCAAGTCCCAGAGTGCGGGAAGGCGGCCATTTCATCGTCGGCCGACGGCGTATCTCCCGCCCGCACCAGGGCAGCCCGCCCATCGGTCCCTCCAACCGCATGCGACCTTCGCTTCCCTTCCACAAAATGGCACGCAACGCGTCCTGTTCACCCTTATTCAAACCTTATATGGACCACTCTTGGATTTCACACCCGCCTTAATGAGGAGATTGAACGGAGAGTACACCTGAAAACTATCCATAATCTGGCAATTTTTTGAGAGAAGAGAGTCTTGAAGAATAAGCGAAGATGCTGGAAATGGAGGCGAGCTAGTGGGGAGGAAAAGGTCCGCGTCGGTCGGGGGGGTAGAAGCGGCGCAGCTGGTTGGCTGAGCTCGGTCAATGGCCGCTGCAACAAACGCCAACCTCAAAATGGTGGTCACGTAGAATCCATCGGATATTATTACTTCACAAATCAACTCTGTGACTCCGATGGAAGTCCTTATTTTGATATTAGAGCAGGATAATGGCTTGCTTTCTGCTGGTTTTCCGGGCACCCAAAGTTGGAACAGCTGAGCTTACTCTGCAGCATTCAGGTAAATGTTTGTTCTCTATCCATCTCTGTTTTCTATGAGCTGCACCTCGTTGTCGCTGAGCTAGGAGTTGTCGTCAACACTTTCCGAGTTTTCAAATAGATTTATGTTCATTACCGTTGACTAACATGACTGTTTCCTTACTATCTATTGACCTTGACCTCCTTTCTCATTACATTCAGAGTATATGTAATACAATTTTTAGTTGTATGGGTTATTATGTTCGGTGTTAACTTCGATATGACTAAATTACACAGAAATCGCACAAAATATAATTCAAAGTAAAACATGATTGTGTTAATTAATAGCCATACATTACATTTCTTGAATCTTTATATCTCTTACTGTTAGAAACTGTCGCATGCATAAAGGCATAAGATAAGGGACGTTGCATTGTTTCAGATGGAAATTAGTTTCCATCTAAATGAAACTAAAATCTAGATTATGATTTAACAGGAATTTACTAATATTCAGGAGAAAATAAGTTATAAATTCTTAGTTTTGATTGATGGAATGCTTCAAAAGATCATTAACTTCGTCAGGATTCTAAAATCATTTAACTATGAGTGTTCTTATTGGGAAGTTACCGCCTTAAAAACAAAATCTAAGTTATGAATGGTACATAGTTTTCAATATGATGATTAACTGTTAGAAATCATAGACGCACGAGAGTTCTTTGTTTTACTTAATGGCTCAACGGCATCTTCGGACGATATTCTAAAGAGAGATTTACATTGTCCATAATATTTTTCCATTTACATCCAACATTTTTGTAATAGGAAAGGCTGGTCAATTTTAAGAGTGAACAAACATATTGCGATATTCCATCAGGATTCATCAACGACCTCTACGTAGTGCTACACACGTTCTTTATTGTCGCACTCTGCCAAAACCCTTTTGTCTTGTTTCCCAGGCCAACAAATGGTATATCTCTCCAATAAAGCGACATTAAAAGCGCAAAAAAGAATCACACGGCACTACATCACATCAGCCATAAATGAAAAAAATTCTCCTGCACGGCAAAGTTCCCGAACAAAAAGTGTTAATGGAAGCGAATTGAGACAAATGTCTCCGATAAAAGATTGAAAAAAGTTCCCGGGAGAGTTTACTACCACTTTCATACCGCTATGAACTCGATCTCCTACTGTAAGAACGCTTACAGAACTAACAAACAGAAGCGGGTTAGAGTCAATGATGTAGAGGTTGGGTGGTAGAGTAGGGAACGGGATCTGTTATGTAATAAATATAAGGATGACTATGACACCTTCACCTTGCGATTTCTCAGCGTCGAAATGTACATTTGGTCCTACAAATATTCTTCAATATAGTCAGTTTTCCATAGTGCGGGTGGAAAACTAACTATAACCGGAATTAGCTGCATGCGTTTTGCTATTGACTGGGGTTCGTTCTAACTAAAGAGTTAAAGAAATGAATCTAGTGTGTCCAAGCTCAACTTTGTGAAAGGGAGCTATACTAAAGAAGTAAAAAGACTTAGTACTTTCCTCAGAATATTCTGTGGAAGGAAATGAGTGTTTCTTACTTCTTTAGAGTTAAAGAAAGTTCTGTTAATACGTACTTCTTCTTAAAAAAGCTTTTTGGTTAAAATTAAATTCTTGTCTACTATTTTACACCCACAATTCTAGAATTAGGATAAGAAAAGGTGCTGCAATAGTTCCCTCAAGCATATATATGGACATAATCGATATGATTAGACCTTACTTCGTGGAACGCCATTTAATAAATGGGAAAATCAAGCTTAGTACTGTCCACGCGATTTTATTATTCGACCGGTTTTTGTGGCCTTACAGCCATCATCGGTCTTGCGGCAATCATGACCTGATGGTAGCCGCACGGCCGAAACCGGTAGAATAAAAAAATCGTGTGAAATTGCTCATTTATATAATATATATAATATATATAATATAATATCATATATTCATATAATATAATATTATAAATTTATATGATAGTTTAATTTTCTCATTTATATAATAGATATTGATCCTTAAGTCATGTGTTTTGATACTTTCCAAATAAAGCTAACAGAATAAATTTGAGAAGAGTATGCTGAGTTTTAAATCGTGTTTTTTTTTTGTTTTTCTAAGAAAAAAGTTTCTTTTTGAAAGCGCAGTGTTAGTTGCTAGTCATTTGTTCCGACAAAGAGCAGCGATTAATTTGGCCCTATTTAATGCAATTGCTGGCCACCTCCACTGGCCAAGACGTAATTTTCAGAAATATTTTTTATTTTAATTTTAAAGAAATATTATCTGTCGAAGGAGACTGGGCACTAAAACCTATTCTAAGCTCAAGAGTAGATAAAGATATCTGATTGAACAATAATCAGATCGGAGACCGTTTGGGATGTCAATCTCTCCACAATTTGCTATAAAAAGCAGTAGAAAATGAGTGAAGCTTGCTAAATAAGAAGAGTTAGATAGTTTGCCCTTGCTTTCCAAAATGAATCATAATGCTATGAGTGGTAAACGTCTACTTAAGTGTAGCGCAATGACTGTATGAATAACATTTCTCATAGAATTCAAAAAGGAGTGTGCAAAACGAATAATGAATGTCTTTACTCAGCGTCACTCGTTCCTCAGCAACATTTAGATAATCACAGACATAAATAAGACAGACAAACGCAAGGAAAATATACGAGTACATTAGTTCTGTATTGTGGCAAAGGCAAAATGAAAAGAATTCCATTCATCAGGAAATGAAAGCAGGATGAATAAAGACGCTGGCACCGTTTAATATCCCCTCCGGCATAATCCGCTCCAGTTCATTTACCAGAGAAATATTAATGAAGGATCGATCGGATGGGAAAATCCGTTCTCACACGGAATCGAACAGAGACCTCCGGTAAGCCTTCGGAACACACCGCCCGTTGAACGGTACTCGCGCTGCGTGGAAACGGATGTGATGTAACACAAGGGGGCGAGAGGTAATGGGCGAGCGGTTGGAGTTTCCGTGGGCGGCGGCGGGAATATGCGAACGAAAGGAAAGATAGAAGAGGATAGGGGAGCCGTGGGCGGCAGCTGACGTCTGAGACCGTGTTTTCCACGCTGGCGTGACCGGGAACCGTCTCCTTTCCGCGGCGCCCCCGCCCGGTGAGACGGGAAACTAGCGTGCTGCTGGGTGGAATGCCAGGTTGCAGGTGAGGGGAGGGATGGGGGTGGAAAAAAGGCTGGGGAAAGAGGGGGCGGAGGAGGAAGGTTCGGAAAGAAACGGGAAAGGGAAGAACGCCGGGGGATTCCATTCTGCTGCAAGATGGTTATGGGAATTGGTATGGCACGTCACGGGCAATCATCCTCTGCAAAGTTATCGCGGTCGGAAGGAGAGTCGATCGGCGATGAGCGAGGGCGATGTCGGCGGAGGAACGGTCACGGAACCCGAAATAGACGACGTGGCCGCGGAAGACCTTTCAGAGGCCGGTATCTCTCGGGGAATGGCGGTGGCGACTGGTTCGTGCTCGGATAATAAAAGGCAGTCCGATCGAAGGAGATGCATTCGATTCCGATCGCAGATAAGAGTGCCTTCGGAAAAGGTTTGCGCTTCGATTGCAGCTGCCGATGGGAAGTGGTTTGTAATTTCCAATCCCGATTCCCATATCGAGAGGTTGAACGAGCAGCTGTTTCAGTGTCTGGACGTATGGTTCATATTTGGAAGAAGACTACTGGGAAAGCCGATGTATCACTACCATCATTATGCTAAATGTCGAAGTACTAAATCAGTTTGCAGCGGTTGATTGATGAGTAGGCATAATATAATTTAAAAAGGGACCCTTAATTTTCACTTTCAAAATGAATGAAAATAGGCAAGCTAATGCCAGCGAAGGGACACAGAGATAATGTTAAAAGAAAGTGCGAATCAAAGTTTTCAGGCAAATTACAACTGAAAAATAACTAGGCATTTAGGAATTCAAAAAAGTAAATATTTCACGAATGGACAGGAGGTTAGCATTCCTTCACTGAGCATCCTTTTCTTTGCAACTCTTCCTCAACACCAAGTAATAGAAAATTATAAAGGAATGGTGGTTGTGGAATGGTTTTAATACGAAATAGAATTAACTATTGATTTGCTTTTTATCGAAAGGGAAAAATAGCAGTGATGAAGAGGATGGGAATGAACAGAATCTTCGAACTATCATTACCTATAAGTACCAGGAAAACATTTTTTTTTAATGGTTCGAAAACCTCTAGTTTGCTTCAAATAACAAAAGAATACATTCTGAATATATGAATTTCATTGGAGAAACTTCATGAATAGAGCATTTCATGGTAAATAACTTTCAGATTTATTAAGAAAGGGTGGATAACGAATAAAAAAAGCGATGAAATGCAGAGATTCCAGAAAGTTCGTCCGAAAGTACACTCGTTTGACAGAAACCTCAATTCAGATTTTGAATTCATTTCAACTCAATTAAATTTTTCTCATGCAACCAATAAAACAATCATCATTAGCTTTGAGGGAATTTACGCTCCGGGAATCCAAATTCAAGCAATTAGAGGGAAGGACTACATTATCAAAGTTGGTGGATGTGAAATGGAGGAAGAAAGTGAGTGAGGGAAATGAAGTGAAACAGTTCGACCCGAATGGAACCAGTGGGAAGAATATTTCGGTAATTTTCCGCCCAATGCAGGAAAGGGTGAATGGAGGAAGGAAGGAGGGAAAGAGGAAACGATGAAGTTAACTCCGAGAAAGTTGGCCTGTGCATGCTTCACCCTTCTCGGAAGATTTTCTATAATGGAGGGAATAGAGTGGGAGCGAAGCACACTATCGCGATGAAAAGGAAGCCGGTGTCAGCCGGAGAGAGACCGACCAATGAACTCCTCAATCGATACAAGTTCAATTTCCACACAGTCATGAACAAACAGAGAAACACGGAAAACTCTGTTTCTTATAATATTTTAATAACTACAATTACGCAGTAAGTATGCGCACTGTTGCATTGTACTTTCGTTACACTCTAAGGACGGAGTGAGAATGGATAAAATGATAAAAAGGTGGCTCGCTTCAGGCCTGTCCGGGCACAGCAAATCATTCAAATTTTATAAAAGCTGTAATTGAGGAACAGTAGCTTCTTTGAATATTGTGATAAAATACTATATTCTATATTTTAGATATCTTATAATTTTAACATCATCTTATGCAAAATTATATTCAGGCTCACTGATCTAGCAGAAAACCGTATTAAAATAACGAATTAAATATGTAAATGTCTGAGGCTACGGATTGATAACGAATCCCACTGAATCGTTAAATAAACACATCCCAATCTAAACCTTATAGGTTTTAATTATTTTAATGATGATGGTATTTTAATGACGTAAGATTAATTTTCAGAGCTTTCATAGTGATTGAATGAAAATCTTTAAGAAAGCATGCGATATTCGAAGGCAACACTTGGTGAAAAGATATCGATCATTAAAAATGTACCATTCCTCCGCTAAATATTTAAAGATTTAAATACCAAAAGATTTAAATATCCGGTTTAGCTGCTACGCTTCTCTCTTCATGGACAAGAGTAAATGTCAATCCTGTCATATATTAAACATTATATTGCAATCTGTCATTGAATACATATGAATATCATTTATATCTTATTAATGATCAATTCTTTACCTGCAGTTTTTATTGATGAATGAATTCAATAATTTCAATTGTCTTCATATCGATTCAGAGACGGCCATGTGATCACCGATTCTTTCGTCTGCTTCATCTTATCAGTCAAATCCATCATAATGACACTTTTTAGAAGACCTAGGATCTAGACTTCAACTGGTTCTCTTTTGTTAGGAAACCAAAGGACCGAAAATTCTGTCTGAAGAGCTTCGATCGCGAACAGAGAGTTAAATAGAAAGAGCGGGTTTGAGAATGATTGCTGGACGAGGAGAAGAGAGGCAAACCGCATGACGCACCGCAAACCCGAGGACCAGAAAATGAAGTCATTTCACGGAGGTTGCCATGGTAGGAGATAAATCGGAGAAAGGAGAGGTGGGAGGGGGTGGGAGGAAGGGAGGGGGCACAGAGGAATGGGAACTGTATAAAAGGTAGAACCCACCTTCGAATCTAACAAGTCGAATGGTTAAGGTGTGACGGAGTACTGTTTCAAGAATAATTGACATCGGAAAAATTTCGCAATCAAATCTTATGACCAATACCTCGGACACCCTAAAAAGTATTTGAGACCTAATTCCATCTAATAATGACCCCATGAGGCATTACTGAATTACGGAGAGGTTACGTTTTGACGGACAAGTATTTCTTAAGGAACTCTTGAATCGTAAAATTGTAGTCCGCTTTTGGTTTATAAATGTTGACCCATGCATAAGTTTACCGTTGGAGCACTCTTTTTTTCTGTTTTTTTTCAACGTAATTTATTTCTTTAAACGATGAGCTGGTATATATATAAAGATCATTATCATATTTGCGGATTAGTCTGCATCTATCAAAATGTTTATCTTTTCGATAGAGATCCTACGACTATTACTTATGAAAGCTCTAGTCAATTAGGGGTGGCTATCATACGCCCCACTACGTCGACTTCGACCATAAAAACAATCGAATTCACCGAGAAAAAACAGTTTTGTTTTTCGTGTGTTCGAGTATACCGAATTTTAAAAACCTACGACGTTCACTCAAACATTTTAATACAAATATGGAACATACACTTCTCGAAGTAAACATAATTATGCATTAGATGAGTAATCGACCTGTTGGTCAGTTCTGTCGAGTATAGACCAGAAATGTACGTGTATACAACCAATAACTTAATTTCGTAACCCATTCGTAGACTTTCAAACGAGAAATGCCTTCAAAATGAAAATAGTGGATTGTATCTGCATAGCATATTGTATAAGTCAAGATAGAGAGTTCATAAATCTCTTTTTTTGTACGCTCAAATAATTATGACTAATCGACACCCCCGATACGGGAAGCGCGCAGTCGAAAGGGTCAAACTTAACGAAGTCACATCAAATATTAACCGAAGAATGAATTCTTCATCTCAATTGGCGCGGGTGCGATACGGGCGGAATGAAGAATGAGTGTCCGCTTCCGAATGGCCCCTCCCTCTCATCAATCCTCCGTTTCTCTATCTAATCGACGCCTTTTCGCTCCCTCTGGACCACTCCCATCCTCCGCTATCCCACGGCCATGCCAGCGCTCAAGACAATTTTCTGGGTAGTTAACTAATTAGAGTTCTGTAATTACGGCCATTGTGTCCGCCCCCACTCCTTCCCCGGCCGGCGAAACCATTTTCATTTAATTACGGGTCAGGGCAATGGAGAGCGCAACTTCACTTGGCTCGCATGAAGAGGTCACCGAGGGAATGGAACAAACGTAAGAACGACAGGGAGCAATTTGGGAATGAATTTGTAGGGATAAAGAAGTAGTATCTAGTTTACAATCGCATTATCGCCGGTATAGGGAAAACCGCGTACGATAAAAGGACCACAGGGCGGATACGGTTTAAATTATTGTCTAACATCGCCGCATTGATCGAAACAAACGCACAAGGATAGTGTACCAAAAAGTACATATTTGAAAGAGTGGACATTTAAATGAATCGAAGAGGTTAGAAAACAGATTGAAGCCCGTAAAACGATTAATAAACAAAATATTTTTTTAAAGATGTTTTCACTGTACCTATCCAACGAATGTATCGAGAAAATATAAATTCAAACATGATCATTCATAAGGAATGAATTGCAAAGTTAACGTTGGAAGGGGTTTAACCTTAGAAAAGAAAACTTAACTAGAAAATTTCCGTGGCGTAAATTGAAGTATTTTAAAATTTTCCTCTGCGGTTTTATAGGTATTCTAATGATTAAATACTGCACATATTTCCTAGTGTTCTACAAAATGGATTCCGAGCGTTCTCCATTCAAGAAAGACGATTGAATTCCATAATGCATTCTTAACAAAAGATTTTTTTCTGAAAGAACGAATGGGAAAATATTTCGTATAAGCATGCGCAAAGTTATGAAAGGTTAACATAGATATTTAGATTTGTTTCATCACGAAACATAATTAATACACCATTACACAGTAGCATTCCTATTAATATGAATTTGTAACATTCATGCATAGTATGATTGTGATAGACTCACCACTTGAGGGGAATAGCACATATAATTCATTAGCTACATTCGATCTCAATTTTTTAATATTTTGCTGCTATGGTACCTCAGACCGAAAGTTAATGAAATACCGAAGCTATTGTCAGCAAAACTAGTTGCACAGAGAAAAATATCTTCTCGGAACAAGACCAGATCCCGCAATGACGTAAGTCGGCAGATTTTGCTGTTTCCAAGGAGAGGAAGGAGAAACCGAGCAGGGGGAGAGGGAGGGAGAGAAAGGAAGGGAAAGTAGCTAAGGCATTGTCAGGTGATGCACCTCTGACAATAGAGGCGCACTTCCATCTCCGGAGGTTCAATTCGTAGAAAAGGCGAGCGTCTCTGCGCGCCGGAGTCAGCTGGAGAAGACAGCAAAAAGGAAAAGAGAAAGTTTGGGATGAGACCAAAAGAAGCGCATTCAGCTTACCTGGGGTTTTACAGAAAAACGCAATTCTTACCGAAGAGATCCTTTAAAATGGGAGCAGCATTCGAAACGCTTCTCCGAACGAAAATGCGTCCACTGTTCTCCCAGTTTTTGTGAAAGCTACGAAATCCTAACACTTTCGTTCCACATTAACGGTTCTTGTGACAATTTTCAAATTGCTAAAAACCAGACAATTACTTAGTACATTATGAAAATATGTTTATGAATATTAAAGGGCTCTCATCGCGAGCGAATATTTAATATATTCTTTGCTATCGATTAGCGCTAAATTTTAGAGATTCAAAACGAAGGCCCGGTATTACAATTATATTTAAAATGGCCTTTTGATGATGTTGTTTTCAGGGCCTGGTGGTATAACGGTTTATTAGCAAAAAATGAAGAATGTAGTTAATCCTATCCCATCATATATATAGGAGATTAATTATAATCTTCACATCAACTCTAGCGAAACATTTTAATACGGGGCCCAATAGTGAACTTTAGTTAGAGTCCATTTTGAGTACACAGTGTTATACATTTCCGAAAAAAATGTATAGTAAGAAATCGTTCGAATGGTATGACCACCTGTAATTTCAAAACGCATTAATTATTAATCGTAATCGTGATTATTTAAGAAAGGGCTGCAAGCAACACTGGATTCATTGTCCAGTTTTAATTTCACGAACTTAAATTATAATTGTAGAATTGAAAATAACATTTGTTGGAATCGGGACTGTGATTGAATTGTGATGCTCCGAAATAGCCATTAATGAATTCAGTTTGCATAACCTTTTCTCTGTTGAAAGATAAACATTTAAAAAAAGCTAAATTAGGTGTTAACCTTCTCTGACCGCTGTCGTAAGATACTTTTCGAAGAGTAACTTTCAGAAAGCAGTAAATACCTTCGAAACGTGATACTAGAACTCCGAGCAGAAACCAGTAAAAGTCTACGGAAATTTCGAGCAACGACCTCTGCCCACGCAGACAGCATTTCAACCGCGTAAAGAGACCTCGTATGAGATTTTTTCGCGACCGAACAATCGCACGGATAAATTCCTGGAAGCGGGAGAGGATAACAAGGTTTTACATGAGATCCGATGGTTTCCCATTTACCTTTCGACCCCATGAGAAAGGTAGCTCGTTGTTCAATCTGCCTTCGACCCTTGTTGGGTTGATCGCCCTTGTCGTTCGGGAAACGCGGAGTGAAATCAAACCGACGCGGAGGAGGAGGGCGGGGGAAGGGTTTGATGGGAACACGGCCGCGCGCTACGCCAAGGGTGAGCGAGCAATAGAAGGGGACTGAAATTGCCACCAGCAGATCGGGCGACATCCCACAACTCACTATCGGTGCACGGGAGAAGGAAACACGCGGGTGGCGCACGCCTGGCGCCAAACCTCCCCCCCGCGGATGAAGCAGGTGTGAATCAATCGACGATCGCCCCGCGCACTCGATGATATTGCCGTCACCGATGGGAGTTGCCTCCGCCCACATCCTCCGCGTACCAGGTGCGGCCTCTCCGCCTCCTCCCGCCCCACGATGCATCCGCTCCCGCTTTTTCGCCTCCCAATGACCCGGAGGACGCTTAGGGAAACCCCGCGAGCGGTCTCTCCACCCTAGAGGAGCCGCATCACGGGAAATGCCAAGAATCGGGGGAGTTGGTGGATGTTGCCCTTCTGCAAGGGGAGAAGCTGGAGGACTCATGCTGTCCTTTCCCTTGATTCACATCCGATAGTTATGAACAGCGAAAACGTAGCACGAAACTAACTGACGATGAAAAATTTCCTGTTGAGAATCGTCGAATAATAAGGAAACTTAAGAACCATCGAAATATAATTCTTAACATGATATGCAACCAAATACTAACATTTGAGTAACATGTATCTATATACGGGCATTTATACCCGTAACACCCGTCACACCCTAAGTTTTCCTAAGTTACTACTTAGAAAAGTTTCCCTCTCTATTTCTAGTTAAAAATGTATTCATCTTTTATTAATAACATTGACAAAAGGTTAGATGGAAGAAGAGACTTTTTAGTCTCAATCTCGCCTTAATAAAGACCGAATAACAATAAAGAATTCTGCATTGTATTCTCAGCCGCAATAATTGCATACTAAGTTGTACCTGACTAATCTCCTCTTAATTGGAATGCAAAATGCTTTCTTTCAATAGAGAAACGTTTCTCTTGATCGTCTGTTTCCTATCGGTCTCATTGATCCACTAGTATCCTAGCTTCAAAAGAAAATAAACGAACTATATTTTATTTAAATTTCATACGAGTTACATTCACATCATAGCTTATGACTAAGATCATCAAAAGAGATACTCGAATACAATTTAGGACTTCATTTAGATTACATTTCTCAGTCTTCCATTCTATTATCTCTAATTCTCGTTTGCTAATCATAACCCATGGAGTGCATGTTAAACAGCCACCTCTCTAAAATGTGAGATTTAATCGCGTTAGAATCCGTTTTCTTCTTCTCCAGACATGACGTTTTCAAATTGATTGCGATCGTTTGTATCTTGAAATTACGGAGGATGTCGGCCGTCCTAAACAGCAGAGATTGCAGATAAACAATGCAGCAATAGGCTCAAATGCCAGCTTATCATCGTGAATCTTAAATTATCTACACCCTCACGATATTTTCTTCTAAATTACCCGTCTAAAATATATATTCTCCCTAATTTAATCGGAGGAAACATAGCGTAATTCCGGATTTTATTTCAAGATCACATTTCCTTGTCAAAATAATCTAGTCGTTTCCCAAACGTGATATATTTTATGGGAACAGGAAGGAGGTCATGACCGCAGATTTTCCATCAGCAGTGGGTGTAAGATTGAAATCACTGGGAAATGAACCTGAATCGTGAGAGTTTGACATATTTAATAACATACGCCGGAATCAGTAATGAAGAAATCTGATTAACATAGTTATGCTTTATCATAGATGTTACGGCGATTATTAGAGTACTCCATATTTTTGAGGACTTCACCGCGAAGAATTTATAAATTCTTGGAATAGGTTCACCAGCGTCTCCATGTCTTCTGCCGGGTTTTAAAAATCCTTCGCGGTGGATTTCCGAAAAATATGGAATNTTAATGAGGATTGAAAGCATTCCTGACGGTTGGCCATCTCTCCCGAGAAAACATTGGCCATCTCTCCCGGTCGTCTGGGTGAGATGGCCACGTGGCCCCAACAAACATGGTGGACACGCTTGGACACTTTGAAAGCTTAGTTCCACGTGGTAAAGTTTGAAAAACCCAAAAAACGCGTTTTCTTTTGATTCCCGCATCATAACTTTAATCCGTAGGCGATGAAGGTCATACGAGAAAATATTTTCAGCAGAACGAAAAATTTTAAGGTGCAAAAATACTCACAGATGTGACGTTTTTCCGCAACTTGAAAAATCACCTCCTCTTAGCACAACAAGAGCTCAACACTGACTGAAGGAGCGTGTCTCCTAGTGGGCGTAGGCGGAACTAGATCGACTGGCCATCTCTCCCGTATGGCCATCTAACCCGGACTTACCCTATGGGCGAGATTGAGACTAATTAGTCTTACATCTAACCCTTAGTCATTGTACATAGAAAGAAAGAGGTATTGGGAGTTGAACTAAAAAAAGGCAATAAAAGAAGGAACTACTATATGGGTTTTTTTAAAAAAAACCTAAGTCTACACTTAAGAAAAAAATAAAATAAAACCCTGCAGGAAAACTATGAATACTAGGGACGAACTACCTGCAAGCTACAACCATATAAGACAATTGAAATCTGCGTTACATTTATTGGGTATGATTTTCAAACTGTGTTGCGTGAAAGGTCTGGCATTCGATTCCCATTATTTAAATTAATAAGTAACTCCCCAATGGAGAACGGTTCCCTGAGAGGACGATACAAGTGGATAACGATTTCGTTTACAACCATGAGGGAAGGATAGTAAGAGGCAGAGTAAGTTTCTGAGAGGCAATTCAAATTAATAACTATTTCCTCAAAAAGCTTCGAATTCGTGCCGACCGAGGATAAGAGTTTTTCGTTTCAACTCCCTCACTCTCCCGCGAGATCTTAACGCAAAATATCGTCAGCAACAAAAAGAGCTCCATTGTCAAGCCGAACAATGAAGAGGTCATTCCCTGGAAAAAAGCTTCTCTTTCGCTCCGCGAGGGATTAAATTTCTTTTTTCCTCTAATGCGAGAGTGGATTCGGAATGAAGCGAGGGAGAGAGATGCGGAGCACGGAGAATGAGAAGCTGCGACGCGTGGAACGTGGAAATTAATTTCCCGAGCTGGGCACGCACGATGGTGTCGCCTCGGAGGACCCTGGGACGCTCCGCTGGGAGTTCGGCCCCATGAAGACCGTCAAAAAGCAGAAGGGTCTCCCTGCATCTGGTTACAGACCGCAGGAGTCGTAAATAAGAACGCGGTCACGTCAGGAGTCGAATTCGGACACGCTATCGCATGAGAGTAACTCGGATCATTATTACCGCAACGCGAGAAGTTCAGCTTTCGATTCGAGAAATCGGTCTCATTGATCGCGAGTGAATGGAGCCCTAAATCAACCATCGATCGAGGGTGTCCATTGTGAAGGCGATGCGTAAGTTTCGCCGCTAGATCGGCCCGAATTCGCGGCGGGAGGCGAGGTCCATTATATCGAAATAATCTTTAAGAATTGATTTTTTCCGGGGGAAACGAACGTTCGGCACGACCATTGAAAAGTTGCCAAACTCTTTTTTTATTGCGTTCTGCGAGTTGGAGGATTCTAGTAGAAGAAATGCGGGGAGCAGCTGCTGCCAAATGGAATGAAAGGCGGAATACTACTGCTGGGAATTCAATGTACGGATGATGCCGCATCCACCCTCGGTCGCAGTTGCGGCTACATAGATACATAAATGCGCGGTACAAAGAGGAGGATTCGGATTGGAGATATAAATCGCGTCGAACGACAAATAAAGAATGACTTTAATCACAATGTTACGATTTGGCCGCGAGCCAGGTGGAAAGAGTGATTCAGTGCGAGCAATCCCATTCGGCAGTGATATTCCACAAATATACGCATAAGAAATGGGGAGAGATTCAAAAGCTTCCTCTGAATGCGAGCATCTGAAATCGGAGGTTGTGTTGAATTTGAGAAAGGCGGCGGTACACCAGAAGCATTTCGTGATGCAACAAAAATCACGGTGAAATAAAATTTGTTGAAAACCGATACCGAATTTCGTGCATTAATATTAGCAGTATCCTTATGGGCATTATCATCATCATCGGTTTAGAATCCTAATATTGGATTGCTGCAACTTTACAGCCCGTCTTGACCTCACTCAGTCATTTCCTCATCTTAATTCGTAACCAAAACTATAATATAACCTGTCTCTTATAATCTAATCTAACCTAATTCCTAACTTCCGCCATCTATTCCATTACTGTACTCAAACTATAATATATCAAAGCCTACCCTATGTGAAGATTATTTATTAAGAAAATGTAATTTTTACGTTCTTTACGATACTTGCCTGTGTTAACTACGAAAAGATTGTCTAATGCAGTATGATATCTTTTAATTGATATCAATGACATATAATCGTGAATCATCTGTAAATATTACTCGAAAAAACTTGATCATATTAGCGGTGAAAACAGTGTTCATATTATAAATTAATTCGTAATCTATTGACACCAATGTCTCGTGTTGACGAATCATCTTTAGGTCAGTAAGTTCCTATGTAGTCTAGTCAATCAACCCAAGACGATCAGTTATATACGCTCATCAAAATATCTCAGTTTTGGACTCTGGAAGCAGTCCTGGGAAATACGACACGTCCTTTCCCAGCAGGTTCGTCGAGAATGCGCTAAGATTTTCGGTCGTTCAGAAGCGGAATATGGTTGAAAGAAGAAGCAGTGAGACAGCGCTAGGAAAATCTTCCTGGAGCCGTGTTACCCGCCGGCTGACGCCATGACAGCTTGGAATTCGAGGGTGAATGGTTGGTAAGGACGGTTCGCTTGCCATATAGAACGGGAGTCAGGGGGAGAGGGAGGGAGCAGTATGCCCTTCCGTCCCTTTCAGGGCACGCATCCGACAGCCGACCCCGTGAACACAAAACCGCCGTCGGATTCGCTCTTCACGCGACTACACTCTGAAAATCTTCCTCGGATTCGAAAATCGAGTTTTTCTGCGCGGACCGAAGTTCCCGGACTGTGGTGAGCGCGGCGGAAGGAATCCGGAGGGACGCCCGACTACCGCGCAGCAGGGCCGGCAAACAATGGCGAGATGGTGCAAGGGAGGACCATGAGTGACAGCCAGCAAAGGCTACGGGAAGCTGGGAAGGGGGAGGGGCCTCCGAATTAAGGGAAGAGGAGGGGGAGGAATTGCCGGAGGAAAAAGAGTGGGGTTGCGGAGTGCGTCAAAAGGCATGCCGGGAACGGGGGCAGCCATTTTAGAAAAGTAGTCACTAGGGGCGCAAACAACTCTCGATCACGGTGAACAAGAAGGCTTTACTCATCGGGAAAAAGGATCTATTTAATTGCCGATGCGGAGACTGTCTTCCTTTCCCGTTACGATTTATGCGCGGCCGAGGGAAAGGCGTTTGATTAACGATTTATTTACTTCTCGTTTGAAAACCGCTCGATGATCTTGAGTTTAATGATGCATTGCTCCGTCAGACTTGCGCAAATACCAATCGACTTTCTCCGCCCGTTACATTTCCAAGGAATTATAAGAATCCCAGGGCCAAAAACCTCTGGTTGACTCATATAGGATTATGTGCGAGCTAGACGTAGTTTCCTGGAGGGATAACAACATATTTTCAACAGACATATATTATTCGTCGACTGGACTATATGAAACACTTGTTCCGCTCCAATATCACGTACTGCCATAGCATTAGTATCTGTTGTACACTCGTCAGCCGGGAGGTTGGTTGGATCCTAAACTCCTTTAATATTAGCTAATAAACATCTCTGTGGAAGAGAAGGGGCGGCTAGGCAAGAAGAGGATTGAGGTATTTTTCCCTTGCTTTTTTCTTATTAGAGGTGCATAAATAATTTGTTTTAATGACAAATTGAATCATCTAAAAAATTCAATACGAAATAATCTATGCGAAAAAATATAATATTTCGATCCGAGGCGTCAACTCAAAGGAATGTTGAATAAATTATATTTTTCTCTTCCGATTCCTAGCTATATTATCCTAATTTTAATTAACAGCAAAATTGGCTCCTATTCCTAAGCATCAGCACCGATTTCATTCCATCCACGAGTCAACTGAAGAGAAGAAGCCGGTTGAATTTTCGTAAAGGAAATAAAACCTTTCCATCGAACTCCTTTTTCCTCAGACTTGCATTTAATTATTCCGTACGCGATGAGTAATTCTATCTCCGAGTTAAAAGTTCGATCCGGCAATTTACGACCACATGCCATAAACGCAAGGCATTTCCTGCAAAGAGAGGATATGCCTCGCTTTTAGCACAATGCGAATCTCCCGAACGAATAAAAAAATAAAGGAGATCGCGTTTGGAGTTGGATTCGACCTCTGAAAGTACCCGCTCTCTCTCTCTCTCCCTCTCTCTCTTAGGAGGAGCAGAATTTGGATTGTGTCCAGTATCTCCACTCTTCTTCACGTCCCTCTGGTGTCGGGGGAGTAAATTACACATCGCCCGCGGCCGCCCTACCTTGCGATATAAAACTGTCCAGAGGTTCGCCTCTTATCTCATAAAGCGTAAAATGTCATCATTTGCTGGATCCGCCTTGAGAGTCGGCCGAAGGAGGAGGCGGCGGGATAAGAATTATGTCGGCGGGAAGACGTGCGGTTGACCCCTCGAAAAGGACTCCTGTCGGTCGAAAAAAATGTAAGCGGCCAAGCGAAGAGGAAGAGGATATTTGGAGTTAACTAGGGAAGCGGCCCGCACTAATTCAAGGCTTCTGCTCCAAGTTTCCCATTCATGAGAGATTAACGTGTAAGATACAATCCAAATTTGACGGCTTAGATTACGAAGAAAAGATTAAAAGGAAGAGTGAAAGGTCTTTAATAAATGAATGTATAACAATGCAAAATATCTCTAGAGTTATTTTCGTGTCAGAGACAAAATTTGATTCGGCTGATTCAGAGGTTAGACAAATAGCTTAAAGATATGATAAAAGTATGGACGTGGGAACAATAAAATATGCTCGTAGGAAAATAGGAGGAAAACGAATAGAAAATAGTAAAACAGTAGAAAATATTTAAAGATTTCTTTCAAAGCGGTTTTCGTAAAAAATATTTTTAACCATATCATAGAATTACTTCGTATATCTACGCGTTCATCTGCAAAATGTTTGGTGAAAATACTCGAATTTATATAAATGTAAAAGCTGCACCAAAACGAGCCAGGTCTAAACGTCCCTGACGAACTGATTTCGGCAACGATTATACGGAATAATGATTCACTTTGCATTATAGAGATCTGAAGTAATCATACTGTCAATAGACTATCTTCAGATTCAACCAATTTAGTGCTCGAGAGGTAGCTTGAAAAGGTTTCAATCAATGATTTAATAACAAGATCTTTAGAAAGCCTATTGGATCATTATATTCGTTTCTCGCTACTTTGTCAAGTTTTATCTTAGCAACATACATTCATTTACGCATAGTATATGGTACGAAATTCGTTTTTGTAAGGCGTATTAAGATAGTATTCCTTGTTGTTCGTATTTAATTACGATTAATTATGAAATGCAATATAATACGTAATTTGTTCCTTTTTCATACTTGGATACGACAGCATTTAGGGCCAATATTGGATATTAATCATCTATTATATCCTAGAATCATATGCATCATCCTGTCTTAATATCCCCAATTCCGTCGTTCAGTTCCTGAATTTTTAATCATAAACATCACATAAGTCGTCCTGAGTCGAATTTTCGCAATAAGAATTAATGGAGCGCCAATAAAATGATAATAGGCCAGAAATCGTTTTTCATCAAATAAACCATTAGAGCATTGACATTAAAATTACTGGAAGTCATGATGCCACTGAATAACAACAGGTTTCTTGGACCTCTTCTTTGGTTACTTTTCCGTTAATTAAGAACCCGAACGACCAAATTCACATTGGGCTAATTAAAATGACAAAAAACAACTCCCTCATCAATCGGTGAGCAATCGAGCGAAAGATATCAGGTCGCACGCGAAACACGGCGCACTTGCAGAATGACGCTAATACATCGTAGAATTTACTAAACGTGGCCCTCTTCGCGAGAGACAAGCGACGTGTTCTTATTTCCTCTGTTAACCTCCGACGTCGCGATGCATTCCTCCCGTCCTCTTCGACCAGCATTCCTCCCTCCCACAGCACTCCCTTTCCATGTAAAAGCAGTACCTGACTGGAATGGCCAACGACCTCCCAACAGCCACGGATGGACGTGTACTCAAAAAACATGAATAGGAAGAGAGGGACGGACGGATTGAAGGCGAAAGGAGGATCAAGGGAGAGAGACTGGAAATATAAAAGGAGGATGCGGGAGCGTTCGATATAAAAGGGGAGCTTCGCAGCGCTCATTACGGAACGAACGTGCTCCACGCGTCAATGGGGGAGGAAGACGAATGCAAATGTGTTTATTCAGAGATTGCCTCCTTCCGCGCTACCTGGAGGCGAGTGGCGGGGAAAGGTGACGTTGTGGGAAAGGCTGATGGGCAGCCACGAGAGAGCTATTCGCGTAGAAAAAGGCTACGTCTGAATAGACGGAAACAAATCGGGGATAATTTGAATACGCGATGGTGCTTATGCTTCACGTTAAAGGAAGAAAGGAAAGAAAAATATTTTGACGTAATCGGGACTCGAACCCGTATCCACTTGCTTGACGATTGATATTACTCAGCCTTTCTCAATTTAATACAGTGAAACTTGTCTATAGCGGAAACGTGTCAATTACGGAATAATTTCTCGGTTGGGTTGGGTTGGGTAGGATTCCCTATCCAGGACTTTAATCTGTGTATTACGGAATCCTGTCCATAAAGGAATTTGTTTTTGCTATATGCGATTCCGCTACAGACAAGTTTCACATTATTCTCGGTGAACACTTGCAGATAAAAGTTGCCGAACCCAAAGCAATTCTTTCGTATCCTAGTTGAAACTTGAAGAGCACAAAAGTGAAGGCAATAATGAAATGAGTTGCAATCTTCCCGTGGAACTCTGTGTATTTTGCTTACCCCTGGGATTCAGCGGAACACCTTTTAGGAAACGCTGCTTTAACCATTTGAACTACCACGGTAGAACAAATTCTAATTCGATTCTTGAGCTTTTGGAGGGATGCGATGATTCTTCTGCCTGCTTTGTAGGTAAGATGACATCTTTGATGTCCAAGTGAGTGAAGGATGCTGTCTTTGATGGACCCTCCGCAACTCGCCACATCCCATCTAAGCTATGCGGACGTCTGAAGAGACGGAAACAAATCGCGGCTGAGCAAACACCGAAGAAAAATCCACTATATCATCTCTCGTTTGATTCCTACGAAGGCCGGGAAGATTTGTCAGCGCGATCGAATAAACAAACAAATCGAACGTGACCCGTTGACGAGCTATTTCCAATGGACCGAAAAGAAGAGGCCGCCAATAAGGTTAATGTATTCGGAGGCGGAAAAAATTGCGAAGGAAAAGAGCATCGGTCGATTTATAGAGAGCGTGCGAGCCACGGAGATTTACAAAGCAATTAGTCGGACACAAAGGCGACAAGGTTGCCACGATCCGAGCCCAATGAAATTCGCCGCGACGCATGACTGCGCCGAGTTGCGATTGTGCGGAGTCGGTCTTTCGTGAGAAAGAAAGGATGCGCGCGGAAGAGCGTTGGTAAAAGATGGAAGGGAATCCCACTCAAAAAAGGTAAATAGAGAAAGGAAGGCGAGAATGGCTAATTGACAAGAGGTAGATATATGGAAAGGGACGGGTAGGTAAGTTATGGAGGACGGTGAGATAGGGGAGGGAGAGAGAGAGAAGGGTTGGGAGGGATATTGTAATCCGTCCCAGGAGACACTAGAAACAGATTGTGATTCTCTCGGAGCGGCAGAGTGGATATAAGGAAGGATGGGCGAGATTTAGCCAGTTCTCGCTTTGAAAGACCTTTCCGGCTACGCCTATTTACGAGGTTTAATTTAGCAAAGCAAAGGGATGGAGGGTCTTTTAGGCAAGCGACGCGATAAGTAAACTAATGTTTAAAATTGAAATACCGAGCAGAGGATGGGAATTTGCTAATGGTGACTCAATTATCGTAATATTAAAGACCTCTCCTTGAGGTGGGTTTGTAGTTTCTGCTGACCGTCACTATGTAACAGTAATAATATTTCAGTCGAAGATATCATTGAATAAAAGTACCAATTCAAAATGAAAACCTTTATAACCTATCGGACGGAACCTATGTTTACAAATTTTTCGAGTAGTTTTGTAAACACCTATTATGAAGGAGATATTTCCTTTTTAAGTACCGAAAGACAGGGAAATATAACAAGACGCATAATTAGAAACTCTCAAAACCATAGAACCCTCGTGCTACAATGTACATTCCGAATTCAAATTGGCAGGTTCTGTCTTCAGTTGATGGAATTTCATAGCTAAACCTACTGGTTAACAAAAGTTATTTATTTATGTTATCCACAAGGTTAAGCAAACGCGACCCAGGTTCCGAGGCGTATCAAAACCTGGGTTGTATTTCTTTATCTTGTGAATAGTATAAATAGATAATTCTTTGTTAACCTGGGTTACATTTCAAATTATTTTACTGTCAAGAACGCAAATGGAAATCAAACTTCTACAAATAGAAAAAGAGTAACAGTACAAAATCAAAACTAAGCGGTGATGTCGCAGAATAATGCACAAAAGAAACCCTATAAATAATGATCACCACAATCAAGTTGACAAATAAATACTAATGAAAAAAATTAATTCATCTTAGTAAATGCATGCGAATTCCATACATAACGAGTTTTTTTATTTGATTCGCGTAGGTTAGTACAACTTTTGAACGTAAAATGCGATTTTATTTAGAATTCTTCAATTTGTTTCTATTTCTATTCGGAAATATCACACGGAAAGAAAATACGAATAAAAGGATAGTTTAAAGATAACACTCCATGATCTTGTAAGTGAACTCACCGTAATCCTATTTCTAAATTAACTCAAACTACTTTTATTAATAACATCGGTTAACCTATATTTTCGACAAAATCAGCACATCCCATTAATGTATGAATTAAGCACATCTCCTAGAAACCTTTAGCCACATTCAGAAAAAAAGACCACCAATAATCTTCTTTGCTTCGTGATTAAGTTGCGCATAAATAGATCGAAAAACACGATACATTGATAAAAGAAGACGGAACAACAATGGATGCTATTTAATCGCATTAACGTAGTGAATAAAGGCATTAGCCTTCAAGTCACTACCAAATCTAATACTAGGGTTTCGCCGCCCAGAATTGACAACTTTCATAACGTCAAGAAATGAAAACGATAACGCTGACGACAAACGAAAGAGAGAATTACAATCATATTCCACCACGTCCAATCGATATTTCGTAAGGGAGCAAAACTTCCTTGCGCCTTCCAAGTAAACAACGCTTCCAAACTTCATTACTTCGAACTGCAGAGGAAGGATCCTAACTGCGCAAACACACGAACGAAACGGGCGAAGAGAAAAGACGAAAACGTCCCACGGGCGAAATGCAAAATAAACTGTTAGCGACTGCTATGCGAGGGGAGGAGCCGTAACGAGAGCCGAGGCCGACCGGATGGTCATCGTCGGTGCAAAGGAGTTGTGCACAAGAAGAGCAAGGCGCAGACGGGACTCGTCACGGATTAGACCTCCCCGACAATGAGCAAACGGGTTACTTGGGTCATCCTGCCCCCGCCCCCCTCACTCTATCCGCTTGTTTGTTAAACTCCGCCGTCTACTCCAAACCCGTCCGTCCCACTCCACTCGCCCTGTCACCTCTCGCACATCCTAATCAAGAACCGCACGCGAACTTACCCTCTACGGCGCCGCAGATCCCTATCTCGGCGCCTAATCCTCGCGTGTCGGCGCCGCGACGCTCACTGGCACCGCGGGACGACGGCATCCTCTCCAGCAGCGGGAGTCCATTTCCCGGGACGCGACGAGCGGTCCCGCTCCCGAAGCCATCGCACCAAACACCACCGGAATAAGAGGTAAACACGGTAACGATCGCGATTATTATTCCCTCTGGAGCGCCGACATTGTCCGGGGAATGCGTGCCGGTCGCCGGTAGGTCCTCCAAGGCGTGCGACCCAACCAACGCGCGCACGAAACCGAAGCACGTGAGGGTCGTAGGGGGGAGTTTCCCTGAGCGTAGTCGATCACGTC
This sequence comes from Ladona fulva, assembly GCA_000376725.2. Classification (NCBI taxonomy): domain Eukaryota; kingdom Metazoa; phylum Arthropoda; class Insecta; order Odonata; family Libellulidae; genus Ladona; species Ladona fulva. Next base: position 1,754,957 of record KZ308287.1, on the reverse strand, counting down.
CGCCCGCCGAAGGCTTCCCAGGCGACTGTCACTTCTCCGGCCACGCCGCTGTCAGCGTTCGAAACATCACTATAGCGCATGGCAGGGTACACCCTATTTCACCACAACCTCATATTTCTTCTTTTTTACCCCCTCTCCCTTCCCCGCTCCGTCCTCCCCCACCCCTCCGCCTGCTCTCCGGGACTCCCTCCATTGCCGACGTCCCTTCGTTCACTCGCTGCCCCCCCATCTCCCCCCTCCCCCGGCTTCCGCTGTGGGGTGCGTCGGAGCAGGAGGAGGATGATGGAGGTAGGAAGTTGAGTGAAGATGAGTGAGGGTGGCAAGGCAGATAATAATGTTGAAGAATGACACCTTCGGACGTAGGCCTTCCAGGAGACGTGCGTCACGAAATGAGCGCTGTTTATCACAGGGCTTAATTTTCTTGTTCCTTTTTTCCCTCCTCGCCGAAGGAGGCGTTCTTGAAAATTGCCGCGTTCTTTCCGATTGCCGACCGCGCTGTGTGTTATATTCGAAGCCTTTTTTCCAAGTCGGGTTACTCTCCGGGTGATCAATATCCGCATCGTTAATGAGTTCCACTGTACGTGATAGTTACCACGGATAGATGACGGTGTACATCTTTATTCGGCCTATGGAAAAGAATCGAGGCTTCTGCAAAATAAAATTAAAAGGAACTTAAGTGAGGTGAAATAACTAAATTATGGGTCAGATCTTCTGGTTTGCGATGCCATTAGTCATGAAATCGTTCTTTTTCTATCAAAGTGGTGGAATATAGGACCTCCTTCATGCATCTAAATTCACCTCGTTTTCTTAGCGTTCCTTCCCTTTGCATGCAACGCCATTCGTTCTTGTATTACTGAATCATCACGAAGGAATAATGATGCAAATAATTAACGATTCTTTCCCATACCTCCAAAGTACTCCGAGATGTTTTAGATTATTCGTGGTGGCGTGATTGCCATCCTTTATAAATAATACTGGATGAGTAGCTACATACAGATGAGTGCGAGGCTATGCGCCAGGGGAGGATTTAAGCGACCCAAGTCCCTAAGCGTAAAGCTTAGATCGAGCCCCCACTAGGAATTATGGGAAAAATTCGATTTTTTCGTAAAATATAAAAATATAATAATAAACAGATATCTCAGCCGTTTCACTATAGCAAGAATAAATAAACAAGTTTTGAATAATAATACATAACATTTCTATAAGTTATGAAGAATGATGGATATGTTTTATATTATATAGTGTCAAAAACAATGTATTCTATGAACACATTATGTAGACATACTCAAGAAATATAACATTCTTTTTTGGAGCGAAAAAAAAGAGCAATTCGTAGTACATTGTTAAGAGCTCATAAGCACAGTATTATTGAAACCCCAAAGTAGATGAAGCCCTCAGCTAGCGCATATTGCGCCTTATGATAAATCCGGGCCTGCTACCCGCATATTGGCTGTAAAATAATGCAAAGAATTCTAAATAAAGCCCTTCGAAACGAATTATTCTTTCTTCCTTCAAGAACATTCGAATTGTATATCGTTGCCCTCTCGGACAGCCATCCTACGGCCGGATTGCGTAGGTTAATGAGGATGGAAAAGTCCTTGAATAACTATCGCGCGGTTGTGGCTATGGAGGGTAGCATTCTCGAGAGGGAATGAGATATGCAGAGATAACAGACGAATTGAGTATGATATGTAGCCTAAAAAGGTGTTGGAGTAGAGATGGAGTATCTGAGGTCCACGTGACGGGCTGGCCGTCCAATCGGACGTGGGCTCATCTTCGTCACCCTCTGCCCTCCACCGGAGGCCCCCCTCCCCCGCCTCCATCCGCAGGCCCCCAAATATCCCAATGCCACTCAACTCGCAGACGCTGCACGTGCTGTGGGTTGCCGGGGCGCAAGGGGCAGTTCGTCTCCGTTAGCAAGACCCAAGGAGGGACTTCTTGCGCTACCGAATACAAATCTCAGCGCGTCTCGGAAACGACGTTACGCGAATCCCGCTAATCTACCAAATTAAATGCAACCGCATGAATGTATGCTATCTTGTCAATTTATATTAACAGTTTCATATAAAGTATACGCTAGTATAATTTGTGCTAGGGGTATGTTTAGTCTCAAGAATGATGGGGCTGTATTTTTTTCCATGTTGACAAAATCCTCTACCAAAGGTTATTTTTCTTCGCCATCCGTAATAACACTGCATATTAAGAGTATCTGCATTGTTACTCTGGTGTATAGCTTCTTACCATTAGTTACAGAACAGAATACATTTGAAATAAAATTGCGGGATAGGTTAAGTGAATTGTATTCGAAGGAATTAGTAAGAAAGGTATAAAAGTAGTAGTATTGTTAAAAGTGCTTCGACTTCATTTCACACCCAGGCCGCAACCGGGAATCGAAGCCGGGACCGTTTTCAGCGAATTCGAACGTGTTGCCCGCTTGGCTATCCGAGAGCCCATGGTATAATCAAACAGAATTTATTTTGTGGTACGTGCTGAGAATATGTTTGAACTTCTCAAAGACAGAAACAACAAGATAAAGGTGATAAATACAAAAGGCAGAAAATAACAAAAAGGCAAGAGTATTTTTCCTGAAGGACCACCTATAACATAGAACACTTAACTCTTACGGTAAACTTAATAAAAAATCTCAGAATATAAGACCTCAGATCTGATGATGGCTCTGTGCTGAAACCGGTCGTTCAATTATATTCCTGTGGGAATAACAAAGTTTTCTTTCATTATTTCATTAAGATCTTATTTATTTTTCTTCTTACTTCATCTTAAGAATGAAAATCAATAGTGGATAACTCAAAACATAGCGGAGAAAAATAATCCAGGATCCATGTTTCTCGAGCATTCTAAGAAAAGCAGAATAAACATCACGAGGAAATTCCCAATGATATCGACCATTTTGCCGTCAACGAAAGTAACTCTAGACTGCCGAGGAACCCGCGTGAGTTAAACCGACCCAACCAACTCAGGACTGACGCAAGACCGTTCGGAATGGAAGGAACGAAGGTAAAAACGGACAGTCGTTCGGAAATAAAGGGAGTCCTTCGGCGTTGATAAATAAAGCGCATGAATAAAAAAGCGCCTCCCATCCGAAAGCCAATTCCCGGAGATAAAATGAAAGATGGGAGATATTGAGAGGAGCCCAGTGACAAATTCGTCCTCTTTCCCTTGAGACTGAACACGTCTTTGAGAGGCGATGACCTCAGATGCCGCCTCCTCCTGAGACACGAAACAGAGGCCGAGTGACAGTGATTGAGGCGGAGGGGTGTGTATGTGCGCGCGGTCCGAGAGTGCGTGTGTGCTCACGGGGGGGGGGGGGACACAATGGCGAGGGAGCAGGGTGAGAGTGCAGACACTGATGGAAGAGAATCGTAGAAGGGGATTTTCGGGGAAGGCATTAAGGGAAAAGCGCACAGATGGAGGGAGCGAAGATGGCGAGATAAGGGAAAGAAAGGAAGCGGTGATATAAACGGTGGATTTTGGGCGGAATTGGGAACATTGTGATGGAAAAGTAGCGATGGCGGAGGGCATATCTCATTGGCTGCATCTCGATCGGGATCGATACGCGGGAAACGACGTTGATTCCTCAAACGAGTGATTTATCGGACAACTCCCTTCACGGAATGGAATAATATATTTGAGATCCAATCATACGTTGGGGAGGATCAATCTGAGAGGAGTGTCTACAGTACCCTTGCGAGGAAATGAGGTTTCATTTATTAACGGAAAAATAAGTAGTTAGGCAGGAGGTTACATTTTTAATGCGGATATTTGCAGTTATGAATGAAAGATTGATGGAGCTTTCCTTCATGACGAAACCGTACGGGTAAACCAGAAATTGTGGGTTAGAATTACGCCAAGGATCATGGGTGTACATTTTTCTTAATAGCTTTAACCGTGGATGTAAGCTTCCCCGTTCCTATAAAGGATTGGATGTAAGAAGAAACTATAAGTCTTTATCTTGCCCAAGGGAAGCCGTTTCACATCTAACCGAAATAATGTGTTATTACAAATGATGCATTTTCTATCGTTGAATTTCGGTTTATTTCGGGTTACTTCAGCAAATTTATGGAAAAATAAATATCTAATTAACTTATATATTAAAGAAATCACTGACTTTGACATTGAATGTTAAATATAAAATAAAATACATAAAAAATCGAATATAAAATAGATGAATTTATTTTATATTCGATGGCTACTTTATTCTCGAATTTCCATCTTCCGCTGCTTGCTGATTACTACACGATATTAATGCTACTCAACATAAAAGCTTTCCAAAATCATTTTATTTCGAGTTCATTCGTTAGAAAGACTCTGATGAGTTCATCCTGCCAACGTGAGCACTCTGGATAACATTTTACGCTGGTATGTACCGTATTATATATGGTTTCCAATACACGGAACAGACTAAGAAAAGACGTTAAAATCAGCGAGTATGAGTGATGAATCTTGCCAAGATGAGAATGTCATGCACCGCATTTAAACGTCTAGACATAGCACGTCTTACTCTCTCTCTCGGTTTGATAAGGTGAAAAGGCTTAAGCACTCGGCAGCGCGATTCCGTGTGATAGATGCGTGTCGCACTTGATTCGAGCGCGGAGATTAAGCGGTGGAGAGCCGTGGGGTGGTGTGGGAGGGTGGAGAGTATTACTAGGGAATGGACTCGTCTCGAGGGGGAGGGGCACCCACCCACGCCCCCCCTTTCGGATGCGTGCGCATCTGTCAGGGGGAAAGCCCTTCGTGCAACGCATCCGTTCTCCTTCGGCGTCGATGGACAAACAAACGATCGCCGGACAATCACGCGAGGTTTATACGCTCGTCGATCCCGTTGGCTAAAAGAAATTACCGGCAGATTTACCTTGATGACGGCAGTAACACGACAACAAAGAGCCCTTTGAGAGCTTAACAGCTAACAGTCGTTCGTCGGGTCTCCTCGTGTTGCAATTTTCACTTTATTTGAAATATGTACGAACGGAAACGTAGTTACATCAAGCAGTTCTCTTGTGATGTAGTATAAATAAATGTTATCTTTTATTTATTCGTTATGGAATACCTCTAAACTAATAATAATAATACGTCTTTATTAAGGCGATATTGAGACTATACAGTCTCTTCTTACATCTAACCCTAAATTAAGGCCTCCACCATCCAATGTATCGTTGTTAAATCGTCCATACCATTACCCTAATGACATTACTGTCTTAATTTTTTCACAAAAACATCTGTTTGTTCCAAAAACAGTTTATGAAGCTATCAATATCGGAATGGAGATTTACGCAGAAGCACACATATACCGCGGTGTACGTTTTAAACAGGCCGTTATTCTTAGCTAAGTAAATGGGCTACTGCGCGTCTATTTGATCGTAGGATCCATTTATTCAGCTTTAGAATTATGCGAGAATTGACGATGAATTTATCAGGCATTGTTTATGTAATTTGCTTATTAAATAAACCATGTAGATTGTTTTCTTTTCTAACAAGACAGTATATACCATAGCTATAATGTATTACGGAGGAAATACCACAATGACCCTAAGGTTAATACAGAGATATAAATAGACATATGTAACCGCCTAAAATTCGCATTTCATTTATTGGGCCGACTCATTGCTTTTAAGATAACGATTATGAAGAGAACGGTTAGTTATAACGATGTGTGGTTAGTTATAACGATTATTTTGTTTGGATACTAATTTTTAATGACCGGAAGCCCTTCCCACCACCAATCTGTTCGGAAAAATCTATGCTACCGCCCGGGACAGCTTCCTTTGGAAGGTGGAATCAGTTAAACTAAGCGGTACAATTAAATTTATTATCTCTATATTGTATAACTGCGCCGAAACCACTGCATTTCTTCGCCGATCAATCCCAATATCGGTGTACTAGTGAATACTTCAGTTAGAAATTAATCGGGACCATAGGTTTACAAGGACCGCCATCTATTTGTTTCGACCGCTTCCTAATAAGTACACAGGTCGACTTTTACTGGACAGTAAAGATGCTGGAGAAGCCATAAAGAACGCGTGAACGGCCCCAGTGACGAGGTATGGATGGGAATGAAAATAACAGCTGGGAATCCTCAGTAAGCGACCTCCCCTCACCAAATCTGGATGCAAGATAGCGAAGCAGAAGGAACGGCAGATGGGAAAGGAAAGAGAAGTACACGCGAGAGTGTGTGGGAGAGACGAAGAAGAGGAAAGATGGACAGAGAGGAAGAGGAGAAGAAGAGGGATGAGAAATGAGAGGGGCTGATTGGTGTTTGTGAGCGATCAGTCACAGTCCACGGAGACAAGTGAAACGCAGTGAGGAGACGCACCCTTCGATAAGGAAGGAAGAGGGGCAAAAATGGAGGAGGGACTGAGGAGAAAAATGACGACTGTGAGAAAGGGCGGTCGGGGATGCTGACTGTGAGGGTTGCGAGGAATGGTTGGTGGCAAATGGAAGACTTGAGGGATGCCCGTGTCCGACGGAGAATCGGAAAGTAAATGGCCATTCGGAAAAAATATCAACAGAATGGAATCGTGCTTGAAGATTGATACGACTCTTCCAGACATTGAGAAAAAACGGACCTACGAAGGCGCCGTGTTCGGAAATCTTTTGACACACACTTCCGCTTTTTATTGTAAATTTCTTCATCAGAACGGATTTGAGTGTATTTGTTAGCAAACATTTTATCGAATTCAATATTTACAGTAAATAAAAGTGTGGCTTTAACTTTGTAACTCAAATCATAAGAAGGTAGTTTGTCTGAGAGTAATTCTAAAGGGAAATAAATTAAGGAACTAAAATTTGTCCCTTTAATCTTCACCTTTTTAATTATCATATGTATTCCCACAGCCATACGCTAAATATAACCTAAGTAAATAAGGGAATAATTTTATATCCCTGTCTACATGGGATAATTGCAAGGTGAATTGAAACTTAAAGGACATTGTTATCGATTATCGACATATGTTAAATGCAACCTAATTTTATGGCTTATATGTAAGAGAGGACATCAGAGTCCCAATATCACCCAAAGTAAAGGGGTCAACATTCTATTCTGACTCACTGTTTAATTTAATTATATCCTGAAGCTACATCAAAACGATCCAATCTATTAACCGTCTAAGATACGTTAGAAAGCTACACATCCAAAATAACTTTAAATCTTAATTTTAATTGCGATGCTTCAGTTTCCTATAAATGTTCCTAGTTTCACTAAACTTTGCAGGAAAGGTAAAAGGTTTTCGAAATAAAACGCGTTGTTTCGGACCCCTTAAACTTTCTCCAATTCACCCCTTATCTTTCCCTTCCAAAACACCGTGCCACTCTCAACTACTCTAATGCTCTCTTTCTCCCTTTTTCAGTTTTTCGCGGGAAGTTTAACGGAGGGGCGATAAATCTCATTCGATCGACGGATGTGCCGCACTCCATTCCGCATCAAGAGAAGTTTGATTCCACAAGACTTGCTCACAATTGCATTTTCATTCATCTCGCGAATGAGCTGAAATCCATTAGTTCGATTTACTCATTGGGCCACATCCATCAGATACGAAATTCTGCGGAGCATTTTCACATACAAAATTTTAGAATGCACAAGTAAAAGTAAGTATGAGTAAGAGGAGGTATTTCAACGAACAAGACAGTTTTTCGTTTCCTGGAACAGAGATCATAATTTTCCTAAAGTGATATCGAATTATAGTAAATTTAAACAAAAGGTTTGGCTATTAATGGTTCAAAATTACACGATAAAATTTCAAAAAAACCTTCATTATCGCTTACTATTTTCCTTTAGCACAGTGATACACGGATAATGGGGTAACATTTAAGAAATATCGCTGAGTTAGATGTGAAAACAATATGTCAAGGCAACGTTGAGATCCCGGGTTCGAATTCTGCATGTGCCGAGTGTACTCTTGTTCTGTATTTGTGAAATACGAGTCTCCTCAACTTAATTGATTCACAACGAATTCATGAGCAATCTCATAGGACAAGTAGATTATCACCAAAATTTCCTATGGAATTTCCAGCAAATTGTTCATAATTCATTTTCACCAAGTATCACTCCAGAATATTCTGAACATTCAAGATATTCTTCAGAATATTCTGAATATTCATAAAATGTTTATCAGGCAAATTGTTTATAGTGCATTTCCACTAAGTATCACCTCAGAATATTCTGAACAAACAATAGCTGTCTTTGTCGAATTTTGAGAATACATATGTTTCAATGCAGTAAAATAAATCTCAAAGGTAAAATCAAAATATTGAATGTACCCCGAAACCTAATGGTTAAAAATTTTGAAGCGTACTTCTGGAACCCGGATATTCCTCATCTGGAGATAAAAGTGTTCCCTCCGCAGAAAGGGCCAACTCCAAAAGTTCTCCCTGCACAACAAAATCCCACAACCTCATTTCGGGACAAGCCATTTCCGATCCTCCACGAAAGCCTTTTTCTCCTTCCCATCACTCCCTTCGTCTCTGGAAAAAGAGGAGGATTAAGGAGGCGGAGAGAGAGAGAGAGGAGATAGTGGATTAAAAATATCGATCGCACTATCAGCAGGCCCCACCCCCACCTCGCTGCGTCACTCCTCCCAACTGAAATGCCCCTCTGTCACACGAACACACACTATGACCACATCCCCACCATCGCAAACCGACAAAATCCACGTGGGGATTTAGAGACGAGCAATAGTCTTCGGATTCCTCCATTGTCTTCCCGGGTAAAGGAGTTTCTGAGTCCTCCATCACTTACTTTGATCAATGAAACTGGTCGAACCAAAGTAGTATAACTTATCCAATGAATCAATAGTTTACGCGGAAACAGCTGACGTAGAAGAAAGTGTTGAAAAGTCGAGGGAATAACACGCTGAATCATTCCTATGTGAATGGACAATGCCAAGGAAATGCAAAAGCTACATAGTGCCTTTTTGTAACGTACAGAACAATTTCTTCAAAATAATTTTCCGAAACGTGGATTGACAATTGTGGAAGTGAACCATCTCAGCTCTGCCAAAGCTTATACTCCAGATTTAAGATTAATCACAGCTTAAAAGCAAACGTTGGTTTCTTTTCGCGATAAGTAAATGTCCTTCGGGGCCGGATTCTCCTAAACAAGCAGAGTGGCTTTTTACGTTGACTAACTGCTTGACTTCAAAAGTGAGCAATTAAACAGATCAAGGAGGTAAAAATTGAGATGGATTTTTATAATAACGGAGGAGTGTCACAAAATTCATCTCCCAAGACCTCAAATCACACATTCCTTCTTGTTACGGCGAGAAAAGTAGCCAAAATTTCGGCGAGAATATAAATCCTTCCCCAACATCATAAACCGCTCAAATCGAGGGTAACAACAACTAAAAAAAAGACGGCGGCAATCCATAACGTCCGATCGCAGCATTGACTCACATGGTTTACCCTGTAACAATTATCTGGGGAGGGAACGCAACGCTAAGCACGGGAGCATTTCATGGATCACTTAACCATAAATATCGGGATTAGATGAGAATCTGTGAAGGATGACGGAGGAGAAAGGGAGTGGTTGAGGGGAAAGTGCGGAGGAGATGCGAGCGAAGGAGTCTGAGGAAAGCTGGGGAGTTTGGAGACATGTCGAGCGAGTAAATGGAAGGGTGGCAGTCCGGGGAAGTTTGGGAGAAAGGGAGTAAAGTGAGGGAGCTGCGGGAGACGTCAGAGGATTAGAAGAGGGAGGAGATGGCAAAGAAGGGATCAGGGGCTCCGAGAGGGAGGTGGGACAACCCTGAAAGACGCCATCCACGTACTTGGCTCCTCCCACTCCTGCGTTTTTTGCTCCCTCTCCTTATCTACAACAAATTTCCTCTCTTGTTCGCGAAGAAAGTGGCGGATTTCGTAGGTACCCTCCCGGCATTAATAAACTGCGGATGAATCGATCGGAAAACGACTTCGATGGAGTCCGCAATTTTTCCCCGTACAGCGGGTTGTGGACGGGACCATAAAGGTTGAAATCCACAAGGTTTCTAGATGCATGAACACTTACCATTTTATCATAAACCTTCCAGTCTGTTGCATTGCATGCACTTATTGTATTTTTGCCAACATTGCCATGTTATTTCTGCGCAACGGATTTCATACTATGCCCTGCGTACCTCGAATTCCATAATATCAATTATTGTACATAGAAACCGACATGAATCTGATTATATTGATAGAAAATTTATAACGTGATTTCCGCAATCTCAAGATCATTTGTGTAATTCCTCTTGTATTCACATCCAAGTTGTAGATGTAAAGGAAGTAAACAGACCGAAAGTAATAGAGAACTACTACACTCCTCATCTAAAACACAAATGGCAACGTCCACACCAGGAGATAAGAAGAAATAAATTTCTTGACGGTGGTACTTGGGAGATCACTTGAAATTACTGCTTGTTAGATTTTGCAAATATGTTTATCACAGTGCTCAAACATTGACAATAATTATGTTGCAATGACTAAAAAATACACCTAACCTGTAAAAGTATCGATATAACATCAGGAAACTGGTGAAAATCTGGAAACAATATAGTTAAGCAGTTCCGATTTTAATTAATACTATTAGCAAATAAAATGTTTAATATAGAAATACGAACATGCCTCATAGCGTACTTTTTTATGAAAAGTTCTCTACACCATGAATTGAGCTCTGTAAGGAGATCATAAAATTTTTAGTGATGTATAATTATACAATGAAACTATCCAAATATTTGAACATAATTACGAGAGAACGAATACATTTATTTTACTTAATTCTTATATTATTCTCTAATAAGAAGAATACCAGAGCAATGAATACAACAGCTACGCGCTGATGCCAAAGGACTTAGCTTATGCTACGTTGATATTTAGGTAATCGACTCAGCAGTGACGTGGGAATGGATGAGGTCGTGAATTGCTTCGGATGGTACGCCTTCTGCAAGATTTCTGCTCGATTAGATTTGACGGAAAACTCCTCCTCTGGTATACTTTTTCGGAGCGCTATTTCTTCTCTAACATCTTACGCTGAGAAAAACTTTGCATACAGCATCTTCTGTCGTTAAAGCACCCGCGGTGACAGCAGTATCAAAAATTTTAATCAGAGGAGAATTTAAAAATACTGGGTTTTATATTAAACTTCGAATCTATTTCTATTTATTGCTCTGGTTTCTTGTCAACATTTCGGATGTTAACGCTTTCATATTGAACAGTAATTGGCGGATGATTTTTAGATACTTTTATTCCTTTAAATAATGCCATAAACACGGATAATCACCTTATGTGCTGTAATTGAAGTTAATTATTGGTTATAGATAATTGAGTTATGTGCAATTTATTAGAACAAAATCTTCTCAAGAGATAAAATCATGAATAGGAAAATTGAAATACACGTTCTCTTTGCCGTAAGACACAATTTTCTTCTCACTCAGTATGGGGATATTTTACCTATAAAATCCTTCTTGCTAACTATCACAATTGTTTTTATTAACGTCCTCAAAATCCAACGATAGTTCCCTCTTGCGATACACCGTTCACAAGAAATCGTGTCATAGTGGAGGCATTCTCGAGAGAATTCCCATAGTACCGATTACACAATCCTAAATTTTATATTAAAAATGATAATCTTAAACATAAGAGAAGCTCTTAGCATCAATGTAAGAAAGAACCGCATTCCCTATCGTTGGACAATGAGTACGATAGCGGTAGTGAAGGTGCTAACTAGAAAAAAGTTCTCTCGGCACCATCTCCGTCATGACCCGGGGTCTCGATCAATTTCCGAAAATCTTTTCAATTCCGGGAATATTTAAATTACTTACGTTCCAAGAATAATTCAACGCTTTCAAGGGTAGGGGAAGGGAAAAAATGGGACCCTGAATAATAAAACGTTAATGCGCGAGTTATTCGGAGATGGCGTCTCCTGTTGACGAAGTCTTCGGCGAACATTTTCCGGAGCGACCCTCCAATCGCATTAATTCCGCATACGTGGATTTAATTGAAAGTCCCCCCTCATCGCCTTACGTATCTCTTCGGGAGGAGGAGAGGGCGGGAGGGCAGTAAATCTTGAGCCGTCATTCTCGATGCCGCGGCCGGGGGGAGGGTGTGCAACGTGGGTGGCTGGGTTTTGGGAGAATGGAGCCAGAGAATGGGCGGAAGGGTGTACGTAGTTGCGTGCGGATGAGGGATTCTTGGATTCGGAAGAATGGGAAGGGAGAGATGGCGGGAGAGATTGCAAAGAGGAGAGAGGGAGCGAGAAGAATCGAAAAGGCGAAACAATCGAATTAGCTATCAAATAAACGAACGGAGATAAATCAAGCGGTGAATTAGTACAAGGTTTTGGAAGGTATTTTGCTGACGCGGAATCATTGGATGGGAACTCTGCGACGCCTGCGGTCCTACTAGGGGAAGATTCTACAAAAAGTATACCCTAGATTACAAATTAATCTTTCGAATTAAGAGCCGCATATAGAATACTCGACCATGCGTGAATTTGCCGCTAAAAATACGTTCTCCTCCTAAAGAGGTAATCTTCCGCTACACTTCCTATTCAGAATTTATCCTTAAATATCTTTGTATAATTGTTCATTTGGGGTGATAGGTAAATGTTTAAATGAAAAACGAATAAGATTGAAAAGACGTAGCTTTTACATCTTTTCATTCCACAAAGCCATCCCGAAAAGAATTGGTAGTATTCATTTGGTGGTTACACCCTCTGCCATACGCCGAAAGGCGGCTTGCATGGTATTTATGTAGGTGTATGAAAAAAATTTCACTTTGGGATTCTTACGTAGGATGAGGTATTATCAGAATCTCAGGTTCTCTCATGCTCACTACACTTATAAGTTTCAATACTCATTTTAAATAGCAATTCAGTCTACGATTGGTCAGAAGAGGAGCAGAAACTAACTTCGGTTCGGCGAGCAGGGATTCAAGGACAACTCCGGAAAGGTCACGGAAAAACAGCATACTAAAATAGTTCCCACGGAATGATGCGTAACCAATGTGCTAAGAGCAGAATGTTCGTATGCGTGCGAGTTTTGGCTCAAAACCACCTTTTCCCACTCTCGTGAGAATTTCTACACCACTCCCCGACCATCACGACTTTCCTAAACTCAGAAGAGCATGGATCTTTTAAGATTACGGCTGAGTATTTTTTCTCTGTTTTTTCCGAGAAGGCTCGAGATGAAGAAATTCGGAATTTCTTACAAAGAATGTGATATTTTAACTCTGCATCTACATAAATGGGCAAATAGAAATATTAATATACCTAAACCCTTGGAACCCGAAGCATTTCTACATAAGCTAGAAATATAAGGAAAACCGTCAAATTGTGGAATAAAAGACAATAAAAACAGAAGATGCGGCTCTGAGTGAAAAACAAGCTTCATCAGTACGCTTATGATAGATCTAAAGAGGATGAATTACAGTCTATAGAATTTAAGGAATGATAGCACTGTAACATATAGTGAGTAAATTTCAGTTCGCTAGAAATGCCTGGACCTTGTAAGTTCAGTCGATATCAAAGGCCTGAAACTTTCGTATTTCTTGGAAGCGAGAATCTTTTTGGATGAGACGTCTCACAGCTCGTAATGTATTCCTGCGAAACGTTGGGGAATTTTAAATGGAAGTTCTGAGGCGGAAATGGAAAACCCAGGAGAAGTCGACCGCGAGATCCTCTGGAGTTGACACTGGAGGTTCGTTCCAAGGTAGGGGTACTCTTTTTACGCTTTGGGTATCCGCCCCTTCGCCAAACTCACGGAAAGTACCCCCGGTTGGCTCCATTCTCCTTCCCCACCACATTCACCGTCCATCCTCACCCACACTCCCTATTGACTGTCACAAAACCAGAGGCAGCCATATTGCTCCGAAAAGGGCGACCCGGTCGGCCATGTTCCCCGCCTGTCACTGCCCGACACTTCCTCCTCCTGCCCTCAAAATTCCCACAAGAAACTCCTTTTCACACTCGTGTGCGCTGCAATTCCTCCAACTCACCTTTCGCCTTTTCCTCACCAATCCATTCGCTTCAGGTTCGACCCATTCGCTGAGACTTCCCCTTTTAGGAGAGAATGAAATTCTGAGCGGAGAGTACACCTTCGATTTTTAGGAGTTTATGCGACACAAAAGAGCGAGGAAACACCAAATGTTTTCCAGCATGGTAAACGTGGGAGAATAGTGCTACTTGTATGAACAACAATTGAAAGAAGCATAGATGAGTTTCATGGATCACCCTCCAGGTATTATTTTCCAAGTGAACTTAGAACGATAGCGAAACTAAATTCAATAAAATATTTTGTCCTGAACCAGAACATAAAATAGTCACTCAGAGAAAATTCTCTGAAAATCTATCATCAAATAACTAGCTTCTGTTTCAGCTAATATCGATAAATTATTGGGGTATTTATTGGCTATCCATACATCCGCTGGGTTCCTAGAAGGTGACGCCCTATGATGCAATGAACACTTCATAGATTGTATAATGCACAGCTTCACGTGAAAATGATTGGTGAAAAAAAAAGGATACAAGAACAAAACTGAACCTCTTTGAATAAAGGAGGCATTACACCACAAACGTGATTCACGCTTCCCGAATCCGAACAAAGCGGAAAATCAATTGGTTATAAGAATAATCGTAAACGAAATGTTAATTGCACACTATCATTATACCTCATGTTTTACATCGTAAAAATTCGCTCATTACCTCCCTGCAATAGCAATAACAATTAGAAAATAAACCTCGTAAACGAAATACTAATGGCATATTATACGATGGCTTGTTATCGAAATCACGCGTGATGATGGATGTGAAAAATATATTCGTTGCTTCAGTCAAGCAGTATCCCCATTTTTTGTCATTAAAATGTTAATTTAGACAAAACAATCATCTACTGATGATACGTATGACTCTGCATTCATATACCGCCTAAATATCGCCGTTATTTTTTCAAACGCCACCCACGAGAAAAGCACACACATTTTTTGCCATTACTTAAAACGGTGTCGCCGTGAAATCCGTGGGATGGGACCCGTAGAGGAGGGAACGACGCCTGTGGGAATAGAGCGAAGGGAAGACCCAAATCTCCCTTGAAAGGGCGAGAACGAACCTTTGAAAGCTCTTGGGTCTTCCGCGGGGCGGCGACGGAAGAACCGCCGACCTTATTCTTTTTTTTCACCTCCTCACGTTTTTGTGCCTCGTTTTATCCTTTGGACCGGGAGAAGAGCGAGCGGGCGCCGGAGGACTTACCGCCCCCCGCTCCCTCCCTCTCTGCACCCGGCAGAATCACAATCCCCAACAGCCCTCCCTCTTTCCGATTCCCAGTCGCTCGGGAACATAATAAGGATCGCGGCGCGAACTTATTTTTCGAACTGGAGACAGGGGCGTCGAAGGATTTGTGCGAGGACCTTCCGGATGAGAGCTGCCGTTGGGTCCAGAATAGACACGGAGGTCTTGCGTGCCATGCGACAGACGCTCAAGGTGATTTTTGGGAGTGGATATGAGGAGTTAGGTTGAGGGTGACTCTGCGAAATTGGAAACTCCGATGAAAGCTCCTCGCGTGTTCCGAGTATTTCTTGGAATACATAAGGGCTCCTGTCACGTAAAAAATAATTCAAATTTAGTTTTATATGGAAGATTCCTTTTTCAGTTAACTCAATTGTTACGTTTACTTCAGGGAAGTGATTTTAAAAGTTTGGACATCAACCATGACCAAACAGTTTGAACACAGTTTTCTGTTGTTATTTAAGAAAACGAAAGCATAATAAACAGTAAAGCCTGAGGGATGGTTGCTCCATAGTTTTGATACGAAAAACTTTAAAACCAAACTTTCGACCATCTAAAAAGGCACGTAATATGTACCAGCACTTTATACGAATTGCCGTACGGTAAACATTAATGCAATGGATGTAGACGGGACAACTGTGTAATTTAGAAACATCCACCATATTTCAAAGTTGAATTTTACTCCTAAAATTATCAAAAACAAAAACAACAAATTGACAGATGAAGAATGGAAGAACTAAGTTTTTAATATGACTAATGGTTGAATGAATAAAATGCCTTTCCTTCTGAGCTAGAAACATATTCCAGCCGTGACTTTAAAGATCGAGTTCAGAGAATCGTATGTGTTTTAAGTCACAAAAATATAGCAATTCATAAAGAGTGTTGCCTAAAATATGTTGCGTGGGATGCAAAGAAATGAACATCTCCCTCTTCTGCCTGCTGCGGTACATATAAAAGTTTTTCAGATTCATAATTATAATAATAAATCGACTTTATTATTGCGAGATTGAGCTATCGAGTTAACTTGTAGGTCGCCTTAGCAGGAAAAATGTATTTTATCACCCTCATAAAGTTGTTTTCCACCTTCTGCTGCCATAAAAGTCAAAGTCTGAATTCATATTTTATTCTCTTTCGAAAAAATAACTCTATCAAGGAATCAACACAGACCATAGGCTCTGAATGCACGCATAAATACATAAATCAATGCGGACGGTAGAAACCACGCTACTCAAATTGTTAAGCAGTCACGAACCACTTCTCCACTGAGGCGCATTAAATGCAAATAAAACGCGCCAATCATTTTCTCGTAAATCACCATTGCCTTAGGATTAGAACTTGAATCGCTTTCCTGAGGATATGATTTATTCGGGTCTCGGTTCCAAATTCTGAATAGGTGTGGTCAAGGGCCATTTCGGACAATGAGCATAAGTGGTCTTTGCGGACCACTGCGTACCTCTTACTCGAATGAAACCTGTTTTTTTCCGGACGATGGCCGTTTTTGACCATGTAACGAAAGCCGTTTAATAACCTTCGAATTTAGATAAGGCATCGACGCGAACATTAAATTACTCTGAATTTCTTTTGTACATCGAGATACATTGAGCCGAACTTTGGGTTTTGAAGATAATCGAGGATTTTTAAATTGATATAAAAATTATTGTCAAAAGTGTGTTAGACAAATTGGTCCTACTGAACTCACGTTCTCACTTAACTGAATTCCAATAAAAAGACTAGCTCTCTAGGTTAGATACAGGCAGGGCTTGCCCTATATAAGCGAGCCAAGCATCTCTTGAAGCGACAAGAATTCCGGCTCGAAGACGAAAATTTAGATTCACAAAACTGAGGAATTATGTAAAATTAAGGAAACAATATGCGAGACATAAGGATATAAGTTTTAAATGTAAAGATCCAAAATGAGACAGAGGGGGGGATGGAGAAATTTTTCTTTAGTCCTTATATCCTCGCAAACATTTATAACTATGTTTCTGAGGTACATAACGAATGTACCAAAACGAGGATTTTCCCTTTTTCCAATTCCATATATTGTGTAAGGGGCACTCCATCCACATCTTTCCAGAAAATGTTATTATTTCAATATTATGAACCAAAATAGTGTTATAACTTACTGGAATGGTTGAAATTAAAAAAAAACGAAGGGGGAGACGCAAACAGTCCTCGCTTGGAACGCCAAATAAATCGGTACTCCACTGGGTATATGTATGTATATATAAGGTCATGAATTTTTTCGAAAGTTAGTAAACTTGTGAAGCTGATAAAGATAAATTTCCTGATAATCTGAAATTTGTATTTATTCCACTCTTACAACCCCCTTCATGCGGGTGTTTTTCTGCAGTGGACATTTTTTCTTAAGTGCGTGACTTAGGTTACATTGATTCACTCTGTATTTTCTTCCTTTTCTCTTTCATTATTTTATTTACGCTGTTTATTTTCTCTATCTATTATTATGCTACTCTTTCTCTATCTTTACTCGCTTTTAAAAATGACAAAGGGTTAGGAAGAGACATTCTATAGTCTTCAATTTGAATAAATACTTATTCTTTTCGATAACGTGACTGAAAATAGCACTTTATCGGCATTATCTATCTCCAGGAGAAAACTAGGCAAGCATCGTGCAGTTGCATATTAATCTGGCTAATTACCAGAGAAAATACGACTGATAGCACTGACTGCTAGATTCTAAATACACCCGACCAAACGATGAAACTTGTTTTGAACCAGCGAAATACTTCCTAGAAAACTATGAATTAGGTCATTGAGAAAGCATCAGAAACACTCACCGGAAAATTTTACATAACTCACGTTAATTGAGTTGCATATCAGGAGTATACGAGTCGCCCACTCGCCGAGATAAAAGAACGAGATACTCCCGCATAAATTAGACGCCTAATTTTGATAACACGCCATGAAATCTCACTTCACGGAGAGACATAATTGACATTCGGCTGCGAAACCCTCTTCGCCCCTTGAACACGCACGGCAGCCATCTTTAGCACGCTCCATGCAAATTAAGTGTGTCGCCCGCATCGAGGTAGCCCAGCCAACCTACATTTGAATTTGAGCGAAAGAGAGCGATTCCCGCACAACACATTTGGAATTTCATATTCTTAACAAATGATTATAGGTAGCAGCCATCTGTCCTGCGGGAATGCGTATAAAGATGACTCAAATTTATTGCCATCACTTTTCATTTACGAATTATTAAATTGAAGGTAACTATAGTATAGTACACACAGTCAAATATATCTATCAGAGGATATATTTGACGAAGAATATATACTATCTTCTTCTGTTGTATTATAAACCAAACTGTAATTTTCAAGGAATTATATCATTATGAATGATAAAAATCCTCAGAAGAGTTCGTAAGTGGAAGATAAAAGACATGAATCTCATCCCAATAATGTTTGCAGATATGAAGAATTTAAATTTACGTTCCAGGAAAATTAATGAAAGGTTATTAATTGCCATCTGTCCTGTTACCATCTTAGACCATAGAGACAATCTTAGATTCTATCAATCCCCGTATTAACTTGATAAAACACTCATTCAAAATGGGAGAATTTTTCTAGCAGTGCGAAAAAATCAACCATACTTTTCTTTAACATACAATGATTGTCTTCAATGGATAACGGATCTTTATTTAGTAATACAAACATAATGACATTTACGAAAAACAACCTAAAATTTTGAACCTAATCGTGACAATCGTGAATCGTAACATTCGATGGCATGTAAACAGTAGCACTTCTGCGATCGTTACTAAAATCTACAAATCTTTGAAAAAGTAGTTAATATCTCCTCCCAGAATAGGAGGGAAGCGTTCCTACCCCTTCAAGGTTTGCCATTGCCATGGTAACATTAGCGTCCAGATGGCGAAGCTCTCTTCTCCGCCTCGCAGCTCCCTCTCCCATTTAAATCCACTCCCACAGGTTGCCTCTATAAAGTCGCCTCCACCCTTCTCTCTCCACTTATCACTCTTTTAATGTCTTTCGCCACCGCGTGAGTTCCTTCTGAAATTGCATCTTTAAAGGCCAATAACCGTTTTAGCCAAAATAGCTGCGAAGAAATCTGGAAAATACGAGAAATCGTAGCTTTCGTGTTTATTTTTTAACCCTCTCGACCTCATCGATGGAATAGCGGGGATAACTGTATTTTTCTGTAGGACGAGAAAATGAACTTGAAATTAGTATAAACGGTATATTGTTAACTTTTAAAATTTATTTAATCCTCCGCCTCATTTATGCAGAAAATGAATTAAAGAGATAACTAAAAGAACGCATACTACAAAAATAGATCCGTTTTCTCGATATTTCAGCAAGATAACGTAAAAACGTAATAAATTATTTGTTTTCGGAGAGTACTTTCATGAGTTTTAACTAAATTTCAATATTATGCCAATATTTTGTTTATAATATTTAATATACCAACGAATACTAAGTATTTCTTTGATGAATTTTGCCTTTTAACCTTCATTCTACATATTCTAAATAATTCATTTATCACTTTAACCCATTTAATTCATATAACCCTTTGTTCCCAATGCAATACTAAATTCATTAATCGCTCACAGCGAAAACCGAAGTCCTTCCTACTGAGTTTATTTTGTATTCTTTCTATTTGCAGACATTCTGCTGGCTCCAGTTAGACCTGGTCATCGGATTCCTACTGCAGAAATATAACAAAAGACTTCATTTACAGCAATTCACTCAATCCATCATCTTCGGCCGCGAGCGGGAAAACGTGGTTTTAATTGACCGACATTCGAATGCTCAAACGTAATTCGAACGTTCCAATGCAAGTCGACCGAGTCTTAAGACTCATTCGCACCATATAAAGGCTGGCGTCGCGGGGACCAGAGAAAGGCAGGCGCAAAAAAATGCCATGTGCGAAGAGAGGGAAAAACAAGCTGGGAGTTAGAGGGGTTGATTCGAGGTCTCCCTCCTCCTCGCTTCCCTTCCCCACCGCCAGAGAGCAGCATGCTCGCGAGGGAGGCGAAACACCGCAGGTTTGGTTTACGAGCGCCACGACAGTTAGTACACGGCCATAAACTTTCAACTCCATTCGAGTCGACTCATTCTCTCCCTCTCTTTTCTTCTCCTTCCGAGAGATTCTCTCTTCCGTCTGCAAAACACATAAAACATCTTCCCGCGCCGGCCGTTTTCGCAAATCTCCATTCATGCCTTATACCCTCCTAATACGATTAAGTCGTAAGTGGAGCACGTCCTCACGTGTTGCAGCGTATAAACAAAGGCGCGATGCGAGAGAAATGATATGGAAATGCGCGAGCCAGCCTTTAAGCACTTCCGACACGGGAGGCCCTCATATTTTCCGGCTTCCCCCTTCGTAATTGCCTCCATGATGGACCGAGAGTATCGTTAGGGGTCCTATCTACGTCGTAAATCGATAATTAAAAAGAGCCCCCGTTTTTTTCGGTCGGGGTCCCAAGGAAAGCGGGAAAAGAAGAAAATTTACGGACTCTCCATTCGTTGTCCAGGCAGTGCGGTCTCTTTTTCGGGCCAAGTAGCGTTAGTCACGCCTATGGCTCCAGGCTCGCCTCTTTAATGGCGGTAGGTGATGGAAGTGGAGTAGATAAACAAACAAGTGGTTTCTGTGGTAATGGCCTGTGTTGGGAAGTTGAGGCGTTTTATGACTGAGGTGTTCGTCGGCAATAAAGATCCTGATGAATGCCACCGATTAAGCGAGGATTCATGGCGGAAACAAAACATTATTTTCCACTTAAATTCAATGATCCTCAATAAAAATTTTATTGCCGTTTTAAAATTTATGGGGAGTGCGCCGTTAAGATGAAATCTTTACTTTCACCTGTTTACCGCTCGTTATGATGCTTATCTCTTCCGCAATGGTTTGTTTTGACGCGGAGTTTTTTTACCGCTTTTTCGCACGAATTGAAGGCGGACCTTGGAGAGCGTAGTTGCAACGATTAGCGGAGAATGAGCGCTCCAATGCGCTACTGAGCGACTAACCGGAATGCTCACATAAAGTTGTAACGGGTGAGTCAAAGTTAAATTGATTGTCATTTTAAAATGGCAATGAATTCGTTCAATTAAGCTAACGATTTTTTCCACCGAGCTTTAGATGGAAGATAAGGATTTTAAATTAACAATTATCTACTTTGCCATCTTTTATACACAGGCATCTAAAAATCATTATTTTATAAAAAGATCAGAGCTATTTTAGCTAAATATTTACCGGAAAGTAAATTATGGACTATTATCCTCGTTTTATTGCAAAAATTGCAGATAATTATATGAAAAAATCAATGAGCTTGTGATAAGTTTACTTTTTTCAATTTTTAGAGTGATTTGAATTCACAAAAGTTAAAGAGAAGTAGTTGCCATGGAATTTAGGAAGTGGGTCTTCGCAAATTAGGCGTCAGAATATTGGTTCCCGCTTAACTTTAAAACTACGTCTTTCTTTGACGAGCTACAACACTACTTCGATTATTTAAAACAAGATACTTATATTTATAAATTGAAAACTCGGCAATGTACTATGATATTTTACATTTAAACCTATACCAAAAGTGGAATAGGTCACATCACAACATTTTCAATACCTCTCAAAATATAATGGCAGTATCATTTTCTTTCTGTGGTTTTTCCTCGTTTTATTTCGTTCTAAAAGATGTTGACTGAAACCATAAGGACCCTTCTATTGAAAACAATTTCAAGCTATTTTTCTGTAAAATGTAAGCTTATGAAGCTAAATTTATTACACCGATGATTTAGTGATGACTTCCACTAAGCTAGAAGTAATTTAGGGCACTATTTCTCAACCGGTTGGACGTGTCCCACTCTTAAGGTGTACCAGCTCATATTCATCATGACGTGACAGAGGATGACGGGAGGAGATTTTTGCGAAGCAGGATTGTTCATTTCTTAATTTTGAAACTGCAAATACCATTAAAGCTTGATTTAGAGCCCAATTTGATTAATCCTTTTCTCTGTTTCCACCATTAAATTACCGTTTGCTATTAACGTTACAATTTTAAGAAAACCAGCATCTAAATCATTTCTTATACTCAATTTTGTAATTGATTTATTATTTGAAATTACGTATGGGAAAAACACCTCAATATATGCAATCTGATTTTTATCCTAGTTAAAGGGCCATATAAATATCGTAGCGTACTTTAACATAGAACCATAATATAAGAATTCAGAGGATTAGAGTAGTGTGTTCAGCTCCGTTGGGTTAGATTACAAGTGGGACCTTAAGAAGCTTGCAGTAATTTACATACGAATTAATAATAACCAAGTATCATATCGTATATTACTTTAGCACAAAACATTCTCATGTGAATAACACTTGCTTTAACATAAGAATATTGGACTACATAGGTAATACGAAAATATTCTTCGAATTCTTTGTGAATAAAATTTCACATGGGCAAAGAGAAAATCGATGATGTCCGGCTTTGGAGATGCGGTCTCTCTTCAGCGAAGATCTCCTCGACTTTGCTTTTTATATGGAATATAATTTTCCACTGTTGAGAGTATTTATCTCTTACTTGAGTTTATATACGTACCTATGTAGAATATTGGTGGAAGTAATAATATGTCACACTTTCTGGGCTTTGCCTTAATACTTAACATGGTGGACATGTACAGGAGTGCATGCACTCCCTACCACACACCGAAAGGCGGCTTTCAGGGTATATAGCCAATACTTTCGGTAAGGGAATTCACCAAACCCTTAATATAGAAAGGATTCAAAAAATGTAATTCAACAATTTTTTTGAATTTGAAATCTGTGGAATCTGACTAATATGGAAGTATTTATCATGAAAGTGATTCATCTATAAAACTTTACATTTTTATGAAACATAATCGCTCTGTTTCCTTGTACATTCAGAACAACATTAAATACGGCTGCACACTGTTACTCTCTAACAAGATTTTATTCCTCGCTTGGTGAATGAGACCAACCCTGGTACTGACCAGAAATTAGATGAAAACGTTTACCTGAGTACTTAACC
The DNA here is from genome assembly GCA_000376725.2 of Ladona fulva. NCBI lineage: Eukaryota > Metazoa > Arthropoda > Insecta > Odonata > Libellulidae > Ladona > Ladona fulva. The sequence continues at coordinate 1,731,678 of KZ308287.1, read as the reverse complement.
GGTTGCAGCAAATGCATATTTTTTCGATATAAATACCAAATTTTTACTAGATCCAGTAATAGTTCAGTATATCATCTCATTCTCCTTCATCAGACCCATTTGTATGATTTTTCCCTCACGCATGACTCATACTGTAACCAGTACTTTTATTTAAAACGTAGTTGTATAATGAGTTGTACTCTTTATTTCTATATTTGTCTTTTTATGATTTCCATTTATTTCTTCTAAATTTGTACACTTTTTTGTCGCATGGTTAATTGATTTTAATCCATTATAAGTGCATTGTACTGTTTATGGGATTATTTTAAATAAATAAATAATATCCTTTTCAAGAATTAAGCTTCAAATAAATAATCTCGCTTAGGAACAAAAGCCTAGGTGATAGGATTGCGATGTTAAGACACCAAAAACAACGAGACAGTCCCTACATCCCCAGCAATGGCCACAGACAAAACAGCCTTCTTGGCATAAACAATAAGCATAATTCTCTCAAGATTTCGACTTTAGCAAGCTAATGAGTAGCACATCCTTCCCCTCTGGAATAATTCTTTACAGCTTTCTTAGAAAGCTAGTAAATGAGCAGGAATTACTCTATTCTTCGCTGGTGAGCGTGCTCCAGACGAGTGGGAATCCGGCGAATGGAAGGGAGGGTTCACGCGTGCATTTTTCGCATCGGTTGGAGGCTGCGCGTGTTCCGGAGCCAACGGGGCGACGCCAAGGCCCTCTCTTATAAATATATCCTCGGGGCGGAGAGCTAAGAGCGTGATGTAGTGTGGCCTTCCTTACGGCTGACTGATTCCCCTCCTATTAGGTGCCACCGTTTTAACCCCTTCTCCCACAGTCTAAAGGTATGCTTTTTTCACCAAGTTAAACCGTTTTTAAAATAGATGTTACGTATTACTCATGCATGCCGCTGCCGTGAATCATTTCAACATAGTGTTTACTTTATCGTTTAGTATATCAAAATAACTTTCTCACCTTCGTTCGCACGCATTAATGGCCGGCAATGAACATCCTCTTTGAGTAATGTGGCTCGATTTCTCTCCATTGGAGACATCTGCACGGGCCTTTTGTTACGCTTTGTTCTCCTCGAAGGCGCTCTACGGGTGGGTTTTGAGGAGAACGGTTATAGCTGGCGATTGAGAAAATACTTTCTTGTCTGCGACGGGGAAAATAAACAAGAGGAGTGATTTAGATCGACGCATTCTCCGAGGATTATGAAGAAAGGGAGGAAAAATGATACACAAATGCAACCTGCAACGAAGTAGCAATAAAATCTTAATCCGCGGGAAACAATGTCGACACAAGTAGCTTATATTGTTGGGTAATTGTCGCCTTATTCTCGTTATTAGCGCTGTCGCGTTCGCGATGGAACGAAGTGTCTGAGCTTGGCAAAACACTTGCCCACGAGGAAGCAATAAATTAATGCAAAATTCATTTTGCGAGGACTCCTTTTCAAACAGCGCTTAATTTTTGACGGGTAAGTTTTCGCGAGTTGCCAGCAAGTGAATCCGCAGTTGCCGAGTCTAAAATGTACACAGGGATCAACCCTTCCTGAGCATTATTCAAACTTCAACTTAATGACTATTAATGGGAAATGTTGGATCATAAATCTTGTTAAATAGACTGAATCAACTGAAATTGGGATGCAAGTATTCCAATTAAAACTTTTCATGACATTTAAATATGCGTTGTATGCTTTGAAGATGAAGATATTTGAAACATATATATATCGTTTACATCGGTACCTTTAATGCTGCTTTTAATGAGGACATGTCACCTCATTTGGTGAGTGCAAAATTAAAAAATTACGATAACTACCGTCTATGCGTTGTATCGACAACGGGGTACCTAACACAAGGAATAGACGGAGCACCCTTTTTCCTGCAATTTCTTCTGAGATATCGAGCCTTCAATTAAACCGTACACAAAATATGATTTACGACACCCTTTATAGTTCAATCAAGTTAAGAAATTTAGTAACTTTATACTTTTTTAAGAAATTTAGTAATAAATTTAGAAACTCAATCGAAAATCAACGCAATAAATTATCGAAAATGATCGATTGTACTTTCGCTCTGATATCTAATGAGATAAAGGACATATTTATGTCAATTTCACTCTTATAATGGTTATTAGTTATACGTAATCGAATATTGAGCATTACTACAGTTAACCCATTGAGAGAACTGGGAGTGCATCCAGAATTTTCGCTAAAAAATTGTCGCTTCGCGTAGAATCTGAGCTTCGGTACTGCAACCAATAATCTCCCATTAACATTGTAATGTGAACTAAGGGATTCTCATGATAAGATAAGTACTGTGTTTAAATAAAAGTAGAACAAAAAACGAAAATGTTCTAATGATCCAAATATTTATCGATAATACCCTTGAGAATTTGATTCTGAAGAAGTACTCGTTAAAATCCTGGGGAGGGGAGTTTAAGCCCGTCACCCACCCCATTAGGCGCGCCCCTAAAGAAAACTTATTTACCATTCAATTATTTCCTTCCCCGTCGCGCTTGCTGTACAAATAGAATTTTCTACAATATGCGGCAGCGATATATTTAAGCATGTTATGATACAGAGTTTCGAACATCCATTGTAAATAAATATCCAGCGTTTTTAAAAAATTTACCTAGGATATTTTACTTCGCAGCAAATTAACTAAATTATGGCGTTAGTCAGGGTGCTATTGCTAAATCAATCATCTAAAACGATGCAGTTTATATTAGCGTACCAGCGAGCTAAACCTGGATGAAAAGCGTATAAAATTGAACGCCCTGATTCGACTACGAGAAACGCAGTGTTTCCTAAGCATCGCGCACTTTCGTTCCGCCGCAACACCGAAGGGAAGAGAAAAGAGGTTGATTTAGTTCCCGTGGTACATTCGTCTTGCAGCGCCGCTCAAAACCGAGCCATTCATCGGAGCGGTGATACCGCAGAAGTCCTCTTTCACCGAAAACACCGTAGGTCTCCCCGCTGCCCATCGAGCGGCCGCATAAATTAAGTTAGAGACCGTATTTATAACGCGGTCCCCTTTTTTCATTCGAGTTTATTTCACGCACCCCTTAAACTCCCTCCCCATATCATCCCGAAACTACGATTTTGCCTAGCTCTAATTTTTCCACCGTTTTCGTCGCTCGAGATTTTCGCTCCTGACTTTTCCTCCCCTCTGTGGAATCCACGACTTTTGGACCGCGCTGGACGCACAGGCGAGTCCCACAATTAACGAATGGTCGGAGGTGCCGCGACTGGTTCCACGCATAAATCACGCCGCTCCCTTCTCCAGCATCTTCCCCTGCGACGCTCGCCACCCGCTCTACGTTCGAGAGCGCCTTGACGCTCCTCTTCCCCCGCAGCTTCACTCAATCCTTCGCCTATTGTTTTTCCCGAATTTCGTGAGCACTTTCACAAGTCATTTGCTCAATCCTTTCTTTCTTCGTTACACTCACTCGCTCTCTTTCTTTCGGAGACTTTATTCAAAAGTCAAAAATTCCCACTATGTCAGCCTTAAGAGTAATACGAAGTTAGTTTAAGTGTAAAAAATGTTGCGTATGGCTTATGAAAAGAATTATAGCTGCATGGGTAGGATTCTAGGATATTTGACGGAAATTACATTATTAGAAAGGCGTATTCCGCGAATTCATGTACTCTGGTTTGTACATGTACATTTCCTCCTAGATGCAAGCTGATAAAGTATAAATGAAGCGAAGAAAAATACTTCAAATAATAAATAAACTAACGCAAAGCTAGGAAAGTGCCAAGAAAATCATAAACGAATGAGAAATGGAAAATTAAATCAAAATATAACCCGATTTTTTTACTTTCTGGTGATAAGATACATTGCCCTTGATGATTTTCAATTAACTTATTATATTCAGGTACATAAATTTATAATAAAGCAGATTTCGGAATATAATATGTTATCTATCTTATATCCTTACCTTTTGATTAATTTCATCGACTAAGATAGCAGCTCAAAATAAACGCGAACCAAATATGAAGAGCCTTACGACTCTATGTCAGGGCACTGAGAATTAAATCAGTCGATAGCAAACTTTCGCTAACGACTCGGAAGAAAAGTCTGCATGTAATATATGTCCCTATATCGAAATTCACAGTCATTGTTGAGACCATAAAAAATACATAAGGCCTATCCATCCAGTCCCAAAAATTGCGCAAAAATACTCCTTCCGTTTTTGAAGAAACAAAAAACAAGAAAGAACACCAAGATCCTGCAATCTTATATCTTCTTACACTTTAGAATATATGAAAAGTCTCGTTTTCAATGCAATTTCAAGCCAAATAAATTAGAGTAGTGCTAAAAATCCACTCTCGTCACGGAAAATTTGAGACGGCCCTAGTCACGCCGTTAAAATTTCCAAAATGCACCGATGCACTTCGTCTCGAAAGACGACTGTGAAGGAATCCCCTTCATTTAACCCAGCGGGATGTTCTCACCTTTTCTACCCCTGATTTACGAATTTCTGTGACATTCTAGAACTAGATGAAGGCGTCTAAATTTATCGGCCGTGTCGTAACGGCTCAGTTTTCGACGAAAGCGTGACTCACCCACTCTTTCCTCTCTACTGATCCGCTCCGCCCATTTTTAGAGTCTATTTGGCAGGGGTTGAGGTGTTGAGATCCATATCTTACCTGCGAAAGATAAAAAGATAACAATTAGCATTGTACGGAGCAAAGACGAGAGGTAATCGAAACTCGCAGTCAACAAATGAACGTCGCCTGAAAGGATTCGATGAAATTCGATGATCGGCGCCAGTCTTCTATTGCGCGGACACGCACTCATAACGCTGTAATATATGGTTTAGGTTTGGTCTGGCGCAGAAGTTATTATGGGAGAGCCAAAGAAGTTTAGCGGCTGATGAATAGCCGCGCGAAAGATATCGGTGACACCTCGTAATATCTTCCTGAAACAGGAAAGAGCAAACTCGATCGCGACATGGACTTCGAGGAGAACTAAGAAGTGGATGGATATAGGAGAACGAGCAATGGAAGGATGGGGATAGAAAGGGACGCGGGAAACGTGGTGAGAGGCTATATTTATCCAAAGAATTCCTTGAGATCGATTTTTGGAAAACGAGGAATTATTATCATTTCAAATAAACTAAATAATGGTAAATATTTTTAAAGACAATTATTAAAAACTATTAATAATATTTATGTTTCAAAATAATATGAAACTGTTCATGAACAACTTTGTAATGAAACGTACACGTTTGTACTATTCTATAACGTTATTAAATTACATTGGTGCTGAAGTAGTTAGAACTGAAATTAATAGAAACTACAATACTCGGAAAACATCTTGTCTCACTGGTACGAAACACGTTTGGTTATAGAGAATGATTAATGAGATGGTTAATTCCTCAGATATTTCATAGATTCAGAGAAGTTATTGATATATACAATGCCGAAAATAGTAGTAATGGTTTCAATAATACTGTAAAAAATATTATACTAAGTAAAATGTAATCGGAAACGTAACATTTTTAGTATCTGTTTTTGTATTATAGGATTGGTGCATATATCTAATCAAACTAAACAGCCTGAGCTGAATAGGTTTTTGTCTAACTACAATTATATTGTTTATAGGTTGTAAAAATGAGTCTCGTTATGACGGAACAAAACGGAACCTAACGGAACAAAAATGTAGAGAAATAAGCATAAAAATAAATAAATACTACAAACAGATATTTTGTTATACCCTCCGTCAGTGCTAAAGGGAACCCAAAAACATATAGCGGATATTCACAGAATAGGTTGTTTTTATCATTTTAATTTTTTACTCATGTCAAAATCACAGCCTCAGAACCGCATTCAAAGTAGCCGACTATAAGAATTTCTCTTCTAAATACTGTTTACTAGTAGGCATACTATTTTTCAGCCACCTTACAAATATCGTTCTTTTATTCTTAGTTAATTTGATGAATTCCGGGTCTTAAACGCCGTCCTATTTCAGAATAAATCAGGATTTTTACAGTAAATACGACTTATATAAATATTCTTACACATCACAGCATTTATAGAACAGATCCGTTCATTTGAGGAGTGAAAGCTCTCTGAAGCAGGTAAGTGAAGACACTTCAGGCATTTCTTTTTAAATGCCTGAAAATAGGCAAAATAGTAGAGTAAAAATATTGATTTTATATCTCTGTGGAAAGATAAAACTCATATTTGATCACTTACGAAAACATCCCACTTTCAATTATAATCATGAGTTTGCTCTCTGAAACCAGACTATTAACCCATCTTCAAATTAACCCGCCTACCAAATCACCCAGTTTAAGACCGAACCCAATATAACGCAGTCAATCCAGAGCCAGTGAAATCGATAAATCGACGAGTTTAATCAGATGATCCACATAATCCCCAAAACCCCTCTGTTTGCATGGGGAATGCAGAGGATGGAAAGCGGACAATGAAGAAGACTAATATAGGACCGAAGGACTTAAAAAAACAAAAATCGTCACACGAGTGCCAAGGTTAGGGCGAACGGAAGAAGGAACCAAAGGAAGAGAGGAGTACATAAGATCAAACAATGAGAAGCTGAGAAGAGATATGAAGAGAACGTGGAAAAAAGTACGGCGACATTGTTGCAAGGGTGGGAAGGAGGGGAGAGAATCCTTTTGTAACTTTTCTGAGTGCGTTGGGAGGCTGGGGATCGGGAGTAAAATGGACGAGGGATCGGGGGGGGCGGGAAAGAGAAGGGTTGAAGCGGAATGGAAAGCGGGGCGGATGGCGGGGCGACATCGGAAGGGGGACGGTGCGTTCGTGTGTGTGCTGCGAGATAAAAAAAAGGTTGGATGAGAGTGTCTCCCTCTTTTCCCATTCGTTGGCGGAAGGCCCTTCCAGGGAACTGTCAACACACGACCGACATAGAAGGGGGAAATGGCTGCTGTCAGGAGGGCACGCCGGGTAACACGGCGTCCGCACGTGAGTTTGAGTGTAGGCAGTGTGTTTTCGGAGGGAATGGCGGGCGGAAAAAGAGAGAGGAAAATGAGGAGGCGAAAATGAAGCGGAGGCGGAAAAAATACCGCGGAAATTGTTATCCGAGAATGAATTCCAGTATCTGCGTGCCATAAAGCGCGTTTTATTCTCCCGGATCGCCGTCCTGCAATGATTCTCCGGCGGAAAAGGAATTCATCCCTCCGAGAACTCTTTTGCTCGAATGAAACAGGTGCATGGTTAAAATTTCTTTGATGCTTAATGTAATGAGGGAGCACGCGATTAGCGGAGTGCTGCGTGACCCTTGCCTCCGCCGGTCACGCACAAATTCGCAATTCGAGCCCGTGAGCATGTACGCGAGATCGTTCTTGCGCCAATTCAATACACGCCCATTCGTTCCGACGACGAAAGTAACGAGTGTACTCCGATTATTGTGAGAAAGTAATTAGTTTAATTGTTCTCCTTGGGTACAAGTGATGAATCACCTTGTTTATTCGCTACAGATTTGTTTTCTCAGTCCCCGCAGACAAAAATTAATAGTGAAATTTTACATTGCCAAATGGAGGGTTCTCCTGTTAAGTACTTTAAGCTTCTAAGATTAATCACGCATTTAATTGTAATTAATTAGAAAAAATAGATACTCCCGCCCCGCCACAGTTTTAATATGGAAATATTTGCTGGTATGATCGAGTTTACCGATATATATTAAAACGTTTAAATATAAACAGGTAAAAACAAACTCTAAGATTCTAGCTCACATCACTCCACTGTATAAATGTTATTCAAAATAGAATTATCTGATCGAATAAAGAATTTGAATAAAAACAATATTACTAAGTTATGGAACTTATAAAAATCATTGAAAAATGTTCATTTGAAATTATTGAAAAATGTTTATTTGAAATTACACCCTGCCACACGCCGGAAGGCGGCTTCCTGGGTATTTATGTAGATATAGATGTAGATGAAACCTTATAGCTTCACGTAGCTTGGGAAAAATGGTCCGTAATGTCAGCTGAAAGAGAATCAATAGTAATCTATGAATAGCTAGAGATCTATATCTCTAGCTATGAATATATTTCATAACCAAAATTGCTTAGCAACTCGCGGCGTAAATTTTGAAATACCTAATCTCAAATATCCTCACTTATTAAAAACCATCTCAGAGTTAATAAGACGAATTTCGAAAATCATTCCCAAATTTCATAATGAGGCGAGAATAGTCCCGAAGATTAATTTATGTATCCACCTAATTTTTGGCAGACACCCTAGTAACTATAAGCCTATAACTTAAGGTATTATTTCCGCCTCTAAGGATTTGCGTGGAGCGTTCTCTTCGGCAACCTCACCGAGCCAGGATTCAACCGGCAGACCCCGTCTCCTCAAAACCTCCCTCGCAGCTTCCGACCCTCTTCTTCCCCCGCCCTCTCCACACGTCATGGCGAAGAAGATCAATGAGGAGAGAGAGCGGTGGGGAGAGAGAGAGAGAGATGATATGGGAAGGGAGAAGTGAAGTCGGTTCAGGGAGACATGGAGCTCGGAGGAGAGGGGCAGAGGCTGAGGCGCCGCTGAGGGATGCAGTATTGCCATTTGAGTACATTAAAGAGAACGTGTTAAATAGTGCTCCGGAGTTTGAACTTCGTTTGTGTTAGGGAGAGGCGTGATCGAAGCCAGAGTCACTCCCGGCTCTGCACTTTCCAGTCAATAAGAATGCGATGTGAAGCATTACCACTCCTGCCGAGGTTAAATTACGAGATAGGCTGTTCTTGAGGTCGTGGTTTGTCTCTCCCTTATTATAGATTCATCTAAATTCCCCCTTAAAGGTATTCAATGAAACCGGTCGCAAAATTTTCTCCATTCTCATTGATCAGAACGAAATAATTAGTCTATCTTTGTTGAAATCTCTGCTCATTTCATGAAGTAATAGCCTTCTCATTAAAATATATATATAGGAAAATTAACAAATAGCTGCATATTTTGTTGATAGAAAATTTCTTCAATCGGCGCCCTTAATCAATGTAAATCAAAGGATAGAGACGATTGATACTGCCTTTGCCGCTCAAATTAAAATATTTGTACGGATAAATTAATCACTGTCTCACCAAAAATTCTGCAAAATGTTTTATACCTCTATAAATACCTATCGAACTCACGTCAAACTCTTAGTTTTCCTATCAAAATTCCGAAGCTACGATTAATATTTTGGCCTTAGCATTTGATTTCGTAGGCTAAGCAGGGTACGTTTCGTGTCGCAGATAGGTAAATAACCTAAAAGGCAAACTAAGGTCAAAAGATGTTTATTTGCAACTGTCACGCTCTTCCTTTCGTAAACTGATTCATTAACTGCTACTACAAAGTCCTTATGCCTATTCAAATATATTTAGAGAATAATTCCGTTTATCCAGGACAACTAAAATCGTCCTCTGAATGAATTATATTCTTCCCTTGTGACGATTAAAGATAATTCATTTTCACTGAAGGATTTTACTGAAAAGGCGGAACTCTATTCCGCAGTGTGTATGTAATTGGATTTCGTCTTTCGTACAGCATAAGGAAACTTTCCACGCGAAGAACGAGGAGTTGGTAATTATGCTTGTAAGGAAAAAGTCAACCTTTTTATCGCAACAAAATGAAGCACGATGTTGGTCTGGAAGTTGGAGAGGTGATACGTCTCTGTAAGTTAATTAACGACTGATTTTCTAAGTCAAGAGAAAGAGGGTATTAATGGTAAATAAGAGTCATTCCTACCACTGGCAAATCGAATAATTTAAATATATATAATCTCCTAATCTGGAATACTCTCGTAGACCTAAACATTAATATGACATTTTAATCGTTGTGAAAGAGAGTAAACTGAAATCTTTACTCCAGCAGGCATACCATGCGAATGCCTCAAAACATATAATGAGAAAAATCTTCGAAATTTATTCTATAAAAACACAAAAATAACTTTTTCCAAACGTTAATACTTCGACGATAGATACTCGAGTAATTTGTGTAGATGTCTCTCCTAGTCTGACCTCAATCCAGAAGGAATCTGCACTTAGGCAAAGACACTGATTTGGCATATCATTCACGTGAAATATGTCCCGTGTCATTGCTCTTAAAATAAACACGGCGCATGTGCCTCCGGTGGTTACGTTGCGTTTTGCTCGACACCACCCTTTGCATATCTTGGCTGAGCACGTAAACGTGCTGAGAGACGCATCCTCTAAAGGCCTTTTTATGTCCTTCCTTCCGACACATTCATACGTCATTGTCTCTAATGAAGGAACAAGATGTGCCATTGTAAAGGGGTGAGAGTGCCACATATTTCGTTGTCACGCCTCCGCCGAAAAAATATAATTGAAATGACAAGTTGATTGTGATAGTTCCATGAAAGAATATTCCAGCAGTTACATTCAGAAATTGATCTATTAATCTTTTCCGATTACCTTTATTTTACAAGCATTACCATTTCATTCGGAAAAAGTAGGATACTTTAACACCGTAAGAAAATCTCTTTGTAGGCATAGTTATGACCATTTCATGTAATTTTTCTCCAAGTATACGAATGTTCTCAGGGCTGTTTCCTTGTTGTTTTAGAATTACAAAATTGAGACCTATTTCTATTTCGTTTGAATTTGAGAAAATAGATCTTGCTAGGTCTATATTCAACAACGATACAATTCGAACTATGATGAGAGCTAAGAATTACGTCTAATCTATGGGAAACCATCCTTCCTTGGTAAGAATAAAGAAAAATGCGAAATTATTTCCCCGGTTTAAAGGTCTATCGATTGATTTCTATGAAGATAAGGTCATTGTGAAGCGACTCATTTATTTAGAAATGAGAATTTAGGAATGAAGTGTTGAATTTCTGTTTAATATTCATCACATTCCAGACATTTTAAAATTGCTCGCTTACTATTTCATTTAAGACATTAATAAATTATGGACCTACGATAAAGTCACATAGCGAAGTATTACGCTATTATTTCACAAGAAAGAAGTATTCAATGAAATCGCAGGACTAACTCTGAAATACTGGACGGTCATCTACAATGAAAGACGCATCGCCACCCAACGTACACGTTGCCAGAATACCTAGGCATGAATAGCTACGTCTTGCAGAGTATGCAAAGTAGAGTGAAAATGTTAGTATTCATTGCGTGAGATGAAAAGACGGGAGAAGAAGTGTAAGCCGCCCGGGGAGAAGTGTAAATTGCGGCGTAGGATATATGGGTGGCGGAAGGAAGAGAAGGGGGAAGAGAAGTAGGGGATAGAATGAGGGGGAGATGCTAATGTTTAGTGATTAAAAGGGGAGAGAGCTCGAATCGTTAGATTGGAAAACGAGGAAATTTCATTAGGGCGGACAAAGTGATGGATTGCGGTTAATCATGGATCAGAGAGATGCGGCATTTTCGATATGGTCAATAAACGTATGCGTCCTTTTAAAATTCTGTCTCCGCCACAACGCCCCCTATTTATTAGGGGATCAGCCGAGGAGAAGAGTACACCAAGATTCCAAACGACTGCTCCGAGAAAATTGCCTCTCGCAAAACCTGTATTGTTTTCTTATTTTTTCCGTAATCAGCCGGAAACGATGTTTACTTCGGGATATACTGTCGGATTATTTCAGGCTTCATCAGGTTCTCTATCATTTAATGCATAAGATTTATTTACTTTTATCAAAACTTATAGGCACCTACCATGTTCAGCATCTATTCATCGTAAAATACAGTATTTTTATTTTCGACTTAACTTACTTCAAGGATGCTACAGGTGTATGTAAGTGTTACTATTATTTGTAAATCTTTCTTTACGCAAGAAGAATAAGTTTGAAGTCATTTCACGTTAACATGTAAAGCAAAACCAAGTGGCAGGTATCCATCAACCACAATAATTTCTAGTCCATTATTTTCAATTATTATATTATTTTGACAACAGTAATAAAGTCAATATGTCCAAGCTTGACTTCGAGGAACTGTATGCATATATTAATTTAAAAAAATACATAGGAATGTCCACAGCAGGTATTTATTCTCCTAATTTCGTCAGCGAGTTGGCATCTTCAGGTGTGTACAGTACTAAGTATTACTATTTATCAGCGTGTGTAAACAGCGATGTGACTAATCGGAAAGTTTTATTTCAATTTTTATCCCAGTAGATCATGCACATGGAACAGTTGTTTGATACCTTTACTGTATAATTCGAGGAATAATTTTAATTCGTAAAAGTAGCACTACTACTATAATCAAAACTAATTATTCAGAATAAAATAATTACTGTTATTAATAGAATTATTCACATGTATTACTATTCTGCCTTTCATTTCCCGTTTTCCTCGTGATTTAATAATTTCATCTCCGACTAAATTTTCTCTTAATTTTATCTCATCCCAGTTACTCGGGGAGCATTAAAACCCGTCAAAAGAGACTTCGTAATCCAAGAAGCTTCTAATGGTTGACCTGGTCATCCTAGATTTGAGTCCCCTCTACGCTACTTCTCTAGGGGACCGTACTCCCTCGTGGGCCTATGCAAGAGCCACGCTTGAATTATTGCCGTCCTGAGGCTCCCGTCCCTTTCTTCCCCTTATGATGCTTGCGTTTCGCCGAGATGCCCGATCAGCAAAGGTCAACTAAGGATAAGGCGGCAACCACTCCTGCTCCTTTGTTGCGCTAAAGACTCCGGAATTGGCAGGGGCGGGGGCGAATACTCTGATATAAAAAGGAGTGCGGATGAAATGTTTTCGTACCAAAAACAATCTGAATTACAAAAGGAGATAAAACTTGGGTGTAAAGACTTAATCCGATCAAGGAATTTTATTTTCATTATTTTAGGTCTGAAAAGGGATGTCACAGGCAAATATCCCACAGATCTCAATCGAATCACTTTTTAATTTTTTCGTCGGTAAAAGGAAAATAATCATATGAATTTACCTCATAAAAGGCAACTGCAGTGCATAAAATTCTGGCTGTGGCAATTGTGAAGGTTCTAAGCAGCTATTGACATCTGCGAATTTACTCAATTGTTTGGATACTTATCGTACAAAATTATTTCCATCGCAAAATCCCAATATACTTTTGATCGAACGTGTCTGCAAGGTAAAAATGTAAGTTTTAAGGTCGATCACCAAATCATACGGTAGAGAATTTAACGCAATGTGCAGAATAAAGTACAGTTTTTAGGGAAAGAGGAAAATTAGAATATTGTTTAAGACTCACAAAAAAATGTAAAGTAAATTATAATAAAATATAGCCAATGATCGCGATGGCGGAATGGTTAGCATACTAGCGCTAAAAACCCAAGATTCTGGCTCCTGTAATTGCCCAATAAATGGATTTTTGTAAGTGTATAGGAAAATAAATAATTTAAAAACACAATTCTTATTACTTAATCCGCCTTGATGAATTAAAAAAAAACACAGAAATACTTCCGATCTTTTGGAGATAGAATGTTACCCAATTAAGCCCGCTATTTCTAAATTATTGCCTACACAGTATAGTAACGAAAGGTTCTCGTGAATCTCGAAAAAAAAATAGCATCAAAGTTTCAGTAAAACTGGGTTATTTACGCAAAAAGATTACGAAATATCGGTTCTTCCGCGAGGGGTTGGCGTAAAATGGCGTCTTGACTGATGGCAGCATTTTAAGCGGGAGCAGGCGACATGGAGAGTGGGATGGGGTTCCGCCTCTTGCCGTGGCATCTCCGTAGCCTTCCGCCTCATTTCCAGCCACCGTCCCCGGGGAGGGGTGCTCTTGCCTACGGGTGATGCAAGGGGGCCAACCATCGCTCAAGCGAGCCCTATGGCGAACGGGGGTGGGGAATCTGCCATTCTGAGGATGTAATGAGGGGCTGGGGGTCGGGTTAAGAATACGGGGGATGTGTGGTAGGATCACTCAGGAGGAACGGGGGATAGGGCTTATGAGGGGGAGGGCTTCTGATATTCTGGGAGGCGCTTGTCACAAAAGGGAGGAGAGGGGTTCCAGTGATGTGGAAACAAAGGGGAGAGATAGGGCCGAGGGGTTGGATACACTTCCCCTCCTCTTTTTATTCCGCCAAAGTTTGAGTTAGGGCGTCCCTCCGCCCCTTCTGCGCGAAAGTCCACGAAAGCGTTATTTGAGGCAATTTCTGAGCTCCCGAAGGTAAATATATTGATTTCGTAGCTTCGGGATTTATGGTCATGTGGAGTGTTTTCGCAGCTATCTTAAGCTCGGAGATAGACACAGCTACGGTTTTTCGTTGCAAATTGGCAGTCATGCGCAAAGTGTATAAAGAAAGAGCCTCGAAATAATCGATATCTGAAGCTTATGAAATGCGACCCTCCTGGTTGGGCTTGCGGTTAACATTTGCCAAAGCAATAAGTGAGGTTCAAATTCTGGAACATATATCTCGCAAGAAACGAGCAATTTCATATAAGCAGAGCGAAGAGCAGTCATTTTAATCTAAGATCTTCCTGCATTCTTCGCAGAAAATCATTGGTATTGACAAAAACGAATAAATTTACTATCTAGATAATTCCCTCTTCCCCTGTATATAGAAAGAAATTATTTGATCAATTCCTTAATCCATCTTTATTTACTTTATGGTAGGGATTTAGCCTTTATAGGTAAAAAAGTCGACCAATATTTACAAATTCTAAATCTTATGGAATGACTTTTTCATAAAGATATTTAATTTACAAGAAGATGATACGATATACCGAAGTGAGTCCTTTAAGAAGCTTCAAATAACTCTTTTTCACTTTAAAGACATTCTGGACATCCCTGCCATAGTTATTGCATTTATTTGTAAATTATAATTACGCTATGATAACATTTTTGTATTCTTTGTAAATTATAGAAAGGAATAATGATTTATATTGACATTTTGGCAGAAAGAATATAATCAGTGTAAAATGAGACTCTTATAAACTTGATATTCTATCGCATGTTGAAATCTTTCCTTCAAAATGTATTCAAAAATATCAACATGTAATTACTAACGAATGTTTTATATTATATCATTCTTTATAGTAGTTATTGGCTAGTAACAAGAACATCATTGTGACAGCTTCAGCGGAGACAGACTTGATCATCATTCGATGAACCACGCTATATCATACATTTAGGAGGGCCATTCTTTATTCTCCTACAGCTTGTTTCGTTTTTCGCAAGCTCTTTCCAAGTGAGTACACCCACCCGACTTATATTCCCTTCCAAAGAACACTCCCTTCTTCGGGTATTTTCTCCCCAAACCACTCCTTAATCGCGCAGTTGAGAGAGGGATTTAGCGATGGGATTGTGCCTTTGCCTACTCCCGCAGAAGTGTGGGGAGGCTACCGGAGGATCTCTCGGGGTCTGGAGACGGCGGTGGTGGGGATTTCTGTGTGCGGGTGGGATTGAATCTTCGATTCCGAAGGGACTCAACCCCACCGAGGCGAACCTATCCTTTCCCGTCATGTAACCCCCTACCATACCCTTACTTTTCCTATACCCTTTTCGCTAGCCTTAATCACCGTCGCTTCACGCATCGCCGACGTCCACGAATCCTACGGAGATTCCAGCTCTTCCACCCGATTCATTCCGTTCCGATCACAACGCACATAAACGCGTGGATTCATCCCTTTTTTGCGAATTCAACCGTTTTCTGTTTCCACCTGCTTGTTTTTTTTATTATCAGGGATTGAGGCCCGCGGAGTTTCCCAGGTCCAATGTTGCCCGAAATGAATCGTACACAAAACTACCGATAGCAATGCGTCAGCATCGGCTCCATCTTCGGAATTAAAGCGTTTGCGGAGATTGAGACGATTCCCTGGTGATTCATCATGACGAGGAAAACCTATCCGCTATAATGGAAGGCGGGGAGATAAATTCTTCGCTTTTTGTCCCCTGTGCAATTTGAGCGGAATCGCTCGTCGACGCCTATTTGTTTCTCGATTTGGTCTCATTCACTTTTCAGCGGGCTTATCTCTCTCCTAGCTTTAGCCTTTCTTCGCTCCAAGGCTCTAAGGATTCTTTCTGAGAATCAGGATGCAGGATCAAGACACAGAAGACGACGCTATTTCTTCATTTAAGGAGAGAACGAAAGTCATTTTGTACACCTAATCGCCCTGGGCGCAGTGGGAGATCGAAAAACTCCCTACCGTCCTCTTACCATCCTGTTTCGCCCCATTCCGCACATTTAATTCGCCTCTTCTGTATCTTAGAAGCTCATTTAACTTCTTTTTCTATGAACTGTGCCATTATTATGATAATGAAAACGTTAGATCGTCGCCACACCCTCCCCAAGGGTTTCAGAACACAGGTTTTACGGAAATGAGAGATAATAATGTTGGTGAAATGACGAATCACTTTTCTAAATTTCGAGGCAAGATCAATCAATGATATTACTTCTATAATACTTACACTTTTGGGTATTATTTGTTCTTTGCCCTTATCACACTATCTTATGTAGTTGACAAAAAATATCCAACAAAACGAAACCTACGCTTATAACTCCGTAGATGATTCCCTAGGAAAAACGGAAATGAAAAGTCTTACATGACCGGGACTCGAACCCAGATCTCTAAATTTCCAGTCGATTGCTCTATCTATAAATATATCCAGCTATAACTCAATGGGCAGAGCAACCAACCGGCAATTGGAATCTCGGGTTTGAGTCCCTGCCCTATCCGACAATTTTTAAGTCCGAATTTTCTTAAGAATTTTCATAGGTGCAAGCCTCTAAGCGCCAAGTCACCATAACCCATTTCCTGGCGTATATGTCTTAAGACTCGAACCACTAAAAGAGAAGCTAATGAAACTGAAACATAATTCATTTCTTCACTCACTGCTTGACTGACTAATTACGTACGATTTTTTTTCTATTTGACAGACTTTCTCTTACTTTTCGGCTACCGTGGCTCGTTATGGAAATAAGGCCCTTCTGATTAACATTCTTCTACTTTATTATCCCGTTCTAATCTGTAATTCTCCTCTTTTTCATCACTCACATTCCAAAAGCCATATGGACGCCAAGGACCGACCTCTCCGAGGCCATCTTTAAGTCGGAGTCGTCGTCGAGGGAGCGCCTCTAATTCCAATCAATGAGGTCCTATTCCCCCCACGTATTCGACCCCCACCACCACCATCACTCTCTTCTGTCCACCCCGACCTCCGATACGGTGGAACCTTTGCGTGATGAGAGAGTGCAACGACATTCCGAGAGAGTAAACACTGGAAAGCAATAAAAGTGAGTCTGGTTCCCTGAAAAGGATTTGCTCTAATCAAAAGGAAGTCAACGTATGAAATGACAGGACAGATAACCCTAGGTTAAATGGTTTGAAAGTAATCGCTCCGATCGAAACAAAAACCTTCGAGATCAACGATTGCTAAGGTGAGTAGCATTGCCAGATATGATCATACTTTCCTTGATTAAAGCGATTTAAGCATTTTCAAGTGTTTAGATGCAATAGTAAGATCATCAATCCAAACAGTATACTTATAACCTAGTTATCGCATTAATCAGAATGTTCGAGGAATATTTCGGCTGGAAATACATATGCCTGATAACTTCTATTATATGTAATTACAATGGAATCTACATCAAATCATTCTACTCTAATTTTAGCCGAAAGATACAATTTTTACGTCTAAGGGTAGAGAATACATGATATATGGCTCACAAAGTAGACTACTCCATTCCAAGAAGTTGCTGTTACGGACCGAGCAGAAGGACAAGTAAGATGCACACTAATTGATTACTAATCATTACTGCAACTCTCAGTTATAAATATTCAACTTCCATTGCCTGGAATGACAGCAAAGGTTTCATACATTCGGTACAACCGTAAAAATGCTTGTAATTTCAATCTATTAATTAATAGTATAAATACATACAGGTATTTCACAAAGGAAATTGCTCGTGTTGAAATATCTAGTATTAAGTCCTAGCTACACATTTTTTTCTATGGAAACGGATGAAAAGATATAAAAATTTAAGATAATTGACTTTTAATGGTAGTTGTATTGCTAAAAGTACTTCAATAGCAGAGGTCATTTCAGATATGGGCTCCCGTCGGAATCGAGCCGCTTTCACGAGAGGCAAACGTGTTTCCCACTTGGCTATCTGGGAGCCCTACATTTTAATGATTCGATAGTCGGTCTGAGCAAGCATGTATGTACATAAGAAAAAGTGCAAAACAGTTTAATTAAACTCAAATATTCTATCTGTTTCGTAATTAACGGAAACGAACTATTACCGCGGGTAGTGCCTCATGTTGTTTTGATAAATTGCATCATTATAATTACCCGAGTCAGCTCTCATCGGCATCGTCACCTCTGCAATATATCACAGTTATTAATTCGTGCAAAATGCAACCTATTGATCAAACGGATGAACATAATCCCACGCTGTCGTTCTCCGTATCACTTATCAAAACAACACTAAAAAGAACGTTCAGTGAATTTCTCAAAAACGATAAAAGACTTTTTATTTGATCTTTGAACTTGAAACAGAATCCCAACATAGCGAATTAGCATTTTACAGTTAAACAAAGATTTATACAAATAAATTTAATAACGACTAAGTACGGATAGTTAGCTAGCAAATATTTTAGAACCCTTATTTTTGGCAGAAAGAATATAATCAGTGTAAAATGAGACTCTTATAAACTTGATATTCTATCGCATGTTGAAATCTTTCCTTCAAAATGTATTCAAAAATNAAACAGAATCCCAACATAGCGAATTAGCATTTTACAGTTAAACAAAGATTTATACAAATAAATTTAATAACGACTAAGTACGGATAGTTAGCTAGCAAATATTTTAGAACCCTTATATTTAAATATCTCTTATGTTGCATTTTATAGGTAAAATTCCTAATACTAACTATTGAAGGTTTGCTTATTCAAACATTGATAATTCAGGGTCGTGATCAAATTGCAATATTCGCGTCGACAATAGACTCAAAATAAATAGCTAAACAGTGAAACAGCTTTCTTCAGGACCTCAAAAAAGTCATGGGCACTTATTTAATAATAATCATCACTTTAATAGATCTATAATCAATGCCCTAATGTAACTAATAACTAGAATTAAACGCCGAAATAAATATGCATATATAATTTCCAAAAATTACCGAACAAATACAGGAAAATTGCTCACTATTTCAGGTAACTTCACCGAGTAACGGAATATAAATATCACGCCCGTACGAATCAGCACCGAAAATATTTTTCCTCGTGAAGACTGGAGGAAAGTTTTATGGCGTTTCAACGCATCCGGAACATGAGCTCGAACTTCTTTAAAATACAGCTCGGTTTGCGGCGATGGGGATATCCAATGCAAGATTCGAAGATTAGCGCGCCCTGCACTCAGCCTCCCTGTTTCTCTTAAAGTCCCGATCGAATATCAACTCAACAAGCACTTGGCTCCGGCGAATGTATAGTGTACGTACGTCAACGATGGCAGCGGACAAGGATGTCACGTGCTCAATAACGCAAAAGAAGTGATTTTAGGGTGAACCCAATTGGAGGGAGGGGAAAAGGGTAGGAATAAAAGGAGTATCGGAGGAGGTGCCAATGTTTCGTTTCCTCGCGAGGGAGTGGGCGTAGCAGGTGCAGAGGCGTCCAAAGAGTTATTGCCCGCGCGGAGTGCCGTTATTATTAACCCGTTTCGATGCACTCCTCACCTCGGGGCGACTGCCGGACGCCCGCGGGCGTCCAAACCGCACCTTCAACTCGCGTCGGCGGTACTTTGACACACATGCGCTGGCATTTATAAACGAGCGAATTGCTAAATTAGAACTTAGCGAATCCATCGATGAGAAACGAGTTCCAGAAAGGGGTAATACGATGGCAGATGCTCGGGTGCTATTGCAGTGAAATTGAGTGGCTGGTACTTGAACGACAAGAACGGTACGCAGGAAGCATTGTTACTGCTGAGTATCATTTTGAAACTCTATCATTGCATCATCTAAGCAGTGTGTCAAAGACATGAGGCTGTGACAATGATGCATGTTATAATTACAAGAGTGATTCTAAGGCAATTCTAAAATACAGAATAGTTTCCTTATTGAGAGGAATTTCAGCACATATTTAATCAACCAGCTAATAATTTTTTGCCGAGCCATTAACCTGAATAAAACTGGGAGCATAAGCAAGGGAAATAAACGAATTTCGGCATCGCGCTTTTCATTTGAATTTTCTGTATATCACAGAAGTAATTTGAATGAAAGAAACCACTACCTCAGCCTTAGTATCATGGAATATTTAACTACTGTTGAAAAGCAAAACAAGTTCCCAATTAACAAAATTCTACGGAAGCACTAATACTTGGTGATATTTATTTTACGAAAAATTGTCACGTAGGAGCAATTAATTATGAAATCGGATTGATATGGAAAGGATAGACCCCTATGAGAGGTTGCAGCCTCGCAAGTGTTAAAAATCACGAGTGATTGTTTCAACGTCAGTCATTTAAAAACATCCTAGACGTAGTAGATATTTATAAAAATACGTTTCTTAAGAAACACTAAACGTTAGTCAAACAGTAGCATGAACACCAATTTTCAATTTCACTGTAAAGGCTATTCATTCGTTCTCTTTAGAAGAATCAAACTAAGTGCTTAGCAAGTACTTTCATCCCAACAGTTGAAAGTTTCACAGATATTACCTCTGTTATAAAATGTGAAATTAATACACGTATTTTAATCCTTACGGGTATTTTCGTTTCATATTATTTATCGTCCAACCTTTCACTTCCAACGATGTCTTCAACGGACCTAATTTTCCTACACTTTCAAAAAAATTTTATTCTCTAAAAATGTCTCATCAATACCATACTGATTTATTTGCTAATATTCTGTGGTCCTGCTGAAATTATTTTTGCTTGTATTTAGTGTCAAAAAATGAATGACATTAGATTCTCAGTAAACCATACAAGCCTTTTCAAAACACGGCTGGTAACGGTTGTAACATGCACATTTCCTTTAACAGATTTCTCATCAGTCTATTGCTGACTAGTTAATAATAAGAAATTGATACAGGGAGAGCTGTGGCACTGACTGTTCCCAGCTAATAAGAAAACACTGAAGAAACAAAAAAGCAGATATTTTTAACCCAAATCCCATGTAAACCAGTGCGGCAATACTGAACGTTCTTCTCTGCTTTACCACTCCTGAAGACCTAGAAACACATTTGATAGGCTTCACAGGTAGGTCACACTGAACTTATTTTCCAGCTAATAACATTAGACATCGGAAAACACCAACACTACCGCTCTTTCAGTGTCTCTTCATTTAATGTCATGTTTAAACAAAGCAACCAGAGAACTGTTATCTAAATATGAATGGCAATTACAGATTAACGTTTCACCCACGTTATCTATGTTACCGTGTGGGTTAGCAGAATGCAATTAAGATAAGATTGACTGAACTTATCCTTATGACGACTGGGCATGTTTAGAAATCGACTGTTAATGACTGCAAGCAATCCTAGGGTTTGATCAAGAAGGTGATCATACACTCCAGATTGCGAAAAAGAAATTCCTCTACTGAATTCTTTCAGCACACCGTCTTTCCCACTCGCATCACGGAGGATGCCTATCTCATGGAAATATCTGCGCACATCTCGCACGCGCGGTCACTCCACCCCCGTTCGCCTTGTGAACAAAGATGCGAAACATGAGGGAGTCACTCTGAGACCTCTTCGAGAAACACCGCCTATCTCCAACGGCGAAGAGATAGCGTAAACGACGAAAGATAAGGGATCTACAAGCTGTCGCACGCCCTTTGAGTCACGGGGGATCACGAGGGGCCATTTTAAAGTCCGAGGGGCCTGGCGCCGTGACTCACCACGAAGGAAGTCCTGCTCCAGAGAAGCTCACCATTCACGCTCAGCATTGAGGTATACGAGGGCAAAATTGAATGCGCCGAAGGCAGGAAGAGACAGGTGATGGAGTCGGCTCGATTAACACGTGATTATGCGAGCGTCAAGTGGATACTAAACGCCCCGATGACATCTACGACGCATAGTTAGCGCTTTTTCAATGACTGGCCGCACGCGAGAAGATCGGCTGATACGTAGAGCGAGCAGTATACAAATCCCTAACGACTCCAAATGGATTTCAGCGAAGCGAAAAATGGTGAATTATTATGCATTCAAAGTCCTGTGACAAAATGTCTTATCTCGCAGCTGTCACTCACTACTCTAACACTGGATAAATGGCCCTTAGTTTTGCTTGACGTGAAACGGAGCATCGAGAAGAATGTCGATGAATGCCCTAAGTTTGTCATTCTCATCAATTTTCGCAAGTCTCTTCTGTCTTACTATCTAGCACAGTTAACTTAGCATCTGGCTGGATGATTCCAAACCTATTTTCATTCATTTTGAGATGTGATATGCCTTTGGGGAAAGATAACAAATGTCAGAGATTCTCACG
This sequence comes from Ladona fulva, assembly GCA_000376725.2. Classification (NCBI taxonomy): domain Eukaryota; kingdom Metazoa; phylum Arthropoda; class Insecta; order Odonata; family Libellulidae; genus Ladona; species Ladona fulva. The sequence continues at coordinate 1,709,325 of KZ308287.1, read as the reverse complement.
AAAGGTGGATATTACTTCGGTGTATTCGGTATTCTACAGATGTAAACATCTGTACAATCTGATAGTATGGTAGATAACCAAAATTTGATCGTAGATGAGCAGTCGAAGATGACATGAGCATTCACGTCACGCATTTTGGTTTAGACAGCAAATGAGATTGCTTTCTGGTCTACAAATTGATACCAACGTTCCAGTCACCTGGATCATAGAATCCTGGATGGATCGCAATTGATTACAATTCCTAAAACATTTTGGTGCGGTTGAAATCCTGCGGCCACGAAAGTACAACGAAAAACAGGACACTAACACACACCAACATGTACACCTAAGGAAAGAAGAATCGCAACCATCGACGACAACCTACAGAACTTCTTGATCTAGTGATACACACCTTTGACACGTGACCAATTCACAAGGATCGAGTGCGAACACAAGAAACGGCCTCAACCGCCGTCCTTCGCTTCGCGGCGTGACGCAAATGACACCGAGGTAGGGTCCCCGAACAATATGGACCTCATGTACATTGAGCACTCGCCGTTCCCACATAACAACACAATCGGCGATTGCGTGGCGAAGGTCTTACCTTCTTCTTCCTTTTCCTCCTCCTCCCGCACCACCTTCTCCTCCACCTCTTCGCCGTCTGTGGGCAATCTCCTCTCCTCACAGTGCAACGGCGCGCGGCGGCGCCGGCGGCGGAGGCTGTACCTTTCCTGTCTCCGGATCTGCCCCCGGTGCTCCACTCCGTGCAGGAGGTGAGAGCGGATGGGGGAGGCGACCCGGTGCTTCCGATGGTCCCGATCAAAGGCTCCACCGCCGCCCTTCCAGACACGAGCCCGCACCGCCGCCCCACCACCCCCGCCCACCTGACCAACACTCCCACGGCCCCTACGGGGTCGATCGGAGTAAGGGGCGGTTTTGCATGCGAAGAGGCAGTTTAGGGCGGCGAAACGCGAGGTGGTTCACCGGGTAGGGCGGGGGGCAAGTTGATGGAGACGAAATAATAATAGAGCCGAGGAGTCCCCTCGCGGAGTGGGAGGGAGTTCCAGAAATGAGCTCTTCGCACACTCCGTGAGCCGAGAATAATGGATAAAAAACGAGGACGTCGGAGGGACAAAAGGGCGTCGCGGACAAAGCGAAATGCGAGCGTTTCCGCCTCTGACAGCCCTCACTTTAACATTCCCTCTGCCCTCCGTGTTCGTCCACTGCTCACTTAATCAAGACGTTTCTCACGAGGTGTTTTTCTCCCAACAAAAACGAGATCCGTTGATATATGCCCCGCGATGTTTATTTTCACTGTCAAAAGGCTCACTTCCAGATTATTCTTTTTATCACCACTCCACTTCCTTCCCGGCATGTAAGTCTTTTTACTCACGCATCCCCCGAGGCGAAGGCACCTGCTCGCCCATTTCCCGCCCTTTGAGCGCCGGGCTGCGACGCTCGCGTGACCCGCGATTAGGCACCAAGATAGACGACGCCGGAATCCCGCTCGACACCGGCGATTGCGTCTCCATTGACGGCGGGGATCGCTTGGAGATTCGGAGTTGGCATCCGCGTGTTCCCGACTTGCGATCCCTTTGGGGAAGTAGCATCGAGCACGGGCGACCCGAGGGGAATGATTCACCAAGGGCTACGACGACGCGGCTCTCCCGCCCCCACCTCCGTCTACGGCATCCCTCCAACCGCCGCCCCCTTCCGATCTACTACCGAAAGCCCCTCCTCCTCCTCTTGGTGTTCGGCAACCCTCCCCCGCCCCGCCCCCCGCAACACCTTTCCCCCGCACGCGCACACATGCACGCAAGCGACCAAAAGGGGAACGCCGTGCGTCCTTCGTCCTCCGGAGGCGTGCGCAGCGGGTCCTCTGGAGGAGCACGCGAGAATGCGGAAGATGGGTCTCTGCGGCGCCCCGGCGAAGATGCAGCTCCGTCGCGGTCAGAAGCGCGGGAGGCTGCGGGTCCGTTCCCCGCGAGGATCGGCGGCTCTCTTCCGCGGCCAACTCTCGCTCCTCGTTGCGTCCATCCGCGATGCTACACTCGAAATGTCCGTCGCCCACGTGACCCGAATCTCGCGAGCGTGAGAGGTTGGAATTGGGCCCGTTGGGAAGGGCGCGAGTGCACGTCCGTGCGCGGGTATTTCGGGAGAGTCCTCCGACGGCCGCGGTGTACTTGTGGCTCCCCACGGCGTCGTGCCCCGATTGAGCGCCGTTGCTCTCGGTTCGGATATCGCGGGGGCGGGCCGGGGGGGGAAGATGGGGAGGGAAAGATTTGGGGGGTTGAGGGGCGCCGTGCGAGTCGTCCCGCGCCGCCGCGTCGCCAGTAGTCGCCGGAGCGGCGTCGTGGGAGAGGTGCGGGAAGGGGGAGCAGATGCCGGAGATGCTCCGGAGAGATGCTACTGCGTCTCGGGAGGAAAGAACGCTGTCCGAGCGCAGAGCGGAACCGTTCCCGGGTTCACGAGGACGAGCAAGGGGGCTCGCGGAAGGGTAACAAAGAAGTCGAAGGTGTTAAAACATTTTTGACCAACAACCCTACCTTCGCCGATATTGGAATCTATCACGATGAGAAATGGTTGGGGATGGTTTTCCATCTAAAAATATCTGATCGGATTAAAGGTTTTGAAGCTTGCATACGCCTACTTGTGCAAAAGGATGGGGATGTTAATAAAGAAAGAAAAGCGATGGCTATCATCAAGATCATAAATAAAATTGTCTCCTCCTTGTAAGCATAGCATAAGAGAGTACCTTCTTAGACGTCATGAATGTTAAAAAAAGATATAACATTACAAGGAGCGAAATTAACCTTGTACTGCTACGGGATCTGGCGATGATGAAAATCATTGAAGATTTATTTTTTAAACCCTTTACCCTTATCATCAAATCTCGTTTCAGTCAATAGTAAATTAAAACAACGTCGTTTTTCTCTTACTTCGCGAAACAATATCATTTGAAGCTAAGAAAACAACACTAAATCTTAAAATCGTTGAAATGTAATTCACGAAGACAATAGCGAAAACGCAATAGGTAATGAGAGTTTTTCGTGGCCTTGCGGGGTTTAGGATACATGGAAATGCATTGGCAACTTGATAGCGGATATTATTCACTGTTTACCTATATTTTCCTCACTTTCAGGGTATTTTTAAATGGTATATTGAAAAGAAAAAAAATTCATTCTGTAAACCACGAAGTTTGTATTGATAAAATAATAAAGAATAACGTATAAAGATCAATTACTTGCCATTTGTAAGCAATCCCATTTTTCTTCATAGTTGCAGAGCCTGATACAAAGTCGTTCGTTGGCTAACTACCATGTTTGCACCTCAAAGAGAGAGAGAGCTGCGTCAATCAATCTCACTCTGCCTAATCTCTTATTCGCCGCGCACTTCCTTCGATTGCATTCCTGTTTGTTTTCGCGCCTTTTGCTCCCGATTAAATCGCCGGAAAGCCTCATATGCACAGCATCGCTTAGTGCTCTTGAGGAGCAATAAACACGGCGAAAGGCGGCTCTGTTGCTACGGGGAAGGACTGCGGTGCACAGGCGCGCACTCATTGGGAGTGGGGCGGTGGTGGGGCAGATGCGCGCATGTCCCATTTACGTCTTACTCCATCCACTCGAGTCCAAATTGATACGGAGGAGTCGGAGAAGATAAACAGTGATATTGATTGTAAAATGAAGGCGATTGGGAAGATCTCGGAACGCTACTTCTCAATCAAAGGGCCGCTGATCAAAGGAGAGCCGCGAACGCCTTGGAGAAATATAAATGCTTGAAAAATGTAAGCTACGTCGCAACTGCTGCTGTTTCCCCAAGCTTTCCATATATTTCTTTTTATATTCGTCAATTTAGAGTGAATTAAATCAGAATAAAGGGAACACCATACTTTTTTGTTCTGACGTATCAATGTCAATACATAGGACATTTTTTCATACAGTTATTGTATTCACAAATAAATCCTTAAAGAGTAATTCTGAAAATTTCCTACTATCTATAATCGTAAGTGTGCATGGGTGACGGATATCTTCTGATCGATTGATAGGTGCATAGATGTGTTTTAAGACTCAGCTTATCAAGAGTGTGTGTCTAATTTCCTCAGAAACGCACAGAATAATTTGAAGCAAGACACAAATAGACAAAGAGGATAATATCATTGTGTCTCAATAGATGGTAGTATTAATTTTAAGCTCTCAAAATATTTGAGTATCTGGAAGTACAATCTTAACTCCTTTTTATTTCATGATACCTAATGATCAGTAGTAAAGGAAAGAGTTTTTGTTGACTTGGCACGATAAGGCGTGCACTTAGGAAAATTTCCAAGGAGAAACGGCATGAAAAAAGTCTGACGAAACCGGGACTCGAACCAGGGTCTCCCAATTCCCGGTTGGTTGCTCTATCCATTGAGCCATCTAACCAATACATTTCTCTATGCCGTTTGGGAGACTTTGTAGGCCAGTTTCTCCTTGAGAATATCAGTAGTAAATTTGGCGAAAATATGTGAAATGTGATTAATTATGTGAAATGTGACTATCCTCATGTGAAATAGGATTAACCTAAAAGGCACACTACTACACTACCACTAAAGGCATAATTACTCAGAAAACAAATATTCCGCATCTGAATGCAATCTAATATTGAGTATTTTATTTTTGGGATAGGCATGTGGAAACAATACCACGGATGTTCCGCAATTGCCATCCTTTTCTAGCTCACTGAAAAGCATCTAAATCCACACAGTAGCAAAACGCAAGAAATGTTTGATTTGTTTACTCATACTAAGCTTTGGCAACGCCTCCTTAGAGACAACAAAGGAAACGTTGCGCAGGGATCCCTCTTTGTACTTGATGTTCGGAGCGCCTCATTTGGGATTCTTAGGTTAGCGGTGGGCCGCAGCGGGGAAAGACAGATGCACAGTTCGCGGAGTTGCGAAGTACAGGTGCGCCTGCATTCTGAGGTAAAGTAAACACGTCGATGGATATGTACCGTACGTTGCAACAAGAACCACTGAAAGAGAGAGCACTTGTGGAATGAAATAGACTTTCATACTGTCTTGCAACTTTTCTGAAATTGAAATACTTTTATCTGGCAGCAAATAGTGATAGACATAAAAAAATTGATAGAAAAATTACTCTTGTACTGTCACTTAACCGAGAGAGTAAAAGAACCCTAACCCTGTCGTAACCCTTTCCTTGAGTTGAGTTTTTCTCAAGTTTTTAGGAAACTTTATCACGAAGTATGACTTTCTTTTCATATTCCATTAGTTGCAAGTAAGAATGCCATAAGGAGAATAAAAAAATGATACTACTTTTGAATCAGGTACGAATATTCGTTATGAATCAGCCTTAGACATCCCACTTCAAATCACGCTTAATATATATTTGGAGCAAACAGTTCACAACCTATGGAACTCGACGCGAGACATCAGGTTACCAAAATAATTATTCAAGCATCCTAATGTGATCCGATCAATGATACTTTCTGAATAAATACTGATTTGGATTATATATATAGAATTATAATAAACAGTTGTTGCGGAGATAAATTTCGATGATGTTCGATGTGTGCGTCATAGAAAAGAGCCCTCTATAAAACAAAGAAGTATGTCTAAATAGGTATGCCTACTATGCTCTACATTAAAAGTATAAACGTTCTAAAGAGTGCTTCTGGTATAAATTCCACGCAGTTTGTGTAGCAGCGGCCGTTGTTCAAATGTAGCGCTAAGTCAAAAGAGGACTTACTTCGTTAGTAAATCGTCATGGGGCATCTAACCGCCAATCTATGGCGCGACTTCGATGAAAAACATATTTCAACGCACTTACAGATACAAAAGAAAAGCAAGAACTCAAGGACGGGAAGGAGCGCTGTAGACTAACTGATTAATAGCCATCTAATATGATTGTACTCATCCTCCTGGTAATACTTCAGTTCTGAAGAGCTTCTCTTCAACGGTATTGTTAACATAGGAAGAAGGATCGATTCGGTATCGAAAGCGGTGGCTGAATATCGAATCGGACGTACGCCTCCATTTCTCATGCGAGGCGTCAATCCGAACCCTTCAGCGGGTATCGCATCCGACGCCGCCTCCGTCCACCTCCAATCTCGGGCCCCATGCGCCCTTCCGACCCGCCCCCTACGGTCCCCCGCCCTTTCCATCACGTCTTCCGTCCGCGCCGTTCGTGATTTGTGAGTCTGAAGAGGTTCAATCTGGGAGAAGGTCCTCCGCGTCGAATACTGATCAGACACCGGTAGAGGATTCGGGCCTCCCACGATGCTGGACGGAGGTCTAGCGGAGAAGGGGAAATGATCCTTCGCATTCGCACCCTCCAAACTTTCGGATTCGGACTGCGAGGGTCGCCGTTCTTCACGAGAAACATCGGAATATCCTCCCGGACCGCCCAAGATCTGACTATATGCAGTCTTTGTCACTTCGGATCCATTCGCAGGACCCCCAATATGGGCATCGCTCTGCAGACAGCCGTCGGCAGTCCGAAATTGTCTTCGACGAGGAATTTTTCGCTCGCTGGAATCCTGTCTTTTTCATCGTCTCGTTCGATTTCTTCGAAGCAAGATTTTTGCCGCCTGGAATCCGACCTCCAGAAATTAGCGGAATTAAATTGCATTCGGAAATGAGAAGCAAGGGCGCGTCCCAAAGATCAGACAGATTACTTTATTAGGTTCAAATTCCGTCCAAAAAAGGAGACTTTTGCCGAAGCCATTCCCTGAATTTCAACATGCATTTACAAGAAACTGATTTTTGTTTCCTTTGTAAGAAATGTAAATAGGTATTCTAAAAGAGGAATGACGAAATCAATTTTCTCTGATTGAAGCAAGTTGAAGAAAGGATAGAAGGTAGAAGTTTTGTAGGATATGAGTTTTTTCAATTAATTTATGAAATGAAATTGTCAAAAAGTGTAGCTGAAAGCCGAAAATAAACATTTGACTGAGGTGATTTAATCTACAAAAATCATGGTACCAAATATGCCACGTCATGAAATTCTATATCCATGTATGTACCAAACCATGCCAATTGCAACTTGAGAAATTGAAAATTGTCACTGGAGCACGAGAAGTCTAATGATTCTTAATCTAGGTATTGCCGTTTCTTCTACTAGGAAATCTCGCCAAATTTCGGTCCAGAGACTAGCATTGAATCTTTGAAATACGCCTGACATTACAGACCGAAATGTGACCCAGTTTGTGCCAATAGCTACAGGACATAACTTTATTTTTGCGATAACTAATTATGAGAGCCAATCGAAAAAGAGAATTAAGTAGAGAGAAATATGCTGGCTTCCAGACCTATAGAAAATAAGAGGGGGTATCAGGTGTGAGGGTGTTGTGGCTCCATAGGGAACATTTTCCTCCGTTTCCCAACATCCTCCTCTTTCTTACTCAGTTCTCGTCTCACTCCCAGCTTCTCCTCACGACCACTATCTTCCAATCCATCACAAGTTGTTTTGAGCATCCTGACTTTGGGAATATATAAGCGAGAAGAAGCCTCGGATTTGACGTTTCAATTTCCAGAAAGTTTCCAATTCGTCATCTCCCGATTCTTGCTGTCGAGTCCTTAGCGGCGGCCCGTCATCTACCTGAATAGTTTTTTCTCCATCTCTCTGCGATTCTAACGTCAGTCACACAAGCATCTTGAATCAACTGAACTTCGAAATGCAAGTTACGAGGAGCTAACAGAGGAAATGTATGCAGTTCATAAAATAAATCCTCTTTTAGGTTACTCAGATGTGTCAGTGCCATATATAATGATAGTGAAAATACACTGCAATAGTAACACGATTTTTAATGAGAGGTTCCAGAAAACTAAGTCTTGGAATACTGATGCTGCGATTTTTCTCTCAGAGAGTTATTTTAATAATTGAGTAATTTTGAGGTATTTATGAGATTTTCTAATTTTTGTCGCGAAAAAACTCAAATGTACATTTACACATCCGTTGATCATCAGCTTCTACTAGGAACACAACTTACGTTGCTGAGTCACCTAAAATCTATTCCCTAAATTTTACTCCGTATCAATTATTAGAGGTTCTATTACGACCTCTAAATTCACAGTTACCATCTACAACATCCTTCGAATCCTGCGAATTTTCCTTGTGTACCATTCACGCCATACTTCTAATTTTTGTCGCGAAAAAACTCAAATGTATACAACAGAGAATTTTAGAATGTAGATCATTGATTTAAACTGAATAAATTAATGATAAAACATGTAATCACGCAAACTTCTCTATTCAAAAGTTAGCGAGGTATTTTATTTTAGTAAATGTCCCTTTTAATATAAATAATACAACAATTATAGGATAACAAGATTATGTCATATCCGATGACACACATTTCTCTTCCTTTGATCTTTCCCATTATATCCAAATACCAAACCTGCTTCACTTATTTTCAGTGTATTAAAAATTGTAAACCTTTCAATCTACTATTGAGGCTCGGTGATTCCTTCGCATCCCAAAAACTCTAAGATCTATAATGTTCCTCGACCTCTCCCTTGAACTTCTTCACAAATTATCTCATTCATATTTCATATGAATTAACTTCTCGTTTCTTCTATATTCTTAGCTTTAAGACGGAACTGCATTCCTTTTGTAGGTCTAATGTATTTTTTAATTTTTTGTTCTTGAAGATTTGATTTTTGGTATGATTCGTTATGTTTCGATCTAATGAAAACTTTCTGGCTAATATTATCTTGAAATCAGCGAATAATTAAATCTTCTCATTTTATTTTATCTCCCCCTTCATATTATTTTAGCTCCGTATATTTTAGGACAAGAACCATTAAATTTCTAATGAGCATGATCGCCAACATTGTTGAGCTAAATCTCTACGAAGATGGAAACACTTCGAAGTAATTTACGGCAATTCCTCGCGGGATATTGTCCTCCCTCATTCCATCAGATCAAGTAGGGTAGCATACATCTCGATGCGGCGTAAAAATAGTAGGTCATATAAGTCCCATTCCAACTCTCACCATCCCTTGAGCAATCCTCCACATCATCGCCGAATGAAGCGCCTCTTCCCAACGCAATTACGCAAATAGAAATGAAACTTCCGATAACTGCTTTTCAACGTGACGATCGAGATTCTTAAGGTAATCCAACTGTTACTGCGTAGTTGAACAGAAGGCGCCCTCTCAGTGAATCAAAAAATACCCCCGTTGGCGGACTCGCAGTCCTTCCGCGCTCATTTCCAAGGCGATGGGGAGTAGAGCAAGGACTGAGGGTTGGAAGGAGTGGAAATGAGGGAGGTGGATGGGGAGAAACACACGGAGGAGGAGGGAGGTCCTGACATGAAGCATCCTCTCTCTATCTCACATCTCTCTTTCCTCTCGATTCATGATCTTCCCCCGTCGTCGTTCGCGTAGGAGAGAAAAGCGCTGCCTTCCGCCTCTTTATTTATGCGTAGTGCGAGAGAGAGGGCTGGAAAGAAAACGGCACCTGAGCTTTAAAAGTTGTAACGGAAAGGCTTTGAGAGGAGCGCAAAGAGAAGAGTGGGGATGCTTTAAGAAAAAGTCCCGAGAATAAATAGTAAGACCGTTCAAATCCTTCCAGCCCCTTTTCTTTCTTCATCTACATCTTTTGAGAGAGAGTTACCAACTCAGACGTGAAAGCCAAAAGCGTTTTGAGATGCCAAAAATGAGCCGTTTAATCTTCGATTCGAACCGCCAAATGTTGTTCTTTTTTCTCGTGGCGTTTACAAGTTTCGATAAATATGGCGTTCGAAGAGATATTTTCGGGTGTCTTCATCGAGAAGATTGCTGCCGATAAATTCGAGCCAATATTGTGAATTTTGTGCAAAGATGTTGTTCAAATGTATTGGAAAACAAAATTTCAATCACAGCGTGGAAGGGTTGATAAAAAAAATATTCAGCATTTGTAGAGCTAATATGTTATAGGTCAATCGGGCGAATGCTTGAGAAGGCCATTGACCGATTAATAGTATTCTCATATTTTGAACAATGACTGTGAGAGATGCCTGGATGACCGAACAGGCCTTTAAAAACATAATTAAAAATTAAAGAATTTGAACGAATGCATCTCAGGAAAAAACAACCAACTCATATGAACTGGAAAAATACTAGGAAATAGTGGTGAGAAGACTGAATTAATCATTGTTAAAAGTTACGTGAAGCATTACGTCGAAAATCTGAAAATACGTAAAATTCACTTCATATCTAGATCCACTTATTTATAAAAAAACTGGAAACTTCAGGATCTTTTACTCGGCACAATCTCATTATACTATAGAACCATTTCTAAATGACATACTCTGACGTATTCTATCCTAGTGGGTAAAATACGTCAGTGAAATAGTGTTTATGTAAATGTTTTGTTTTATATGTTGACATAAGCTCGGAATGAGATTTTTCCGAAGAATGTGCTTTTAAAATCTTCAGCATACACATATAAAATGATTTTACTCGTAATATAGAGAAAAGTGTTATTAAATAATCAATTTCCCAATTTTCAAGTCTTTACGAAGAAAAAAAATTAGCGACAAGCTATTCATAAATTACCGCGTAGATTCATATAATCGACAACAATATCATTTCTATGATTATTTTAAATACTGTCATTACAAAAATGTTACACAAGAATCATTGTCAAAGATGATTCTGTCTCTGAGATTCCTCAAAATTTTTCTATCTAATTTTAATGTAAAATTTAAGTTTCGCAGGCAAGTCCAAGATTTTAAATACTTAAAATCTTTCAAGAGATACCTTTCTTCTAAATTATTACAACAGAAAAAATTCCGAAAAGTTCAGCGGGAACGGTACGCTGCATCCGGAACGCTTACTATAGCCCTCTCTGTATTAGCCTGTTTTAAATTGCGCTGGAAAATACGCATGTGAGCTATGACGTACCCTCGCGCGAACATTCATCAATCTAAAACCCTTAAAAACAATAGAACTTCGTCGAGAGAAAAACACTGCGGAGAGACCATTGCGATTAACTCCGAGACAGAGTCTCCGTAATCCTTACCTTTCGCCTAAGAGAAAGAACGGAAGAAGGGGGAGACGTGGAGCGTTATCTTCTCTCAAGCAACCCCTTTTTCATTCCCATTCCTTGTGGCCTCCCCTTCACGTTGACGGGCGAACATCTCCCGGTGCTATTCCCGAACGAAGCTGGAGGAGGATTTATGTGCGAGGCGGCGGAGGAAGAGTCAAGACTCCCCTTCCCCTCCTCGGGGGCCGGAAACTCGAGGTGAATTTACGATGCCGGAAACCTCCGGAAATCGGGTCCTCTTCAACTAGACACCTCTCTCGCCTCCTCCTCATCTCCACTCTTTTACTCGGATACTCATCATCCCTTTCGCTAACCCATTCCCATCCGCGGGAGATTCGCCTTATTTAGGAACCTCTCCCCACCGACTAATCTGCTCCGGGGGAGATACAGAACGAGAAAAGAGATAGCAAGGAGAGATGAGCAAGTTTGGATGCGAGAGTGAGGCGACAAAGACGGATAAGCCTTTCGCTCTCCATTCCCGAAATTAGTATTTTGATCCTCCTTTCCTTGAGGCCCCCCTCCGCGACCTCGCCTCCTCTCTTAAGATTTTCACCCCCGCTCCCGCGATCACCTCCAATTGGTCCTGATTTTAAATTAAGGGCGACGTCTCGGTGGAAGGACTCACCTGAACTCAAGATTGCTATCTCGCTAATGAGCCTCATTCCCTCCCGGGTCTCCCAGAGCAGAAACGAAAATTTGCTCCGCAGTTGAGTTGTGCGGGAGGAATTTTGATGTGTCAAAGACGGAGGAGTATATTCGTTTCGCGAGGGCTCTTGAGAGACTCTGCCACTTCGAAATAAACATTATCCTCTAATCAAATAAAAGTATCTCTAGCGCAATGGAAACGTGAAAATCAAGGGTAAGATTAAAGAAAAGAGTTTTCTTGCGGAGGAAAACCGCAAATGATCCTTAAATACGTGTCTTTCTGAATGGGGTTGACTGAATTGAGTATATATTATTTTGCTGTGCTTTCGCGTGCTTTCTTACCTCCTTTCTAATTGGGCGTTTCTCCACAAAGTGGAATTTTTAATAGTCAACAATAGGTTGCGCAGTGTTTTCCCATATCCTAATATTTTTATGCAGCACTCTTTTTATATGAAAGAGTCATATGATGAAATGGATGGAAGAAATGACGACGCAAACCAAATAAAGGACAACCAACCAATTAAAACCAACCCCGACCAAATGAAGGACAATTTAATCGAATTTGGATTGAAAACGATAAACATTTCTTTTAATGAAATAGTTCATCGCCAATTCTTATACCTTAAAACAACTGAACCGGAAGACCTGCCACTTCCACCTGAACCTTACTTTCCTTTACGAAAGTGCTTTGTGAGAAATATATTGTAAACTTTTCCTATTAAGTTTCACGAGAAAACTTTTCGATGTATTTTTAAAATACATTCAATTCTGATTTCAGCAACCTAAAATGGACTTACGCATTTCTAATTTTTGCGAAAATTAAAAGAGAATTTCTCAAAAGCGAATATCCAATAAGGAAATATAGTGAATGAACAGCAGAAAGTATCAGGAGGGATGCGAGTAAATTAGTTAACTTCGAATACAGCATTAATGAATCAATCAAAAACAAAAGATATTAGTTTTCGATTAATACGATGATATCAATTAGCTATAATCAATGCCTTTTACTGATTTTTAGCTTTATAGAGGTAATACTGATGCAATGATAATGACTAAACCTTGCCAAATATTTGTTAAAATATTTCCAGGATGAATTTCCTAATATATTATTGCTGATAAACCTTATTCATAAAAAAATGGACTTTCAAGAATATCTGTTTTGGTCACCTAAAGTACCATTTGCACAAAGCTCCTGCATATATTGGAACAGCCTATCCTCTGAATAACAATATGTATTCAGTTGGTTTAATCATAGATAGGACTTTCTGCTCCATATTTGCCCAATAAAGGCGTTTGTAACTATATATACTTCCTTGACAAACTTTGTAAATTGGACAGGGAAAAAAGAAATTTTTATTTGTTAATTTGTGAGCTTATACTTTATATAAGAACGGAGATAAAGCTATCTAACATTATGTTTCAGTCTTTCACATCCTTAAATTTTAAGATGAAAGAATAATTTTAACCTGTTTACAGTACACCCACATATTAGGTAAAACAATAGAGATGTAGAGTCTGGAACGCAGCTAAAATAAAGCTTGCTAGACAAGCTCAGTGTGCTCGAAATTTTAACTGAGACATCTTTTGGAAAGTAAAAAATGGTCAAAGAGCAGAAAATCCTAAATACGAGTTATCTCGGGTACGCCAGGGAAGTGGTTAATGATTGTCTAATTATTCCTCTGCGAATTCATGAGCATGATTAGGACGAGTGCATCTTCAAAACGCGACATCTTAAGCTTCCTTCCATCATCGCAACATCCATTTCGTTCGCGACGGAGAGCTCATCAACATCTGACGGAGCGGAGTGGATTCGGTTGAGGGAGAAAAGTGCAGAGTGAAGAGAGTGCGCTGGGTGAAGTGAGAGGCGGCGGGGTGGGAGACAGATAAGAATGGGGAGTGTGTGGGAGTGCGGCTGTGGGAAAAGAGGCGGCGCACAGAGAGAAGACGTGGGAGAGCAGCTGCGGGTGAAGAGAGGTCTGCACCGGCGACGCTGTAAACGCTCAAAGAAGATGGCTTTACCGTCCCGCAGGTCACCCCCTGCCATCCTCCCCCAGACATCCCGTCATTTCAGAGACCCCCAAATTAAAAAACCGTGAGAATACTCAGATTTCGTAGCGTGCATTATTCAGCGACGATTATGAATGATTTACGGCGACGTTGTTTTGATGAGGTCGGCCCCGCACGGGTTGGTCGATATATCACGCGGGGGCGTCGACTTGAACATCGGGAGGCCTTAAGAAAATGCCGAACGACTTGGAGCAGGATGCCGAAGTGTCGTAATACACAGCGAGGTCTAGCGCAATAAAAAGCATTCAGATGACAAGTATTAAGACTTAAGTCGATGATTACATGAGGAAAAATCGTAACGCACGTCAACTGAATAAATTTCTCCAACTTTTTTTTTCTAGTAACTAAGAAGTTCGAATTCAGGTCTACATCCGCTTTGGTGAAAAAAAAAAACGTTTCCCTATATGGATGTATGGCCTTTCCACGAGATTCTTTGGAGCTTATCAGCTTTCTTTCGAGGAATATAAAATTAAATTTTCAACGAAAATATTACCGAGAATAATTCACGAAGAAAAATCTGCGGAAAATAATTATGAGAGTAGATGATAGAAATGAAAGAAATTTCAAATGGGGAGTCGCTTAAATGAAAAATAAATGCTCGTAAAACTATAAGTATTACTCTTCTTTTACGTTTGAAGCGCAAATATCGGTGTTTTAATTAAAAATTTCCCAAAACTTCACAGATCAATTATTATTTTTATGCAATGTTTAACGTACCACCATAAATTAATTGTTATGTTGCTCAGGTCAATATATTTAGTTATTCAGTTGCTGTAAATAGTAATTTCCCATAAATATCATATTCATATGCCTCACTTGGCAATAAATAACTACTTCTCCACATTTGAGGTAACAAAGGAAGAAAATCCAATCGCATTTAATTTCAATTCTGCGTTTTAACGACAGATAAAACAGTTCCTGACCAATTGAATCCTCGTAATTTAATAAAACTTTCAATCAAATTATTTCAGGAATTTTCCACGGCGTAAAACCCGATATCGGATATTAATTGAAACACTTCCATCCAGAGTGAAAGCTTCTGGCCCTGTACTCCGTCTAGTATAGTTCATCGGTCAAAAGGCGTCCACTGCGCTGGCGCTAGCTTCCTTCCTCCAAGATAATTAGATTTGGGATGAGCGAGGGAAGTGACTATGACCGGCCGTGACTCATCCCATTCGGATACTAAACTTCCGTGACAGCTCCGACTCCGCTCGAACATTCTCCCGCTGTATCTGCTGCCATCGCGACATTCCGCCCTCAGATGACGGCCCTTTTCCGCCGACGATATCACGCGTCCATTCTCCACCCATCCGTCCTTCTCCTGCACCCTCTCCTTCCATTCCAGCCTCTTCCTCACCGCATTTCCCTCCCCACTTCATCGCTTCCCTCCCCCGTTGGTGCCACCCTATTTCTCCGCGAAATCCGGAATCTCGCTGGTTGGAGTACTCTCACGGAAGAACTCTCGGAAACTGCGATGCCATTGGAGGCCCACCCGCTCTGCGGCTCGCGCAACCCGTGATGCATGTCAAAAGCCCTTGGAGCGGACCACTCCGCGTTCCGAAAGCCTTTCCAACGAATAAATCACGTTCCCTCCAAAGTTTCGCGGTCCTCGCTCCCCACTCCGCCCGTAAAGCCCTGGGAAATTGACACCTGTCTCTCCGCCGCTCACGTAAGCGGTCTCTCCCCACGAAAAAGACGACTTTATCCTTTCGGAAGCCCTTCTCCTCCTCAACCCTTCGCAAAATCTCCCAGGCGCTCCTCCGCATCCTCCCCTCACTCTCCCCCATTGGTGGAGACTCAAAAATGGCAGCTAAAGCCACTTAGCTCTAATCCCGTCGCTTGAGAAGGGTGTGTTCGGAACGAAGGCTTTATCCGTGACGTGCCCGGCGCCAATCTAAATTCCGGTCACTTCTTTATCCCACGGACGCAACTTTAGGCATAACCCAATTGGAAACTGTTATCGTCCGGGAAATGAAGGACAATCCGAGGTCGCTCTCGCATGCATTACGGGTTGTCTAACGGGAACAAATTCCAGTATCCGGGGGATATTTGTTGGGGGAAATTTGTTTCGTTTTTCGAGAGGGCGTGAGAAAATGTAGTTTTTCTGTGCTGGTCGTAGTCTCGAAGTTGTAACATTTTGCACATTGGAAGGAACGTAATGTACTAATGACTCGAGTAATTTGATCTGAGTACTTGTCTTGTACTAAAGTAAGCAATCCACATTGAACGTATAATAGGCTTGACATAACTGAACGTAAAATTATTGTAACAGCTAAGATTATTGGGACGGCTAAGATTATTGTAAATATTAGAACCTTGTTTTATTTTTAAATCGTATGATTTACTTTCAGCTGTATGACAGATCAAATTTTTGCCAAATTTTTTAAAAGTACGAGGTGAATTATTTAACTGAACATGGAAGGCTTAATAAACATATGAAATGAACTTCTTTAAATTTTATTAGATTTTTACATTAATTATGATTATTACTACGGGATCGTCATCCATTATCAAAATTATGAATTATCATAAATGCTCTGAAATTATACCACCACTAAACGTAAGGGCTTTCCTCCAATTCTTCAATTTTTATTAATAATAAATTATATTCTACGAATGAGTGATCAGAAAATAGGTCGTTCCACAATTTCAACAGAATACACTGAATGCATACAAAGTACATTTTTTATGAATTCCCATAATAAAGCTAACTCGTGTGATTTGGAAATATTTAATTATACTTTAAAAGAATATTTTCGTTTCACCTACATAGCCGCGAATGATTCAAATAAAATTAATATCCCCATCGAATAGGGAATATCCCATCTTATAATTTTTGAGGGATGTAAACGGAACCTTCTTTTGGAAAATTAACCCCCAGTAATATTGTATGTTTACTAAATAAAATGTATCCTACCACTGCTTCCTCACCCTACTTCCGCCCCCCATCGATGGGGTGGAATCCCTACGTCACCGGCAAATCAATATCAATGTTCCGTGCGGAAAGACCAGTGGCTCGAACGGCGAGATTAACGCGGGGCGCAAAACCCTTTGATGCAGGATAACCCCACTTCCCCGCCTTATCGGATGGGAACGCTGTACGTTCGCATGTACTGGCCGCTGCGATACACTTCGTCCCGTGCCAGAAAAAACACACACTCCATGGAAAGGCATTTTTATCGCTCCCGCCGAACAAGGGCCGTTTGATCGATTCGCCACCCACTCGCATACACACTCTCTCCGAAATGACACGGACGTTATCAGAAGAGAGGAGAAAGGGAGCTTTTGGGAAAGAAAACTCGAATATTACTGGGATATCGCGCGTCCCTAAGCGTCGATGGCGTCGACCTGCGCCGATGCGAAATGATTAACGGCCATTTTTTCCGCGTTTAGCGGATCGCGTAAATAACGAGCGCGGATCTGATCGATGGCTCGAAATTACTTAATCCACGGCGTAAAAATTGATAATTAAAAATTATTATTTTCCGTTTTTGAAGCGCTAATTGCGTCAGTCGGTCATGCCACGTTTCTCAGCATTAACGAGAATCGTGCTTCTAATATTGTTATTTTGAATGAGGTCAGTGATTCGAGAGGGAACGTAGAGGCAAGAGTCACTAACAGAACGATCTCCATGCATGCCAGCCGCGGGGAGACAAGAGGCACCATAAATTTTAACTGCAGTTTCCCAGTAGCTTGCGGTCGGACGGTGTCGAAATTCAATGTCGCCGCTAACTCCGATGCTCACATCTTGTACCACTTCCGTTATTCGGAATAAAACGATTATAACAATTAAAGTACGGGAAAAAGTATGAGTTATTAGGATATTTTGGAAATGCAGAGCGTAATTTAAGAGGCCTAATAGAGATATTAAAGGGTTTTGGTTCACTTGTTACTTTCGACCGAAGGTTATTCAGTAACTACCGAATACAGAAGAAGTTCCCGAGGAAGAAATGCTAACATAACACACATTTTAATGCTAGTTGATGTTGTAGAGCAACGACGTGGGATAACAAATAAATTATGATTCATGGAAATGAGATTACAGAAATGATTTACTCAAAATAGTTTGTTCTCTGGAGATGACCGGACGCGAGATAAGTCTAACTAGGCCGAGACTCGAACCCGAATCTTCCACTCACCGGGAGGATAATCTAACCATTGAGTCACCTCACTTTTTCGGGCTTGAGTTCCAGGCTTCACAGACTTTCCACATCCGTTGATCATCAGCTTCTACTAGGAACAAAACTTACGTTGCTGAGTCACCTAAAATCTATTCCGTAAATTTTACTCCGTATCAATTATTAGAGGTGCTATTACGACCTCTAAATTCACAGTTACCATCTTCAACATCCTTCGAATCCTGCGAATTTTCTTTGTGTATCATTCACGCCATACTTCCTTCTTTCTTAGTGATACTCTTAGCACCTAAAGATCACATCTATTTAAGCGCGAATTCTGAGTAACCCACTCCGGTGTCACTTTTCTCGTGATTCAAAAAATTCACCATCTCTTCCTTCCTGCTCTCACCTCCCAACTTCCCTCATCCGCTCCTCACACGGATTCCCTCTTAAAACCCTCCCTTCATCCTCCATTTTTTCTCTTTTCATAAGGAAAGAGCAATAAAAACCAAACCTTTTCTCTCTCTCTCCTCTTCCGGGAGATTCATCCCCCTCCCCGAAACCGCACGTCACTTCTCTCCAAGCATCACATCTCCCGTCCCAGAAAAACTCCCCCGCTGAGAGGGAGGTGCCCCCCCCTTTGCCACGCCCGCCTACTCATCCAACCTTCCCTATTTTCCTCTCTCTCCTACCCTTACACGGCGCCTCTAAATCAATACTCGCCGGCAGGGGCCCGTCCGTCTCTCCCTTTTCAGAAATTGAGCTTGGGCGGAATAGCATCTCCAGTGGGGCGGTTGGGAACCCTCTCTCTCCTCGGGTTACGGGAGGGAGAGGTAATGAGAGGGAGGGCGGGAGACGAAGATTTACGACGGATCGGAACGCCGGATTCGAAGAAAGGAAGGGACGGTAAAAACGCCGCGATCATGGAGCAAGTGGGCAGAATCACTGTTCGATGGCGCTCTTACGAGTTCGCCCTCGAGTTTTTACGGATTATGAGAGGGGATGTGCGTTTTTTCTACTCCGGAGTTTGAATTATTTATCTGTTTATATGAAGGAGGCGAGCGATCGCGGCGGAATGAATCGAGGCGTGGAAACTGATTACTGAAAATTTTGGGGAACAGAGGGGTGTAGGGTAGGTTTTCTAAGGATTACTCCGATGTCGCTATGTTTTCACTTCACTATGTTTTTGGTGCGGTTCAAGACTTTCTCGGTGTTCGCCCGAGGGCGCTCTCAGGAATCAAATGTAGTGAATGTGGGTTTATGCTAAACTACAAACATAACCCGTTTAAAATATTTCTCCGAAACGAAATTTAGCAAAAACATCAATATTCGACCGCAGAGTAAATGGATAATTATTTATACGATTAAAGAAATACTCTTTCAAATGCTTCGTTGGATAAAAGAAATGATTTTAATCACCTTGTATGTACATACTAATTCTGTTTGAAAATACATTAGAAACGCAAACTAAATATAAATAATCACTTTAAGTGTTACCGTGAAAACAGGAACCCACGAAATACTCTTGAGGAAATGGAAATGTTTAATAATAAATGAATGGAATAATTTATAGAAGATAATAGCTTAGGATAGCTGCTGATTAGTGAGAATGACAATCATAGCCTTAGTTTCATACAATTTTGCATATCTTGAACAGTCACTGAGGGAAAACTGTTCGATTTCTTCAGGTAATTGATGTCACTCAAAAATGACGAATAATTTTAAATTGCTATAATTTTTAAATTAATAATACATGTATCCAAGCCTTAGGTTTGATACAATTCGGAATACGAAACATAATTGTGCAGGTTACTTTCCACTTAGTTAATCCCATATTTCATCAATGGCTTACGATAAATCAATAACGAAGCTCAACGCAGAGCGAGGCATGTCGGCTACTCCTGCAATACATAATCCCATTCGTCTTAAATTTGTAATTAACTATCGATGGGCTGTTGAATTACATATATTTTTATGTCATTATTTTAATTTTATATACTTTCAACTCTTAGTTGTTAAAGAAGCCTCAATGAATTAGACATACATTTTTAAACTACAAAATACATCTCATATATCCAAGGGAAAGAGTTGCTGTGCTGCCGCTGATCCTTTCCGGTGGGGAAAAAATTGCTTGAACCTGATTTCGATGGTATCGATCTTGAGGAACGATAATTCAATATCGATTCCACAGCATGATATCACACACAATACCATTGATGTTATAAGCTACACTTTGATATAAATTAATGTGATGTCATCTTAAAAACCTTTCAGGACTGTATTACCGGTGCGAAGAAACCGGTTCAACGGAGACTGCCGACGGAAAACCGGAACGAATTGATATTTCGCGTTTTCATCGAATGATTCACTGGAATATCCTAAAAATTCCGTGCCACAACCTATCGATTATTTATATAAATATTTGACTCCTACTTTCGGATAGAAAAGGAACGTCCCCTAAACCGTAAAATGTGGATATTTTCAGGTCGTTCAAGGATCTCGGCGATGAAAAGAATACCAATGGAGAGAAGGGCGAAGAGGGATGGAAGGGGAGGAAAAGAGCGGGAAAAGGGGCGAGACGGACAGGAGAAAAGCGTAGCCAAAAAAATGTGAAGGCGGATTGGGAGAGAAATAAGAAAATGCCGCGTGGAGAAGGTGGAATGCGGGCAGGCGACAAAGGAAAAGGGCGAGTGTTTGACGCGAAGTCCCAAAGGTCGAGGAAAGGGAGAGGAAACAGAGTTTTGGAATGGAATCGAAAGATTCGGATGGGGCGGGAGTACGAAGGGTGGGCGGTGCCAGGAGGACTCGAGGACGGAAAAAGATAAGTGAAGGTGAAGGAGAGAGAGGAGGTTATATAGAGGGCACACGGTGACGGCTGTCGTGATGTCGAAGCACAACAGAGAGGCGAATGGCTTTGAGTAAAAAGAGGCAGGAATGCGTGTCCGTGACTCCGGAAAGAGTTTTCGGGGATTTCTAAAAGCGGCTGTAATCAGATTAAAGGATGGTTCGCTAAGTTGGCGCGATCGCGTGAAACACACGGCTCGATATCGGCGACACGGATTCTGACAAGCGCTACGAATACTTCGACTTGAACGATCCATCGCTTGGGTTAGTTTCGAAACGAAGTAAAAGTTGGATAAAATGTAACGGATCACAATTACACAAAATGTCAATCGATATAAAATTAATAGTCACAGTTTTTTTTCCGAGGACACGGTCTTATTTAATAAAATGAATTAAAACAATAGCGCTTGAGCATCTGAGGAGATACATTTCACTTCCATTGCTAATCATTTCTTCTCTAAGTTTTTTCAGCTTTTCTCAATTGACTATATTCTCACATGATAAGTCTTAAGGAGGGTATTTGAAACAGTGGAATTCTAATCAAGGCGAGTTTTCTCTAGATGATGTCATCGAGTATTTAAGTGGATGATTAATTGCGTATCAGACTTTAAATATTTATGAGAGCGATGTGATATTCTTCAGTTAAATCTGTGCTATAAGATAATAATTTTAAAATTGCAATTTTGTGAGAAATTGCCATTTCCGTACGATGAATAATTTCGTACCAGTCTCTCACTAACCTGGAGAAATAATTCCAGTTCCTATTTATCATCTTTTCTGATGCATCTCAAAATAATTTAAACATAATCCTTCGTCCTCCACTATAGCCATTAGGAAATATTTTGTGATATTGTAACCTACTAGAATATCCTTATCACTCTGAAGGGAAGAAGAACGAAAAAAATAGGAAAGGCAAAATTTTTTTAATTCCAAAGAGATGATTCGTAATCGGGCTCGCCGTACAGGTTCATAATTAGGAAAGGTTCACCCTCCCACTCCCTGTTTTCATTCTAAAAATCCTTGTTTAACATCCTCCGTTCTTTTATTCAAGAGATGATTCAAGGATTTTATTACGGATTGCCCTATCTTTAAATTTTAAGTTCAAAAAATGATGAAAATAGTCCCATTTATCGAGCAAAGAGGACATGAAATAGAAAATATCCAACTTCACTTTAGTGATTAAATTCTATCATCTACGAACAATGTCGATATTGCACTAATTAAGAATAAATAACAGAACTCAATTTCGGCTCGAAGATTTTGCATACGACCAATACTCGCATCCCCAATTTCAGTTCAACTCCCAGAAAACTCCTTGTATTGAAATGTTCACCTTTTCCTCGTTGTTTTAGATTAAACAACTCGATGGTTGTTTCCGCTACCATTCGAAGAACGTGCAATATCACGTGAAAAGAGGACATCAGGAGTGGAAAACTTGCGCCCATTTTCGATAGCAAAGGCTGAGAAAGAGAGGTAGGTTCGGCAGAGAACCAAAAACAAAGATCAGGGCGTCTTTGGCTCGACATCGTTCTCCTCTTATTCGCGTCTTTGGGGATGAAGAGGGGAGGGTTTTCTGACTGTGCAGAGAAGAATCCAGGGGTTAGTTTCCGCTTCCATTAGGGCTTGAAGGTCTTGCGGCCCTTCCCCTTCGCCGGAAGCGAAGTGGTAGGATAGCAGAAGACACTTTGGGGGTGAGAATGGAGGGGTGTGGGGGTGGAAATGGATTCATAGGAAGATCGAGGAAAGGAGGGGGTCAAAAGGAGCTCTACTGGAACATACACTGCAACCGTAGGTTAATAACGCTTGCCGAATAAATAATTAATTTAAAATAGTACGACTTTTTAAAAAGGGAGGAGTTTCATATTATATTTCCTGTAAAGCAAGATAGCTCCCAAACTATTTCTCCTCCAGGTAAATTCATACAAATTAGTATTTCTTAGTAGAAATTATCTAAAACCATTTTAAAAGCCTCAAGAAAGCACCGATTCTGTTCAAAATTCTTTTCGTCTAATCTGATCGAAAATACAGTGGTTTAAATACAACGTCCGTAAACAATGGTTAGATAAATACTTGGATGGAAGCTCTTAGGAATCCGGACTGACATACATTGTAATGACCGGTTACCTTTTCAACAAAATCGATTTTGGTCACAGGGTATACTTTCTTATTACATAGTCGTAAAATTTTTGATGGATGAGGTCGTAATATGTCCGTACATTTTTTAGCTTGAAGGCCAGCCTAAAACTTTTAACCTCTACGTATCTTTTGCAACCAAAAGCCATGGAGAGGGATTGAGGCTTAGTAGGAAAGATGAGGTGTGTGGCGGTTCCTCCCTACTTTCATCACGTAGCCAGAGTAAGTGTACGCTGATACGTTTTTTCACCGAATGCGACTCAAAGCCAGCAAACAATTTAGTATTTAGAAGTTACACTCCTCCAAACTAAAAATAATTATCAAGTTCCAGCTTCGTTCCGTTTTAACCCGCCATTTCCATACATTCAAGAACACCCCATTTATATTTAATGGTGTTTACATCGAGAAACCAGCCGCTTTGGTCCCAACGCAGCAATCGAATTTTTCATCAAAAATACACGTAGTAATCTTGGAGTTGCCGAAAATTAGGAATGTGTTTCAAGAAGAGGAATATTGGCGTACGTTCGGTACTCGCGCGGGGGGAATTAGGCTCAAATATGACAAGTGACAGTTGCGAGGGAGGAGATTGGTTTTCCAGAAAGCAGGAAGGGAGAGAGTAAAGGGAAATAGGAGTGAAACAGGAGGTGCGAGAGGAAGCTGCAAAACCCTGGACCTCGTTCCCCTTTCCTCCGGGTTCCTGTCAGCTTGGCCAGCTGCGTCCAGTGGGATACGGCGATGAGTGAGGCGGGTGCCGGGGAAGGGGGGCCGGTGGGGTGGTGAAGCAAAAAGTTGGTTCTGTGAGGGGAGGAGCCAAAAGTCTGTTGGGAGAGGCCCATGGGGGACGGGCGAGTTTCCGGAGGGGTGGAGGAACATGGTTGTCCAGAGGGAGGGCACAGGGGGGATGGTTTGCATCGGATAAAGAGGGCGAGGAAAAACTCACCTTCTCAGCCGATTACTTGAAGGGATTTTCAGCCCTTCTCCTCCACCATCCGAACAAAGTTTATAACTAGGGATCGTGCTTTAATGTAGGGATAGTCTCGCGTCCAAGAACTAGCTAAGGACCTTGACGTGAAGGGCGCAATTAGGTATCCTTTCATATGAAACACCTACTAGTGTAGTCTTAATCTTAGAGTGATAATGTGACGTATGATTCCTACTGTTATTCTGACACTATATGGCATTAATTCGTTGGTAACCAAATGTATTACGGTTTCAAGCAAAGTTGGTCTTAGCTACTCATTATAACTCACGTCGGATAATTTCATTTAACACGAGAATTAAAAATGAAACCTTTGTGTAACGGAACCTGTATATAACGGATTCCTTTGCGAAAAGGTCTTGGTCCTGACCTGCGGTAATGCTATTTGCATATACGTCATTCAAACCTGTACATGACGGTCCATTGAGGAAAATTTTCATGGCACCGAGCGATACCGCTAAAGGCTGCTTTCACTGTACAAATTACAAAATATTGCAGTAAATGTAGAATTACTGTCTTTCTCGATTATTCGTACAAATTTAGCCGCCTCTTGAAACATCAAAAAAGGAAGTAGGGAAAAGAGATGTCACAGTAAAGTTGGCGACTGTTCTGCCATCTTTGAACTGATCCAGACACTGTCAAAAATGTTCATAGGAGAAAACGTCCGGTAGAGAAGAAAATGAGCTTCGTTTTGGCGGAGTTTTCTTTCTCATAAAATAAAAAGAAGCCTCGGAAATTTTTCTCATCAATATTTTGAGACTCCTAATATTGCAAAATAATGGTATTTTTTCTGAATTCATAGATTTTTAAAGTTAAATATGTTTCAAAAAGACGATAACTACAGCTCTGCTCTCATTATCGTCGTCCTTATCTCTATCTCGACCCTAAAGGGTATTTTAATCTTTGAAATATAGCAAGACCTGGTAATTCAAAATATCTCATAGATTTTCGGATTAGCTAAAACACGCGTTAGGATGCTAAGGGATGCACGATGTTAAGGATGCTTGAAAGCCAAAACCAAAACTTTATCTTGCGGAATAAAAATATTTCCGAAGCATATCACCATCAACGATTAATATTTCTACGTCGGCCATTAAAGAACGTCAAAATGTAATTCGCAACGATACTAACGTCATTCGTAGAATCACCTGATGGATAGACTTAAGGAACAGCCCTAATCTCAGGTAATTTTAGCATAGGAAAGTGAGGCATAGAGAGGAGAGCCTTCAGAACATGCGCTCTCTCTCCGAACCCATTCCTAAGCCCTATAAATAGGGACAGTGGCATAATGATGGCAGCCACGGAGGGAGACCCTAACTCTCTCTCCCTTTTCCCGACTCACACACAGAAAACCCATCGTCAGCTTACTTCGAGATAATTGGCATCGAGTTCCAACTTCGCACCCACTCCGATGGAACTCTCTTTTTCTCTAAAAAACACTCATCCGCTACTTCTAGTAACAAACAAAAGAGCGGATTTCACGTATGGATCTAAAAAAGGTATTGCATCAAATGAATGATGAAGCAATATGTTCCTTCGAGGACAGTCGAGAATGTCATTCCATAAAATTGACATGACGCAATAGAACTTACATAATCGAAGGAATACTCAGAATTTCCCACGATCATTTTTTATTGCGACTTGTCTCGCCCGACGACCAGTGGACATTTTCAGACTTGTCATTTCATTAAAAGAGGAATCAATCAATCGCTCCCGTAAACAACCGATTCTGATGATGCTGAGTCTAACGCTGATGTGTGCGGGCTGTATTTAAATTAAACTCGAGTCGAAGGGTTTACATGTGACAGATGCCTAAAGAGAAGTTCTAAGTTGAAGGCAATAATAATAATTATAAAAATACGTTGTTATTACAGGCAGTATTGGAAATCATCTACGTCATTAAACATTATCAAGGAAGAGACTGCTTTCTAGTAACGGGAATCAATGGTCTTAATGGGTGAAAAATAATCAAATATAGCGTAAATCTTGTATAACAGAATACAGCAACAATAAAAATGGAGGAAACTTAACAATATTTAGAATGTACGAAAAGTGAATAAACATAAATCTCGGTGAATGTGAATGTATAGAAAGAAACAATTCGTATTAAACAAAGTACATTAGGTTAGGAGAATAGTTTAATTTTTCAGTAAAAACCAGCGGGAAGTAGTTAAACTGGAAAAAATTCTGCTAAGGGCAAGTGCGAGTTATAAAAGCTCGTGAGATGGCGATAGATTAGATTGTCACTTTGTGCAGTGTAAAAATAACTTCAGTCAACACTATTTTAAGCGTCTGATGTGTGCTTGGCATTGTTTCCGCATTGCATTTCAATCTTATTCCCTTATTGCCACAATAGCAATGGTTTGTTTAGGTGCACGTCGGATTCTGAGAGGAAGATAATGGAGAACAGAGCGCAGGAAATAATGAAACGACGGGCAACTGGAAAAATTCTTTGTGGTCGTTTGCGAAGGGGAGAATGGAAGAGGGTTTCCAGCGACATAGAGTTTGGATAGGTGTCGCCGAGATGGGAATGCAGTGGAAGGAAAGGGTGACAGCGACTACATCCATCACCGATGGCGGCGCGGGCGTCGCCCTTGTGCGTGCTGCTCGGGAATCTTGGGAACGCGCTTGCGGATGGGCACGTTTCTTTCTCTTAGGGTGAGCTTCTGCTGCAGGGGCAGGTAGCTTCCGTGGTGACAGTATCTCTTATGCATGTCCCTTCAATAGAAGGCACGGGTCCTCCAACTGAACCGACGTTGCGTAAGACAGGTTGGAAGCCGTCGAGGAAGCATTGATAACCTTCAAGGGCTTCAATATTAAATTATCGGCATAGAACAAATAGTTTCGAATATGAAAGAAATTAGCTTTGAAATTAAGCGGAGACTCCACCGTGAAACTGATAGAAATAATTATGCTAGCGAAAATTGTCATGGAGCGTTTACCGTGTGTTTATTAAAAGGCGGCAACTGATAACTGCGATTCGACTTTTTCCCGTATATATTCAATCAATTATACAACGAAAACAAAAGCATTTAGCTATTTATTAATATTAATTGTCAAATACCGTCGGTGTATTCACTGGTAGCTACGAAAGAATAATTAACTTTTCTATCACTTAGTTTAACAATTAACGACAAAGGACACAAAGGATTTATTAAAATAAATGAAAATGAACCATTCAATCTTAAAGAAACGTGATTTTTCTGCATATATTCGTTTTAAATTAAATAAGGATTCTTCTGGACTTAGCCGTCTGTACTTAACTTTTTTATCCACATCACAGACGTAGAAAAAATATTTTATTTTTTCGAAAGCATCTTGTGCTTCGGAAAATGTTGGAATCAAATATTTTGAACGATAGATGTGGGAAGACGTCACTTTGTTCTAGGATGAATGCGGTGTAGATTAACATTGCTCCTTATATGCTGCAGTCGTGGCTATGGAAAACGAAAGATACATTCGAAAATACGGCAAATACGGGAACGGCAGATCGGGACTGCTGTATTTAAAATTCAGATGGTGTAGCTCCACATTTTTTTTTAATTTACCCAAGTTTGCCACGTAATAATCTTTCGTTTTCGAAAAAAGATCTCAATTGGCAAAAAAACAATGTAGGGACAGTTGTAAGCAAGAGATAAGCAGCATTCCACCAAACGCAGCTCATAGATCGCCGACTAGAATCAAAAAAGGACGCCGCCATATTTCAAGTTCTCAACATAGAAGAGCGGGCGGCTCCTTGATCGCCGGCGATAGCAATCGAAATCCTCGCCGGCTATAAATCACTCGGCGCGCACACTCGATTCATTGAAAAGGCGCGAATGGAAGGCCGCCATCGGAGCAAACCATATTGCGGATTCCGAAAAAAATAATAAAAGTAACGAACTTTCAGAAGCCCAGATCACCCACGGCGAACTATCGATGCTCATTTGATATATCAATTCTCCCTAGCCGAAAAATCGACGCCCTTCCTAGGCCGTGCGATTCATTTGGGCGCCGCTAAGTGAATCATAAAGGAAAAAACCAAATTGAAAGATGAGTCCCGGACGGATAAAACGAAATTTACGACTTGGGCAATTTTTTCGGAAGAATGAGAAGAAGATAGGGCGAGCGATAATGATGCTAAGGTTAAAGCGGTTATAAAAGGGATGTGACGAGGGTGGGCATTGGAGTTGAAGTTCCCTATGATGGGAAATAGGAACTAAATCCTAACGGAGAATTAACGTTTTATTGACAATTCTATCGATAAAAGCTGCTATTTTCTCGCCGTTAATTAGAATATCACTCATATAAATAACAATTGCAATGAACGTTAAAATATGTCTACAAATAAACCTTGGGGACCTAAGCCCTCCAAGCTACAATCATTTTTTTTCAGGCCTGCAATATACTCTTTTCGTTATCCATAACAAATAATTCGCACATTACATTATATTTATGGTCTCATTTCTGATGTCACGAATAAATTTACAATGTTCCCATTTACTTTTTTGGAAGACTAAATCAATTTATATTTATTTAAGAATTACCCGTCGCGATTAGGTCGTGGAACCCGGTGGCAACGGTTCGGGTATATATGTGTACACATGTACAAATTCGAAGACGTAATAATGTGATACAGGTATCGGGGAACATATATTTCATGCGCAGCCTCCCGGTAGAAATAGATTCCTAGCTATTGTCCTACATATATAAGGATGTAATAAATGCTCTTCTTAGAGTTACACAAATCCAACTCCATTAAGGCGGCAAAGCAACTTGAACGACAAAAAAACTGGAGAAGATTTTGAAGATGACAAAGAAGTTGAGATTGGCGTAGGAAGGGAAGAATCGAAGAAGAAAGAGACGTATAGAGCTAATCTGGAGTAGGCGCAGTTCATCTAGTGTAAAGGGGTGGTCAAGGAATGAGAGCGCGTGTGTCCGAACGAAGAGATCGAACCGATAGCGCCTGGAGATAGTCAATGAAAGCGGGGTGGAATCCGGGGAGGATCGCGTGGGAGGAAATGAACGTGGTCGAATAATCGGAAGAGATAAGCCTTAGCGCTTTGTGTTAAACTCAGCGCCCGGACAAAGGGAAAGTGGAAGGGAGAAACCTGTGGCCACTCGCACTGGGGGAGGGAACGGGGATTACTACGGTGTGGCAAGATGGACGAATGCTTAAGGGGGGGGGACGAAGGGATGAAGTGGGATATAACAGAACGGTAAGCGGCTCTACGAGCGGGAGAATGAAGGAGAGAGTTTTTTGCTGACGGCAATATCGCTTTTATTTAGACCGGAGTACTCTTTAACTGAATGATCTCGATTCCGCCACTCCATAGAGCGAATCCTCCGCCGTAAATCAACGCCGCTCCGCGAGAGAGATAAGTTTTTGCGAAGGGTTGAAAACATTTAAATTTATTTCGGGGGAAGAAAACGTCGCTGATTTAATTGGAGCTAAGTACGGCTTACTTGTAAACGCCCTTCTGATCAAAAGTCGCTCGTTTGATGTTTGTGTAAAAGAACTATTATACGAAGTAAAATGAGGGCTACACGAGCTTCGTTGTAGCTGTTGATCCTCGGTACCGCAGTTTTTCGCGACCTGAGATAATCAAAACGTTCGCTTTGTTGGAAATTTAATTCTTACTCCATTTCGAGTTTGATAACTTACCATTTTTCCAAATTTTAAAAAATAATGCCCATCCTAACGTGAAATATCATAATTAGCACAAGTTTTCCATGCGGAAAAACGAATATCGTATGAGACCGGCGATACTGAACAGAAAATCGCGAATAAAAATTCAAATCCTTACCACATATTTAGAGAAAGACTTGTGATTTAAAGAAAATATTGCACAATCTCCAATCCTACCCTAAAGGCTGCAGAAAATTGGATTGAAACGTAGATATTTTCCATCGCATTAAATAGTATACTAGAAAGACTCCTAATATATATAGGGGCATCCGGAATGCCATGCGGGTAACGCGTTCGACTTCGGTGAAAGCGGTTCTGGGTTCGATTACCTTTGAAAACCCATGTGCGAAATTACCTTCTCTATTGAATCACTTTTAAAATCACTACTACCAACATACACATGGAAAATTATTAAGTAACGAAACGATGAGTTGCATTACATCGGAGGTATTTAATTATAACTTATGATTATAATTGGGTTGGAATGACAACGTTTTCTGTTGCTCCTCACATATATGAATTACATTATAGTTTTCATTATAATTTTAAATGAAACTTTGAGTGTATCAAGGTCCAATTACGTCCTGAGTTCGAGTCCCAGTCATGTCGCTATTTTTCACACTTGTTATTCCTTTGGGATCAGCTGTAGGACTTCATGGTGTAAAGAAGTTCACCTTTCCTTAAAGGTCCAATTACTTATCAGTACGTGAGGAATTTCAAACAATCAGGGTAATCGTATCTATGCTTGGGTCGATAGAAGTATTTTCTTTGTAGTTCGTCACTTAAAAATATAAAATGGATAAAAATTCAACCAGAAATACACTTTTCCTCTATGTTACCCAAATCAAAGTCAACCTGCACTACACAATAAACGAGCAAAGAATACGCGCGCCATTATTCAAAAATATTCAACGGACTCAACGAAATGCCTTGTTCAAACAGAATCATCTCCTCAAAAATTTCCCGCGGAACGCGATAATTCCTCATGACATCGGCTAATCCTAGGGCGAAGCGGAGGCGAGCGAAGTCTAACATGGCGTTACACGGAATTATTTTTTCCTCGAGGGCGTCCATGCTCCAACCCTTAAAAACATTTCCCCTTATTCATATCGATTTTAAACACGCTCGTCTTCCGACTATTCCTGTCTTCCTCTTATTTTCGAGAGTTGTTTGTTTCCCACGATTCGTTTTTGTTTCGACGAGGGAAGGGGACGAGTTTGCCCTGTTGGTGGAAACGGATTACCAGAGGGCTGGAGGTGAAGTTAGCTGTGCGTAGAGCTCCACATGTAGGGGAAGCGGGGGCGGGCGGGGGTGTGGGTAGGGTCCGAGTGAAATTGCTGTTGTGGAAATGAGCAGGAAGTTGATAGGGAGAGAGGAACGAGCATGTACGCCCGTGGGATTCTGGGAGAAGGGTTTTTGAGGGGGAGAAATGCGTGGAGTAGGTGGGCATGTTTCGGTCTCCATAGAGCGCACGTCATGAAAAAGGGGGTCGAAACACTTTCCTAACGCCGCACGTTATATACCTTCGGAATCGCTCGCGCAAGACACGTTCTTAGGCCGTTTTCGTAGGCGTTCCTGTCCGTCTGTCCGTCCGTGCGACCTTCCGGAGAAAAAGCCTTCGGGGGAGCGAAATCTTGAGGGGGCCGAATGCGGTTCGCAGGGGGGCGGGGTGCAAGCGAGGGGGTTGGTATCGGGTGGAACGGAGGGCGGCGGGGGCGGAACGAGGGCGATGGGGTGGCACTCGGGGGATTTACGAGCTTCGGGCACGAAAGATGGCTGCCCGTTCGCCCTCGGGGAGACTTGACGATGGTGAGGTTGTGAGGTGTGGATTAGACTCACTCTCACAAATGCCCTTTTTCGTTCCACAAAAGTGCTCGGTACCTGGAGAGGGAACTTAGAGCGGTCGCACGCTATTCTTGTAATTACGTAGCCACGCGTGTATCTGAATTACGCCCGAATTATTTTTTTTTCCTGTTTTGTGGGTCCGCTATGTTACGAACGGATAAATGAATCATGGAGCTAAGTATGGGGTAAGGATCGTGGAAAATTTATTTCCTGTCTTAAATATTCAGCGACCCATTTGCGAACACCTCCCGAAACCAAACACAGAGTTGTTCCAATAGAGTAATTCCAATGTTACGATCTTTGTTTTACGGCCACTTCTGGAAATTATTTCCGGCTACAGCAAAGATTATGCATGAGCAGTCGATATCTTTCGTCATCGCTGAATCATCACATTGAATATTTTTCTTTTCCCACTACTTTATTTGATAAAATTTACCATTGTGGTCTTAGTAGGTTCTCCGAAGTAGGAGCTTTTCAAACATCAACATTCTAATATATGAACCTAAATAGTGACTGTCGTCCTTGTATCCCGCTTTCCCGGGGTCCCAGGATCTCGTAGGTAAAGCTAACTTCCCATTTTCCGGAAAGTCGAAGTATATCCCAGGAAATCCCGGTTTTCCCCTCTAGTAAGTTTAATTCCTTTCTGGGGATCCCTCCCACATCCGTACCCCAGAAGCAGAAAGAACATTCTCCTCAGCTGGCCTTTTCATTACGCTCATCACTGAGTGATCATATTAACCAATACAATATAGTGATTTCAATAATTTAATTTTATCAGCTTTGTGATTTTGAGGGACATAGGTTGTTCTTCCTCGTATGTACCTCAAAAGATATCAAATTCTCTTTAAGAAGAATAAAAGTTGCCTCTGATGGTTGAGTTAGTTGCATTTTAAAAGAGGTCCATCTTTAAAAGATACTCCATATCATCACATTAGTGTTGATGGTTTCTTCTTCTGGAAATTGAAGACATTCTGGAATTCTGGTTCTGTAATTTTTTTTAATGCAAAAATACATCTCTTTAAGAAGGCTAATTTTCATCTTTCCGTGAATTGTTAGCTACATTTTTAATCCCTCTAGTCTAAGAGTTGCTAATATTTCAACTTTCACTAGATGATGAAAAGAGACTGTAACAAAAAAGGCGTAATGGCGCGAAATCGTTGAAGAAGCAGACAAGCGAGTTGCCGCCAGTCTTAAAACTGCTGTTCTTCGCGAGAAACAAAAACAATGGACCATTCCTCACCAGAGAAGAGACTGAGTGGGTGGGATGGAGGAGTCGAGGGTAAAGAAGGGGGAGAAGATGAGGAATGGGAGGTTAAGAGAGGGATTCAGGGTGCCACGTCACTTGTGCCGAAAGGAAGAGGCACCAATGATTAAAGGAGGAGGTAATGGAGGGGGCCTCGGCCAAGAAGAACGTCCGTTTCTGTGGGCAGTAATAGAGACGTGAGCGGCGGTCCTTAAACCCCGAGGAACCCATCCCACCAACACTTAACTTCTCCCCTCTTTCTCTCTTTCTTCGTGCGATTCCTTCTCGAAAGCTCATTCCCGCTCACTTTGTCCCGAATCACTTCTAGATTTGCGTCAGATGGTATAAAAAATGAAGTTTCCCTTTTGATGTTTCTCTTTTGTCCCGCCACTAATTCATCCTGCTCTTGAATGAACCCTTTCATTACTTTGCTTCCCCACAAACGTAACAAGTGTGAATTGTGAGACAGATTTACGCGAAAAAAAATCATTGATGGGAATGCGGAGAGGATTTCTTTTGGCAAAGAGGAATAGGACCAGGTGGTGACGGCGGTACATACAAAGCCGTCAACGATGTTTTCAGAGCTTCGGAGAGTTTCGGAGCTAAATCTGTGAGAATATTAATAGTCCGATTCTTTTAATTATTACTTTTGAGATATTTTTGTTTGTGGTCTCTTGCAATAAAAATAGCGGACAATTTGATAATAGCTTCTTTGTTGATAGGTACTGAATTAAGTTAGAAAGTTAAAGTTTGTAAAATATCAAATGCGAATGTATATAAAAATGAGTCACTAGTAATTACTTAAATTTAAAATTGCGCTATTAAACGTACCAAATGGACGTCAGTTACTAATTATAATTGAATTTAAAACACTCCCCAGTTTCCAAATGGAATTATAATGCCGACAATTCCTACCCGATCACCTGACGTTGACTAGTTACAGTCGAAACTGGTTGACGTTAAAAATGTGTTGTTGAGTACTAAAACAAATTTCATGTATTTCAGTGAGGCTTTTAATGGATTAGGCTTAAGCATATTCACTGCATCCATTTAACAATTACCAATTACTTTGGTAACCGAGCAATGAATAATCAATTCGTTTTCTCAGAGAATTGTTCCGAGATGAAGTGCTGTTAAACTCTCCCTCATCAAACGGTTGTTTTATTTACGACCACAGGAGCATAAGGGAGGGTCGAGTGATGATAATACTGAAATGATTCCGCAGATCACAACTCCATGAAACGTAACGATCCCTAAGTAATACAATATGATATCTTCCACGGTCCTTCCAACTTCTATCATGGCATTCCTGGCTTCTAAAAAGGGGATGAGAAACCGTTCCTCCAAGAGATGAAGTCCATCTTTGAAAAGTAATGGGAATCCTTCCCAAGGGAGCCGTGGAGCAAAAGAATAGAGAGCGCAAGAAGTGGGCGTGTGAGAGTGATCGGCAAAGGCCTATGAGAACGGATGAAGGATGGCTTGGGATTGCTTTGGAATGCCACCTGAACAAGTTGTTAGGGTTGCTAAAAATGAAGGGGAAGTCGAACCCAGGCACTTTCCCATGATACTGAAGACCGCTCAAGCGAACCTAATACAGTTGATTTACGATACCGCCGTAGGTTCTAAGAATATTAGCTGATAATAGCGCCACTTAATACCGGCTGTGGAAACTTCCCTGAATTACATACCTAAGTAATAAGTATTGCTATTTCAAAGAAAAACGGAGGGAAAGCTTGATGACAGCTCTGGATTATGAGGAAATGAGGAAAGGCTATATTAACAGGGAATTCAACAGCTCGTTTTTTTGGATACATAATTTAAGATGCAGGTACATACAATCAAGGTTAAGGTAAAAAGAGGTCATTCATAGTTTCGGATCAAATATTTATTTACCTTCAAAGAATACTTGAAGTGAAGTTTACCTACTAATCCTTGCAGGAAAGAAATAAACAGAAAAGTTAGTGAACGGATCGCTTAATATCTTCAATTTTTCTTCCAATCCCTTTCAAATATAGAGAAAATGTTTAAATATTTTAAATATTTGACCCCATCCTTCTCAAATATGCAGAAAAAATACTTAAAATTTTTACATTTTAAGTTCTGCGTAGATAATTTAATCTTGAACTTCTGCATCGTGGGTTAAAGTAGCGGTCCTAAAACGGACTGCACTACAACATACTACCAAAACCCTATTTGAGAAGGCTAAAGAAAGGGTCAAAGGGATGTGAGAGCCAATGTTTCAGCTCATCCGTTTCAAGTGCACGAGATTACGGTTTCGCATCGATCATCGTCATTATGACACCTTTCGCGATATCTTCGAGAGTCTTTCGCTTTCCGTACATTATCCATCGGATTCGGAAGACCCCGGAAAGTCCTCCCCTCTGGCGAATCCTATATGAATCATGACTCCATCCCCAGCTTCCCCAGAGATCTATCCTGACGGACCGCTCTTATCAGAGGCCCTGATCTCTAGGAGGGACGAAGATCCGGTGGGATTGGGTCCATGCAGTGCATCCGGAGATCGCACATTTTCCCATTTCACGGAAACGTTCGTAATAGAGAGGGTAGCGTGTCCGAGTACATGTCCGAGATAATGCAGCTTAGATGTGGAGTGTATTGCGCATTCATCGATGCCCTACCAGAGTTCTATTAAGGTGGAATGGAACACCAAAAGAAAGAGTGGAACTTGTTTTATGGTATCTGGAAATGATATCGATTGTCACTAATTGATGAAAGACTTAAGAGTGAAATGCGTAATGAAGGTCCAATATCTCGTTCATTTTGAGTATTAAATTACTTGATTTTTAGAGAAAACGTCCCATGTCAGTTACTTTTTCTGTATTGCATACTATGAGTACTTTCCTTTTATAATTATTATTGATTATTTACCGGCCGCGGTGGCGGAGTGATTATCGTGCTAGCGCTCCAAGTCTAAGGTCCCGCGTTCGAATCCCGGTTAGTTGGATATTTCCGGTTAGGGAATGGTTGTGTGTGTTCATAAATAATTATTAAAATGGATATAAATGCCACTACAAAACTCGAAATTTTTGCGTGTCTCTGTGAGTAGGGATAATTCCAAATTGATGTTTATAAGTAGAATAAGTAGAATTTAGCCAAATCTCGTATCATTTTATAAACTTAATTAGATATTCAATGAATTGTGATCAATATGACGGAAAGGTATAGCTTGCCCAAAGGTGGGGTGAGAAAATATTACATATTTTACGATGAGATGTTTTTACGACAAGAAAGGTAAAGAATAACGCAGCCGGTGATAATCAAGTGGAAAATCCGAATCACAGTTAATTCTAAACCAAATTTATCTTTTAAATAAAATCTGATTTTTCATATAGTCGTCTTCGCATATATATCCAGAAATATTAAATAGAGACTTAAATTGATGCAAAAACGGTTATTTTAAGAATTTCAACCGAATTAAGCGGCATATAAATAGTGAGAACGGCATTTTCTTTCTGGCTGGGATAGCCATCAAAATGCTTATGAAATGAATGGTCTCCAAACAGCATTGCTTTTTACATTGATTTTTTTCTACATTTCTTCAGACTAGTCTACACTTAAGCTCCGTTTCTGAAATATATCTCTATACTGTACCAAATTTGGGCTCCTTAATACGAATGGTTTCCTACGGATTTCCACACCCGTGACGAAATAATTCCTCTGCTACCCTCTAGATTAAATTGTGGTGCGTGCGTTTCCTCAGCAACGAGATTACGAAAAAAAGAGAACACAAGAGTGGTGCGAGACTCATCTTGCAAGAGGGAAAATAACAAAGGAGTCTTGTGGGGGGATGGATAATAGAATAGACTGCACCGGGAGGTGGTGGTGAGGGGGGAGAGAGACCTCGGGAGGTCTAAGGGAACTGCGCAAAGGGGTGGCACACGCAGCGGGAAGGGACGTGGGGAGACAAAAGAATCGGCGATGGAAGGGGATGCGAATGATTCAGAGGAGACGGAAGTGACGCACGATGAGAGTGTGTGCGGGGGAGGGGAGGGGGTGGGGTAAATTGATTGGTCAGGGTGGAGAGAGATAGAGAAAGGGCGAATGAAAAGCGCGCGTTTAGAAGGAGCGGTGAGGGAGGAAATGGGAGGAATAGGGGAGGGATTAAGCGATGGGGTATTTCTGCTATGAAAGAATAAGATGGAGTTCAGGGGGCTTAAGGGATACTACATACATAATCCGTAAGGGCAACTGACGCATCTGATACAGTATTTGTTATTAGATAACGGAAAGGGATGGAACTTAACGAGGAGTTTTGCTGAGGAATAATAGATGAGAAAAAAATTGTATTTTCTCACGATATATGCGTTGAAGTAGGACAAAGAAAAATGGATGAAATCGAATAAATATGAAAATCCTCGCAGAATTTTTGAGCACGGAGTTGTCACCATGCATTATCGATGCCTCTCGGCAGGAAAAGTGACCACATGAGAGGACACATTACGAAACCCCAATGTTCGTCTGAAAAGACATTCTTAAATATAACATATGAATAACATTCAAGCTACACAGGACGCCCTACGTAAATTATGACAATGTATTTTGAAGAAGCTTATATCGAATTCGGAAGGGATAAATAATACCTCTATTTATCGAGATACAGAGTGGAAATGAATTAGTACTATATAACGGGCACATCTGTCGACTCAAACGTAATATATACCTGAAAAATATTTAATTGCGAACTAAAAAGCTGCAAGGAATGACTATAGTATTAAATAATTTCCGATGGTAATTTGAACAGATATAGAATGAATTGGACAGCCAAATATTTCACTAGTTCTAGTATCAGCAGTGTAATCAACATCGAGGGCTGCTTGATCCAACACACCTCGAATTTTTATGACGTAAAAGTGATATGCTAATTCAGCATAATATGGAACCTTTCCTTGCGGCCGAACAATGACCAGCTCGACTCTCTTCGACTCTGAAACCATATCAACAGAAAACTTTCGAAATGTCGTGCATGGAAACGTGTTCATCGATTTAATGCTAAGCAAAACTTGCTGCGCCCGAATAAACAACCTACAGGTGGGCCATATTTGTCCCACTGCCCCATGCTACACCACCACCTATTCCCATGAATCCCAACCCTTTCTGCAGGACTCGCTTTTAGTCCTCACCTGCTCCCAATCGAATCCCTTATATCTTCCCTTTCTAAACCTTTAAGAAACGCCGTCCTTTGTTCCGCCGTCCTCATTATCTACGCTCGCCTTTTTATCTCACGAGTGGAAAAACACACGGATCACGATCGGGGAGAGAAACTTCAACATCCGAATGTAAAGCAAAGAGGCGTGGGGAGGGAGATATATGCTGGGGAGTCTATTTATGCTCCCTTTGTTTTCGCCGTCATGTTACGAACCTCACAAATCAATCCCGCAGCGATGGGTGCACGCCGCAGACACGGATAGCCGCTCTCGCACCCTTAAGTGCCTCGCGGTTCCATTTCCATCTCCTTAAACGGAATCCTTCCCTTTGTTCTCCTCCTGCACTTTACCAAATCAGCACCTTCACTTCATACCCTCCGCTTCATTCCCCTTCTTTATTTCCATCTTCAGATAAGCTAACTTTCCTTTCCGTTCAATACTTCGCCACGAAGGTTAAGACATAAATGTATCGACTCAGTGATTGGCTGGTATCTTAAGCCTGGATTTTAAAATGTATATATTTATCGATTTTGTATTGTTCCACTGCTTGATAAATTCATATTTTCAGCAATTCCTCCATATTCCAACGTACTCAATTTTTCAGGAGTTTCATTCCACGCGTTCCAAAAAATTATCAGCTTTTTCTACCTTTATCGCGTATTTCCCATAAAAATTACCTTCAGCTCAGTCGTACACGCACTAACAGTACATAATTAAACGAACGTTTTGATGGATGGAACAGAGATGGAAGTATTTTTTGGGCAACTGGCTTGAATTCCGTACGGTGCCAATGGACACCAGTAGCTACTTAATGTTCTGATATTTTTCTCATTATGTTCCATTACCAAATTAGATATAATGCCAAAGTTTAACATAGAAAAACATATAATCTTCCAGCGATTGTATATTAGTGAACAAGTCCGGCGACAAAGTTCCGAATTAGTAATATTTTAAGGAGAACAATTTACGTACTTATGCTGCTCTCATGAAAAGAAGAAAGAATACCCTTGATCACTAATTAGTTACATTTAATTCTTCCTTTATAAAAACTATCGTATAAAGCATAATTTCTCGTAAATTTTGCTAATGCCCTATTATAGAGTGGGAGGCTCCGTTTATCGGAACAAAATTATCTTAATTACCTCAAAATAAAGATTTACAGCAAAAGTATGGCACACAAAGCCCAAAAGTCAGTTTTACACAGGTACTAAGGGAATAAATATTTTTTAGACCTCTGAGATGAACAAATGAGGCTATGAATTTTGTGTATGTCAAAAAGTATTTGGGAATACCTAAAAAAGGGACCCTAGACCGAAAACTCGTTAACAAATCGAAGACTTGAAGAGTTGTGGGCACGAAAAAAGATAAAATAAAAAATAGCCATCGATATTTACTCTTTAATCCAGATTCTAGTATTATTGACATAAGCCATAAGCTCTCTACGCAAAATAGTTGCTGGATATCAGCAGCTAATGAATATAATAATGAGGGTCCGCAAACGCTTTCATTTCGGCCAACTTCGAGCCGACAGAAGGAAAATCCGAAGTCTCAAATTCGCTCGTAAATAAATACGCCTGTCACGCCTCCCTCCGCATTCATTTCCTCTCGGCACTTTTTTCCTCGCAAGCGGAGAACACGCGTAATCCTGGGAAGAGTCGACACATCGGATTTCTCCGGGAGAGAAATGGGAAGAGGGGTACATAAAGAGAGGAAGAAGGAGAGACAGAAAGAGGAGAGAGAAAGAGAGACACCTTGGTGTTCGGAAGATAAAGAGGTGTGCCGAAGATGGGAAGGGAACACGGGGTCGTGAGGGATGGACCTGGGAAGCCAAGGAGGCGTGTACACCGAGTAGGAGCATTACGTCCTCGTAAGCAGCAGCACGCGGTCTCACCGAGATTAAGCCATCAGAGTCGGTGAAAGTCTCAGGTAGAGAGAAAGAGGGAGGGGGGCTCTTTTTCAAGAGCCTCGTCCCATGAGACCCTGGTTTAACAAAGGGAAAACGCGGCGAGACCGACTGAGAGGGAGAAAATCCCCCATAAGGGTAAGGCCTCGATTATTGGACTTACGGAAAGGGAGTGCGCCATAAAACTTTCTCTCCAGGATCAGATTTTCTCACTCGTGTTTACGTTTCGCTTCCGAGGCAGTTTTGTTGCAGGAAATGCCTTTCTCGGACGCAAGGGCGGACTCAAGGACGGAGTAATTACGGCCGTGCCTTCTGCTTTGAAAAATATGCTCTCGAGTGCACGCTGAGTACTTCCCCACGGTACCGCAACTGCGGTATTTGTGAAGTGCTTGCGTAGAATTACCTCGAGCACGGATAGGACCTACTTCGCGAACTGTATTGGTCTTTGAATCCTAGTGTTATAGTTCCAAGGTCTCTTTAAATTTATAAATGGTAAAATACGAATTTAAATCGCTTACGAACTTTTTTATGGATTAGCTATGCTGACCGTGATAAAATGCTAATTCTATTTTGTGATTTTTTCAATTTTAATACTTTGAAGAATTGGAAACTCCATCAGGAAATAATCGCGAACTCCGAGTGAAATCGACAAAATGTTACCAGGAAATAATTGCTGGGACTAATACACAATTCCGGGATATTTTCGTTAGATTAACATGAAAAACTACAGTATTTTCGATCTATTTAGCGGACTCACCACATATATTACATTAATATCACATTGTACATACTGTTTGCGCGTTACTGGCGCCTTGAGAAGTCATTATCTCATTGTAAATATAATACGTATATGGTTACTCCAATCTACTCAATAACGCTCGAGATTTTCAATTCAATTAATAAAATATTTCAAATTAAAAATAATTTATAGGGTAAAACGTTAATGAAATTACAATTATCGATTAGCAAAAAACATTTTCTTCACCCTTCCATGCTCCTTCAAAGACGCATTAGGAGAGATACTAGGATTAAACCAACGCAATGTTCAAAGTGGTATATCACAGGTTGATCATGTAAACGATTTCAAGTAATCATGAAAATAAGTGATGATTTACTTGATAGTTTTCGATGGTTATCTATAGGGTGTAACTTTTTATGAATGTGTCACTTTCTGGCTGGAATCTGATGTCTATACTGCATTTTTGCTGAAACAATTATCTGTATCTAAACACTTATAATTCATCTGCCCAAGAAAAAACCAATTGATCGACCTACATATTTCTTTCTTAATTAGCAGCATCGTCGATAGGTTTAGGCTTTCCTCTCACTCTCTCTTTAGTTTATTTTATTTATTTCATCTCCATCAAACTGGGCTTGAAAGGCAAATCACTGGATTCTCCTCCAATCTTAATCACTTACTTTTATTTTATCGTAGGAGGTGCTAAGTCGACGTTGGATTATGTTTGCAACGATATAAAGGGGAGGCGGAAGAATACGAAGAATTTGGGCCTCGAAACGGAAGCTGTCGATGGCGAAAAGGTCGAATGGAAAAATTATCAACTTAGTGGCATCTTGGAACCGCGTATTCCTGGTGGCGCGAAGGGGAGGCGAGTAGAAAGGCATTTCGGGTCCGTTTGAATTGATTTACTGCCCAGAGAAGAACTCCTCCTGTGAAGCTGCACTCTCTCCTTCCTTCTTCTCCCTTTCTTGTCCGAATCCATTCCAAACCCTATTCCTTCTCCTCTTCATTCCTTTTCTTACCACCTCCTCTTCTTTTATTTTCTAACTGTCGAGTCCTTTACCGGAGACCAGAAGTTAGGAGAGCGAGTGTTCGGTAGAAATAAGCATGGCAGGTACATGCCTGAGCAAAGGTGATAATTACCCCAATAGGTGTAGTGAGAGCAGAAAATTTCAATATATAAATATCCGAAGAAGACATTTTATATTAAATTTGCTCATCATACACATAATAATTACTTTTTAATGGCGTCGAATGGGTATCTGACTTATCATGAAACACGAATTAACACATTTATTAGTATTTAAATGCCCCCGTGATTAAACCATTTAATATATGAATGAGTATTTGTGCGAAAAGTATTAAAATATTATTTAACTCAACTCATACTTTCAGACTACAGATTTCTAAGATAATGCTATAT
Organism: Ladona fulva; assembly: GCA_000376725.2. Lineage (NCBI taxonomy): Eukaryota > Metazoa > Arthropoda > Insecta > Odonata > Libellulidae > Ladona > Ladona fulva. The sequence goes on along the minus strand of KZ308287.1, from coordinate 1,667,550 downwards.
CAGTTTCTGCCGAAATTCTAAACACTAATCAACGTACCGATGACTACTATAATAGATTTACGGATTATAAAGTAACTCCTATGTCTAGTCGTTTTACCTCTCTTTAGATGTGCTTTTCATTATTTAGACCTTACAGCGTAGATTCTCGACCGGTTCCTAGTGACGTTAAGGGAGCCAAAAACGAAATATACATTCAAGGTATTGAAATAAAGATTATACCATGCTAAATCAAGGAAATGTATATGAAATTTGAAAAATTCACCCTCGGTTACGAACGCTATTGTAGGAAATCAGAAAGGAATATAACGTAGACCAATGATGATGATCTCACTAGCATAGTACCTTGTCGCAGCTCTCCATTGCTAGGGAAGGAGGCAGCCGCGTATACAAGGGGCAGCCATCATATCCTGCGCTTACAAGGTAACCGATCCTATCCTGGCCTCGCTTCCGAAAAAATCCCACGCCGACCTCATCTCGGCCCTGTCGCCCTGCCGTCGCCTTCCCCTTCCAATCCCTCGCTATATCCCGATTCCGGGTTCCGTGTTCTTTTAGGCCTTCCGTCCCTCGGAAGGTCCTCTACCAAAGGACATTCTCGCACTTTCTCCTCTCTTTCTTCCAGAAGAGGACCTTTGTCTCGTCATTCCCTCCCGTCGCCTTCCTTTGTCAACCACGCAATACTCCTCTTCCCCTTTCTCCACTACAAGCTCCCATTCTACGCGAAAAGGGACCTTAAAAAAGGTAGTAACCTTCACTTTCTTCCTTTCTCTTTCGGAAACAGCTCCGCCACTCTTCGCCCTCTGCTAAAACTTTCATTTTGACAAACTGTGTTCGTGGGACAGCATCGAAGAGACGTCTTCATGAGGCCTTCCTCTCCGGACGACGCTGCCAGAGGATGTGGGACAGGGACTTCCACGTCGTGTTCACGCGAAAAAGACGCCTAATTTGTGATTATCGAGACTTGAGGTAAGTTGATCTAATTCCTTTTGAAATTATGTATCCGAAAAAAATAAGGTGTAGGTGGCTATCACAGTTATTTGGGACGTTTTTTACATAGTTTACAAGTACCCAACATGTATCCCTAAATGGATATCTTTAAATCTGTCCCATAAGGAAATTTAATATCCACTAAATCACCGCTTCCCAATATTTTGCTAGAAGTGGGTACGTCTTTTCTTAAATTTCAATCCTAATTCATAGCATATATATTTTAATATTAATAGTTTTGTATAGATAGATAGATCCTTCACTGGCGCGGTTAGGCCCATGTGGGCCTCTCTTCCACCTAACGTCGTATGTCTATGTGTTATGTACAAAATATATTTATAATACCAAATATATTTATAAATGTGGTGTTGTTGTGAAATTCCTTTCTGATTTCCTACAATGTGTAACGTGTGAAAACATAACACGTGATTTTGATATTTGCATGAATATGTAAGATTTTTGCAACCGCCTAAGCCGTAAGCGTTTTCCACAGACCTGGAATGGTTGTCCTTTGATATGTTACTCTGTGATCTCCCGCAATACAAGTCAGCTAAGATCTTTCCCTGCTGTTAGAAGAGAAAGGAAGGAAATAACGAATACACTTGCACAAAAGGTTCTAAAGACATCAACAGAGCGCATCATCAACAAATCGATTATTGTACCGAATTGTGTGTTAATATTTCATATCGGTAGAAAGAAAAGCTTGTAATATAAAGAATTATTTTAAAGCATACTCTTTACGATTCAAAGTATTTAAAGATTTGTGATGACCAAAGTAGTTTCTGTGCTTACAGGCACAAGTCGATATGAGTAAAGGGCTTACATTTCTATCAGTAAATAGAGCCCAGAAATGTATTTACATATACTAAATGATAACAAGAAAAGGATAGTGCATTCCTAAGTCATGTCAACCGTTGAAGTGATTGTACTTACGCTTTTTAAATTTCAAATAGTCTTAATGTTGAATGCAACGTTACCCAAAAAAGAATTTACAGCGCTAATTATTCATTGCATGCGCGATAGTTAAAATTATACAAAAATAAAGAGCAAATTGGAAAGGAATACTAAGCCCTTACAACTCAATGGTTTAGTACCATGTTTCACAATCTCACAACCATTTCGTAAGATAGGGTAAGTTTATTTTTGAAGAATTTCCTTACATTACGCTGAATATATTCTACGTCAGTTATTTCGTAGATAAGGGTCATGAATTAGATAAAGACAATAGCTCTAATGTTACAAATTCCACTGTTTCGGCCTCAACTTCGTTGTAGCTTTTCACAATGAAAGAGGAATAAGAAAAGATTACACACTTTACCACAGGGAATCCTATGGTAACGTGCATAAGTTGTTATTATTCCTCTTTCATCAGCTCTAATGCTGTTATTACAGAGAAAATAAGTTCCAAATATTCTTCCATCCGTGTCTTCGATCTAAAGGTAAAAATCAATATTTTTGTGCATCGAAAAGTTAAATTCTTTTCAAATAAAAATCGTGGATCTGCCTGAAGGGGCAACTCTAGTAAGTAACAAATCTCAATTTGAAGCGGAAAAAAATGAGCGCGGGTTCTTTAACCGGAAGAAAAACTCCGAGGTACTGAAAAAACGTATTTAAGTGAGGCTCAATACCGAGATTCCCAGCCCGTTACATCCAATCTACTTTGGGAACAATCTTCGCTTTTTCCGTCATATCCCTGGGGACACGACGGCGTGTTCGAGGGAAGTGAGGAAGGCCAGGCTCACATGGCCCGTAATCCGCGGTAACCGGGAGTGCATCGATCCCTCGAGGGAGTTGCGATCCTCTTTCCGCCCCCGATACTCCTTTTCGACCGCCCCCGCCACCCCCCGTTTCGCCACCGGCTTCATTGCAGCCAATTTCCTCCGGCGGGCGGAAAGCTCACCAGAAAGGAAGGAGGAGGGAAGGAAGGGAAAAAAGGGGGGGGGGTTACGCCTCCCCACTTCTCCTAAGCCCCTCCTTCGAATTTCCTCTCTGCCCCTTCCCCAAAATCCCTATTGGAAACTTGACGACTGAAGAGAGAAGGGGATGCAGAGAGAGAGAGATGAGAAAGAAGGAGAGAAAGAGGAAATGCTACCTGGTAGCGGAGATATGAAATTGTTTTCCAATACCCACGCACCCAACTAAATGGTTAGCAACTTGGACCACGGAGGAATCCGAACACCGCTATCCGGCGCGCCTAAAACTGTGAGACGGATTTGCCGCGACGGAATCTCTACGACAATACCAAATGATATTTATCTTTATCAAACCACCCGCTAAGCTTTCTCCGCCACCATCGCCAGTGTCTTGTGGAGCAGATACTGCAGGGCACTTCGTTACGTTGGCGACACCCGGTGGACGACCGCAGCGATCTACCATGGAAAAGGTGGTAAGAAAAGCCAGAAAGGAAGAGACGGAAAAAGATAGGCTTCGGTGGGCAAAGCACGGAAATGACCCGAAGGCGGAGGAGGGCGAAGAAATTCAATTAAATCTCCGTGCGTCCCTTCGGGGGGGCCGCGAAAATCCCCTTTGGGTAAGGGAGCGCCAGCGGCGGGGGATTTTAACCTCTCTCGGAGGCACCGTGTTTGCCGAAGGCTCACGGGAGCGGGAGGCGGCAAGTGTCGATCGCGGGAGNTTCTCTGGGATAAACCGTGAATGCAGGAAAATGCGGTAGTTCCAAAAAATGATAATTGGTAGAGTAATTTAATGCTTATCATCTTACGCTGTCTCTCCATTCCCATATAAGTTCACTTCCAATTAAAATATTTAACATTTACCCACACAGATCAAGTTCATAATTATCCCTAATGATCTTTTAAAACAATTTATTTAATCGAACCCAACAGAGGAATGAGTCACATTCGATAAAACAAAGTTCTCTCTTCCGAATAGAAAAGGTCTTATTTTATAAAATAAGAAACTCTCTATCTAATAAAGTTTGCCTTCCATGAGAGCGCCAGCGGCGGGGGATTTTAACCTCTCTCGGAGGCACCGTGTTTGCCGAAGGCTCACGGGAGCGGGAGGCGGCAAGTGTCGATCGCGGGAGGAATTTTATGGGCCTCGTCCGACGCCGGTTGTTGGTTCGGGTGTGGAGGCGGGGGAGGGATTAGGTTCGATCGGTAGGGAATAAGGTGGGCCTCCCGCGCCGAGGACGGAAGATCATGAAATACGTGCCTCGAGCTAACAGATGAGCCGGTCAGATTTGCATTGCCATTTATCAGGAGGAGCGAGGGATGCTTTTTGTCGTGGAATATAGCTGAGAATCGGGGAATGAATTGATCCTTTAATTGATTCGGAGAGATCGGGTTCGGGCAGCAAAGATGAAGCAGCAACTTAGATTGGGATGATTCTCGTTAAAAGTAGACGGGGAAATTTTAAAAATTTGTTTCTTTGGTTTTTAAAGTTATTCTTATTGATTCGATTTTCCATTTTAAAAGAAAAAAGACAGGGGAGATGAGAATCACAGAGGGAAACTTACTTTCAGGAGGAGCTTCGATTTATCAATATGAATTTTTACACTACTAACAAATTTGATGCGAGAAAAGGCCTCATTTCCTGATAAAGAAAGTAATTTTGAGATACTGGGTTTGTGTAAGTGAATCCTTCCCCATCTTTCCTCCTTTCCCCAATCCATTGTACGAAAAGCTGTGAAGCACACTTTTTTCCTTTGGCAAGTTTCAAATTAAGTATACAACCAAGTACTCAAGGGGAATATTGGCATCTTCGCAACAGAATAACATTTAAGGTAAGTTGATCTAATTCCTTTTGAAATTATGTATCCGAAAAAAATAAGGTGTAGGTGGCTATCACAGTTATTTGGGACGTTTTTTACATAGTTNAGCTGTGAAGCACACTTTTTTCCTTTGGCAAGTTTCAAATTAAGTATACAACCAAGTACTAAAGGGGAATATTGGCATCTTCGCAACAGAATAACATTTAACAATGATTATCTCGGAAGATATACTACCTGTAAAAAGAAATATTAGAAGAATATTGTCCGGTAAAAAATATGCTGCACACCAACAGCTTTTTCTTTGCCCAAAAATATTTCGCGACACGGTTTCAAGTTCGGTAGCACTGACATTCCAAATCCATTGAAAATACATTTATGAATTTTGATCGTGACACAGATATATTCATTTGCAATTCCGAACTGATGATATGGTAAAATCGATAGAAAGGGAGCACCTGAACGCAATTTGGAAATCAATCCCGTATTAATTTGAAAACAATTAAATATAAGGTTAAAAATAAAATTAAATATTCACGCTTAAATGTTTTCCTCTTCCTTTACACGCATCACATTCACTAAAAGATGACGATTGATGATCAGAAGTGATAAAGCGGTGCCACGAGTCAAAATTTAAACCTGCTACACCGTTACGTAATACGAAAGTAGTACCGAGGTGACGTAACAAGGATATTTACTCGTTACGCTCCAGAGATACGGAGAATTGCCGCGAAAAACATCAGGAAAGTGAAGGTTTCCCAGTTACGATTCCCAGAGAAAAATAAAAGGCTGAAGCATGCGAATGGCATTCCCAATAAGAGACTTCTTATTTACCGGAGCCCTTTCGATTGGGGAAACACGATTAAAAAACACGTTACGTCAGTGCGTAACGGAATCTCGCGAAGGAGAAATTGTCGTCGAGAGGGGGAAGTGAGCGTGTTTGTGTTGTTGGACAGCAATATTGATTCTGCGGAGCAAGTGTCGCTTCCGATTCCAAGGGCATAGGAAAGCCTTTCCGCTATCGCATTCTTCTCTGACCCTTTCATCGCGTCACCCGCTATTCCATTTCCGAAAGGAATGCGGGAGAAGTGCAGTTTATTTGTTTTCCTCCTTCAGAAGGGTAGGCGGAGGGGAGCGGGCTTTAGTTTGGGGTGCAAAGGGGGTTAAAATGGCTTGGATGCGAACGAAGGGATGCGGGGGAGATGCGGAAACAAGGAGAAATGAATTAAGCGAAAACGGGTGGAGAATGTTATATAGTATACCTGTCTTTCGTCCTCTTCTCAAATCTAACTGCCCGGATTCTATAGAAGCGCTAAAAATTACGTTTCAACGACTTGCTGCTTTCGCGCCTTGATTGATGATGGGTGAATCAAGATTAACAACCTGCGACTTAAAAAAAGGTTCCAGTTTCTTTCTGTTTCTGTGTATGAAAAACTCTCGTATGCGTCAAGTATTGAGGTCTTCAGTGGTGTTTTTTTAAGTTTTAATTTTTCTCTGTTGGTTTTGTGATAATTTTCTTGAATGTGTTGTGCGACCGGAAACCAGATTCGAATAAAACACGACTGACTTAGTCATAAATAATTCAAGCGTCGCACGACACATTGAAGAAAATAATTGTGAAATTAACATAGAAAACTTGAAAGACCAGTGCAGATGACCTCAAAACTTGAGCAACCGAGAGCCTATGTACACAGAAAAACAGGAACAGCATTTTGAATAATGACCTGAGACCAACACCTTCCTTTTCAAACATGTGCTAAACATATTTGGGTTAAATGGTGCGCGAGCTTTGCAATAATATCAAAATGTGATAAGAATAATTGAGGAATAAGTACCATGGAAATTGGGCGTCCAAAAGACACGATAAATTCTAATGAAACGCCTATGATAACAGATTCCTAAATTACCTCTTTCATTTGTTCGCAGAGATGTATTCTCAAATTCCGCTGCGCGTTTTTTATCAACCAGAGAAACTAATTTGAACGCGCAATCAACTTAGAGATTAAATTTCGGAAATGCGTGTCACAGATGAAATCATGGCAGTAGCGAATATTTTAAGAGCGGCTTTTCTCTGGGATAAACCGTGAATGCAGGAAAATGCGGTAGTTCCAAAAAATGATAATTGGTAGAGTAATTTAATGCTTATCATCTTACGCTGTCTCTCCATTCCCATATAAGTTCACTTCCAATTAAAATATTTAACATTTACCCACACAGATCAAGTTCATAATTATCCCTAATGATCTTTTAAAACAATTTATTTAATCGAACCCAACAGAGGAATGAGTCACATTCGATAAAACAAAGTTCTCTCTTCCGAATAGAAAAGGTCTTATTTTATAAAATAAGAAACTCTCTATCTAATAAAGTTTGCCTTCCATGATACCATGAAAGATTAATACGATAAACAATATTTATTTGCTCAATTAATTATTATCAGCCTCGTAAAGAACTCAAATTTTATTTAAACCTCTTCTGAATTATTTTATATCAGACGTATCATTATTTCCATTTCCAGAAATAAAAGTTTTAATTACTGTCTGGAGAATACATCAGATAAATTTTGACTGGTGAAAAGCAAGGGAAATGTGGGAGAGGAAAATCAATAAGACGCTTTAAAATTTAAGGACGGAGAGAATTGTTACCTTTGAAACTTTGAAATCGAAGGCAAATTTTATATTACACTGTGAAGAGGGGTTTGTATAAAATTTTCTTACGGAGAATACTATGTTTATGCGCATTTATTTGTAAGAACTACTTAGCGACATTAATTTTGAAAGGTTTTCTGAGACTCTCCACTATAGAACAATAGAACATTTCACACAAACTATTTCGAAAAGGAAATCTACTTATCGAGCATTTAGAAATACTGAGAGTAAATTGATAAAGTTTTCCCTGAGCGTATTCAACGGAAATCATTTTTTCCTAAGCTATGAATTCCTTATCTTATTAAATGAAGTAGATAAATACACAATTCTCTTGGGAGTATGCTGTCGAATTCTGTGTATTGTAAAATACATACCGCTATATAGCTTTTTAATTTTGACTTGTATCGATTTATACTCTTAGAATGGAAATTGCATGTAATTATAATTAATTCTTACAACGCCTCCTGGAAACCAAGGCATTTAGGTAAGGCATTCCGCTTGTAACGTAAATCGAGTATTGGGGACGTACACCACCACTATTTCGTACGTCTTGCGGCTAAGAAAGAGATTGCCAACCCTCCCTCAGACTCGAGTTATGTGGGGTCGAGTATCCCTTCTGTACTCAACAGGACCCGAGAGGGACATTTCGGTTCCCGGTGATTTTCCCTCAATCGCAATCGAAGAATTTTTCCGTACAGGTCGCGGCCCCAGGAATGACCCTCGGCGCTGGTAAAGTACCGTCGTCTTATGGTGCTTTTATTAGGGTGTTGCTGCACCCAGAGAAAAGGGGAAGGCGCTTAATGGGTTCTCAAGAGTTGCTTCTTGCGATCGAAGTTTCCGCAGTAGTGGGCGTCTCAAATGACTCATGTCCGAGAGCTATCCTTTGTCCATGACGGACTGCGGCACTTCCGAGTGGTTGACTGCAAATGGTATGGGCTAATTGTACCGCTAAATGAATGACACTTATTATCCATTGCGAGGCGGAGTAATTGACTTCACCGAGCCTGCACGATGGGGAAGATACAAAGATCTTGTCGACTTGCAGCGAAGTGAGTTGCATCCTCATCACTTAAATTCTAAGTCATACCATTTTGTACGGGCATCAATACGACGACAGTGAAATTTGTACGTAGGAACTGTAGAATTACAAATTCTAAATCGTTACTTCCTTCTGTTCGCGTAGGCTACGATATTTTCACAATAAACGCAACGTTATGTGCTTTATACGTTGTAATGAATCGAACAATAAGATTTTACAAACTTCAGACAAAGGATGTAATGAGCATAATGATCTTAAAATACAGTCAAGCTGTCCTAAAATGCAATATTGTTTTCCTCCTTTTTGACAGCCGGTAAATGACTTATTACATTCTGATCTCCATCTTAGCAAGAGAAGAAATCAAAAAAGGAACGCCCTCATTCCATGAAGGCGTACAATTCACTCCTGACAGAAGTTTTACGGATTCCCAGAATTGCATTCCATCTTCGGCGAATAATAGAGTACTGAACATAACCTCTTTTTCTCGAGATATTCTCATTCTACTGGAAGCTTTATAATGAAATATAGCGTTCGGGCTTCATTGAAATATGAATATATACAATAAACATATTACAATAAATATGAAATTTGTCTGACTATGGCAATAGTAATAGCAGTTAATAAACGAAGAATCTATCAGTAAATTCCCTATTCTTCTCCTTCGTGTAAGGATATGTAAATTATTACAACTTACTCTGTTTACCCTTATTCGAATAATCGAGTTTCAGTGAATTGGCGAACCAACTCCAGCACTTTACGGATGTTAAAAATACTTCTCCTCGCTTAAAACTTAGTTTTCCTCGCCAACCCCAGATGATTTCATGGCGTATAAGTTTGTCAATCATTCCTTATCCATGACGAAAATTCACGTCACTAACGCTCAAACGGTTTAAGGGAATCGGTCCCCTCAAACCATTATCGGATGGGTTCGGGAAATTCGGCGAATGATAAATTTGGAGATGAGGGATATATAGGAAGAGAGGAGAGGAAGCGAAAGGTATAATCATCAGATAAGGCCGATCCGTGCACACAATTCACGGAGTTCCCCTATCGTGCAGCCGCCCCCGCCCCACCTGCCCTCCCCCAGCACGCCTGCGCACACGCGCTGCATTCGGAGAATAAAAGCCACGCGCTCCTCCCCATCCCACTCACCCGCCCTCTGCTCATTCCAATTTCGTTTTCCCGGAAAACACCTCCGCCCCCACCCATTCCTACACCAGCACACCGCGGAACCGTGCACGCCATGGAACAGCTCCTTAGAGCACGCCAGTGCACCACTCTCCCTATACCGTACAGGGTTGCCAATGAATTTTTAAAGGACTTCAATTGCGGAAAATTTCCACAAGTCGAAGTTCGAGGTATCGAGGAAAAGAGCTGTAAGCGAATTAAATTTCAGCTTTTATTCCTCTAGAATGGATGGTATGGATGGCGTAGTAATTGGCCCCTTGATACTGGGATTCCCAGATAGACAAATTAGACTTCGATGAAAGCGGTCCCGGGTTCGATTCCCGGTGGGAGCATACGTGCGGAATGACCTCAGCTGTCGAAGCAATTTTAACAATACTACTACCATTTGATATTCTTATTATTAACGTATGACTATAAAAAATAAAAATCAGGGAATTTGACGAAATCTCCGTTTCAATCATCAGAAAATTGTATTAGTTCAAATTATCTTACGTAATGAATGGATTTTGAAGCCAAGCACCCTCGATATGATGGTTCATACAAATCGCTTATTGCCTCACAACATATCGACACGTACATGTCATGGTTTTGAATCCTGATAATGACTTTTATATTTTATTATATGAGATGACAAAAAAAATCCACAGAAGAAGCGTAATATTTAACCATCTCTTTAGCCCTGAACTTATCTCCGAAATGGAACTGATGTAATCCGAAACGATTTCTGTTTAACCGTGATAATTAAAGTCGCATTTTAAATGAAACTACGGAGTATTCCGGTGCCATTGCTGTAAAAGCGTTCATTTTAAGGAGATATCCATCAATCATTTTATTCGATTGATGTAAAAGTATATCTGTGACCAGAACTTAGACTAGTCTGTTTATTAAAATAAATGAATATTACTATTATCCTACTCCCGCACACCGCGGAACCGTGCACGCCATGGAATCCGGTAAGAAACTTTTCCTCTAAACTGGCTCTTTCCGAAAAGTGCCCTTCGAATTAATACTCAAATTAGGCTACAAAATAAAATAAAAATAGCCAAAAAATAATTTAAAAGTAATATAAAATTAAGGATCTCTCTTTTTTTGGTAGAATGGAAAATTCGTCTCAAGGCACATTAACAATTTTATCTAACTAAAGTTATCCAAAGACAATTGCAACGGAATTCTCAAAAATTTTAACTCCTATGAATATGGTGGTCAATCAGAGCATTATCAATGTTTAGAGACCGACAGGCACAACCAAAAGGTTTACGCAAACGAAAAAAATAGCGTATAGTTAAATTCCCGACATATTTATCGATTCCACCCGTTGACATTCTTCTCAATAGAATAAAATTCTAAACATTCGATTCGAGATGAACACCCGAACATAGCTCTGTATAAACTTAAACGAAATTTAAAGTCAATTAATCTTTCAGGGAAATCGCTAAGTCAGCAGCGCCGGGTCCTTTCACCTCCGCATGCTGACGTGGGATTTGGTCGCTCCATTCCCTTATTCACAGGCTGATTACTTCCCACGGCGAGGTCAAATAGAAGCTTTCGAAAGGGAGCGCAGGTCGCGGTGTTTTATGAGAAAAGTTCACATAACTATGTATCCCCCGAATGCTTACTATTTGGTCTTCGCCGGGAAGAAGAGGCATCGCAATGAACGATTGTCGTCGAAAGGTCTATTTGTCTCGCACGTCGCATTTCTGAATGCTCGAGTGTAAAGAGAATTTGAGGCCTCGGTAAGACGGAATAAAAGCCGTTCGGGACGCAACGTTCATTTGGGCGAAGCTGACATCCAGATGAATATCTTTGACGGTTTGAAAACGTTCCTTCTTGTTTATCCGAGGCTCGTCGTTTCCATCAACGTCACTCCATTTCTTCGGAAGAATAAATCGAGCTCTAGAAGTTGGTTTATGAATGCACGCAAAGCGCTTAAATGATAAATGGGAGAGACACCGTTGCCAAATGCAGTTTTGCTCTTCGCCGTTTCTCAGATCACTATCTGCTGGTTTTGAGAGATTAAAGACAACTGCGAGAGGTTTTATTTGAAATTAATGGGCCCAATAATAGAGCTTTGTGGGAGGTTCACCACCTACGGTATTCTGGGCAAACAAACGCTCGAATGACGCCAAATTGCTACGATAGAGGTAGATGTCCTTATCTTGTACGAGTGAAATAATTTTCTCTGCCTTCTCGTCTCTTCATACTTAAAGATAATTATAGATAGCTTAAAGATTTTTAAGTTGCGGCAATTTATGTCTATAAGAGAATTTAAAATAAAAAGTCTTTTTGGAGACTATTATGCGAGTTGTGTTGAGAATTTGCTGTATCCACCGATAAATAAATATGAAATTCGTGGAAAGCGATACAAATCGAACAAAGATTTCCGTGAAAACATAAATCCTTCAAACTTCACGGTAGGAAGTAACTTTCTACTTATTTTTTAGATTCGCAAAAATCGCATATCTTACTGCTGTTGACTTTTATTGTCCAACATGTGCAAAAAGATATTACTGGAATCGAGAAAATTTAAACCAGAGGGAGTCCTTTACAAATTTTGGCATGAATGCATTCGTGCACTGCATTCCTAAGCCTGACGATGAACTGAAAGTTCGAAACCAAATGTTGCAAAGCCAAATATACATTTGTGGAAAGTACAAGTTGTATTTATTATATCATTCAAATTCTGACAACAAAATGCTGGACAATTAACGAATCCAATACCAAAAGCGTGTATTAAATTGCGTATATTTGTGTTTTACTGATTAAATCAACCTGGTACAAAAAAAGGACATTTAACTGCGTGACTTCTCAAATCAAGACGTCAATGAACCGATGTTTATGACCTCCGTATACTGGGCCAACTTAGCATTCATCGAATAATGTGAAGGTATTTGGTGGAATTTTTCTTTTGAAAATTGTCGTACCTAAGTTGCCGATTCGCTTGTCTTCTGCTTAACGCAAATCATCAGTTAAAACTTCCTATCATTCTCTGTTTTCTTCGCTTAATTCGTAATTATTGGCAAGGTACAATTAAGTTTAGCGGAGTCTGAAACTCTCTTTGAGAGACATTAATAACCATAAATCAATTAAGAATTTGGAACACTTCCTTAGCATGCTTTACACTGATAATATGTTCTAGGGGGGGGGGGAATTTTTCAAATTAATTTCAGAAAATTCTCTCTCTCTTCTTATTCCCATGAAAAATTTCATAAAAATGAACAACTTTGCTAACAAACCTGGGGGAAATTTATTTATACCATCCACGTTCTGATAAATAAAACTTAGCGAGCTCGTTATGCAGAGATTGATCTTCGGAATCAACTCTCTTTCATCCTTAAATTGCTCCCTTGATTGTGTGTATATAATTGAAACTGTCTGCACTAATCTTCAAGAAGAACTAAAGCAGGGAGTGAGTCACAAAAGTTATCTTTCAGAAAATTCATTTTAATGGATTCTCATTATTTTATTTATCTTAAGTTCACGATTTCCTCCATTCTCCTTCGCGAATCCCGTTTACCCTAAAAAAAATCCCGCCATCAATCGCGTTCTCAAAGAAATTTGTCACCCGAATTTCACGATCGCAGTCTGCGATAAAGAGTCACGGGTACCGCACACCTCGTGCTCGCATCGATACAATGTTCTCCGCCGACAGCGAAATGAATTGCCCTACGTGACATTCTTTTCAACGGCTTATAACTCGTGTGAAAACTTTCACTTATCTCGGCGTTTTGCGATTAAGCGTATGGCGGGGGCGCGGGTTGGGCGTTGCTGTCTAATGGCGCTCATGTCCCTCTGCTAAAGGAGTGCCCTCCGTGATCAATGCGCCGCTGATGGTAATGGCGCCCGGCGTGAGGTCGGCGAACTAGTTGAAAGTGTTCCAAAACTGATTGCGGTAAATTAAATCGTCAACAGGTGTTTAAAGGGGTCCCGTGCTGTGTGCGCGCACAAATTGAGTCCTCACTGCGATGCAAGGGAAATCACCGTTTGCGAACTGATTCCGCGGGAGATCGGACGTTATAAACGGCTTGTTTTTTACGGGAATACTGACGCTGAAAATGCGACACAACTGGCGTACTTTCGGAGTAATTTCGTCTTCAACAAGAAATTGCCGAAGTGGCTTGAGAGGCTATTTTAATTAACATGGGTTGAGATGAAAGGATAGTATCTTTCAATAATATACATACCACCACTGTCTCTTATTCGTCTGGAGCTTATGCGTAGCTGATTTACACTTACCTGAAAAGAAAGGAAATAATTTAATTAATATTAATTTCACAACAATAAAAACCATATTATCACTTTTTATAAGACTACTTATATTAAACACGTCATATTTCTTCTTCTACTTTGATGAGTCAAATATTTATCATTCGTCTTTTGGTACGGCATTGAGAAAAAGGTATCTTATATATTGTCGTCTCAGTCTTATTCATGGCTGTGATTATATGTAAGCTACTGAGTTATGAGTTACGCCGAATAATGGCATTAAGGTTCCTCCTTATACAATGTCACGAAAAGTGTCACTTATAGAGTCCTTGTGCTTCACTAACGTGGGCTTGTTCTTCTTATAGCATTCTGTCTCGGCGAGGAAAGAAGGGCAAACTACCTCACTCCTCATCTTGCCTAGTATGCCTCATTTCCCTCTCCTAGCCCTTCTTAGATGATGGTAGATGAGGTCTCAACCGGCCTTCGGGCTGAATACTTACAGGCAGACCTTCTTCACATTTCGGGTATGTATTTAATCGTATAAAATCTTCGATATAAGTTACCCGAGTAGGCGCCGTCAATGCAAAAGCCGATCTGTAGATAATTACAGATAACTGACATAATAATAATAAAGGACTTTATTCAGGGCGAGATCGAGACTAACTAGTATCTTCTTACATCTGATATCAGTGTATGCACTTCCATTGCAACTGAGGGTAGAAGTTGATCATGTAACCATTTACACTACAAATAACGGTAAATAATCATCTATTGTAATATCATAAGTTTTTATTTTTGTAATGGATATCTTACTAAGTAGTAGTGTTTTTATAATTTGGCCATTAGAAGATGAATACAAACAAAAATATCTAATTCTATTTAATTAGACCCAAATGGTTGAAATAAGGTTAAAATGTGGATATTGTTTTAATCCAAGATTAAAATAAAAATTGGGAATTGTTTTCTCACAATATAATTTATAAAAAATGCATTGAATTTAAAAATATTAATTAATGGAAAAAATTAATTCAGTAAGAATTTTAATTTCGTTACGAAGCATACAGGTTCTCGCGTAAGATATGTGGCTTGGTTCTCTAATTTATGGATACTAAGTCGTGAGATGAAAGACTCGAAAGGGCTCTTTTACCTCCAGCCATCGATATGGAACAGTCTTAAAAGAACGCAAGAAATAAACCTCGCATCTAGTAGAACGAAAACGTAGCGAATCATCCACCCCAGAGCAATGCACTGTTGTTGTTATATTTCAAATCACGCTGTGCATAACTGCGGAGAATACCAAGAGCTCATTAATATTAAAACCCGCTACAAAAACATCGCATTGACTTTCCACTCCTCCCGACAAAGGCTTCACCATAAATATTCATGAAACAATGGCGCTCTCTTTTCTTCGTTTTTCTCCTCCCTTTCCCATCTCGTGCAACAAGAGATTAGTTGCGTTCTTCTCTGCGCTAACCCACGTGCGAAACCATCCGGCGAAGAGGGAATCCCTCCCTCGGGAAGAGCCGAATACATTTCGGCAACTAAGGCGGCCTGTGGGATCTCTGAATATTCAATGACTTCCAAATTAACTTAAAATCCTTTTCGTTTCTCCCGAGCGAGGAATGCGCATCTTCCGCTCGCGATCGAGCGCGGAAAATTAGCATTCCGTGCGAAAACGGCTCTGAAAGGGGTCCGGAAAGGAATCCGACCTCCTCCCGAGATAACTATTAAAAAATTACGTCAACCCGCCTTTTTCCCGCTTTCCGAGCGATGTTTACTACGTCTACGGCGACGACAGAATCGGTTTCTGCGGTGAGTAACGTCGGCCGGGTTCTCTGGGATTCAACGCGTGAAATTTACGATACGGTCTCGCCCGATAAATGATCCTGATAGTCGTTATTGAGAGCGCGGAAGAGCTCATAACGCATACGGAAGGCGGAGAGAAATCGCCTCCCACCCATCTAGTGGCGCTCTCGTGAACTACTGAAACTTGGCCCGTCCTTATCGACCAGCCAGCGCCACGTATCCGACAAGCGTTAAACTATCTGTTCCTCCCTCAGGGAATGGGAACCCGCGCCAAATCGCATGGGCGTTTATTACTGTTATTACCTAAGTTAATGACTCGAAGGGTCGTTCCTTCGCTATAAAATTATGGTCACCAGCATATTGTGTACAAATGAAGGCGGATTTACGATCAGTGAGCATCACTCCTGTTAAGTGTTAAATGAGCAGCAGTTGTAAATTAGCTCTTTTTAACTCTCTTGTATTAATAAACTTGTTATCGATTCCATCTTTGCACGTTCATTAGCATAATTCGCTGTTATTGATATTTAACGTTTCCTTTCCATGCTAATCGTCGCTTTTGCCGTATGATACTGCAGGAAGTTTCCTTCGAGGTTTTGAAATATTATCAGTCCTAGTGAATCAAAATTTCGCATTTTTATCGGACCTAATCTTTTAACAAAGAACTATTTCTTCGTAGATATATAACACTCGTTATCTGTGCTCTTTAGTTAGAATTATTGGGAGATTGTTGACGGTAATATACTCGACAAAGAACATATTCTCATTAAATAAATTAAATACCATGTATTAACAACTACGTTCATTACACTCAATTAAAATACTATGATGAATTTCGTGAAGTAAGCAAAAGAAATCTTACTCTCTAAAAATGTATTTTTATAGAACTATTAATATCCATTTCTGTCTCTAAGGAAGGAAGGACGAAGGTTAAAAAAACAGGGAGTGAAGGAAATATTTGGATTAATAATTGTTTTGATAACACTGTTTAGAACTGATCAAGGGAAATCTTCCTAACCCGCTTACCTCGTAATAGTAATAAGATTGGGGATCTTAGATTAATAGATGTTTTTCAACTTTAGTATGGAGTTAGGATATCCGATGGTTTCTTAATTTATCTTCAATATTATCTCAAAGCGATGGTATATATACGACTGTGAATAGGAGTATGTTAACTTTGAGAGACATTTAAGATAATATGGATATAAGGTGGAATAACAAGGTAAATATACATTCCATTCTCAGTTCAGTCATATATCTTACATCATTCCAAATTCATACTTCACAGGAATTCCAAATTCACAGCACTTAGTATCGAGGATAATGACCTTGCGAGAGTGTTCTTTTATTCTCTTCGAAGAATAAGTTCTTCGAATCCCTAATTGGAGATATTTATAAATATAAGCTAAAAATTGTGTTCTCTTTACTTGAATGAAACTTGAATGATATAATATCAAATTTACAAACTTCATGGCTTTCACGTCATTGCAGGATAATTGAAGTTATAGCATTTTTATATAATCTATCATCTCTGGCCCGACTCCGTGGAAAGACAAACGGAACTAAGAGAAAAAACGCTTTGTAATACCCACATAAGATATAATTCAACGACCGTAATTGAATCACAGCATACTGTTTTACATGAGAATGTTTTAAGGTAATCATTATAGTGATGGTGCGGTTGTATTTTTTCTCTATAGTTTGATTGGTACCTGCAAAATGACATTTTTCGAATGATATTTCTCTTCCAATCTTTTCATCATCCGTTCTTAGTAGCCGTTATTGAAGAGCGGGAATCGGTAGCGAGATTTAATTATTTCAGAATAGGCATTCCGGATATTAAACTTTTACTTGCAGCAAGAACCGCGAGGTTTGGTTGTCCAAACACGAAAAACAAAACTCGATCCTTATTCCCCCCGAAAGAATAATAATATTCAATGAAGCGTCGCTCGTAAATCAAGTCCATCGAACGATAAAATTCGGCGTAAAAAACGCAATTTTTTCGCCCTCTGTAGATAAGGACAAGGTTCGTAGTCCGAGAATCGGGGCATAATCCGAGCGACGGGAGAAAAAACCGGGCGATAAATATCGCGGCATTAAAAACACACCGTTGCTGCTGACGACCCCAAAAAATGAGACGGCTGAAAGTGGGAGAGAAGGCTATCGATCGATCGCGTGTTTTCGGAACACCCGCATTACAACCAACTCTTCCTTCCTCATTTGCATGCGAGTCTCAAAATTTGTGAACTCGACGCATGTAAATCGGAGCGGGTGCACGAAGTTTCGGGGAGAGAAAGTAGCGGAGGATTAGGCGAAAGGAAAGAGAGAGAGAAGTATTCGGTGGGCGAGAAAAAGAGTGTGGGAGGGAAAAATAAGGCGGCGAGTAATTTACATTTAATGCTCGGCTATCTGCCGCATCGGAGGGGTGTGACCTTTTCGTTGACCACCTGATCCTCGCCTAAAAAACTGCTGTCGCGTATTTGCATAACTAATTCCGATGAGGACGACGAGATAGGTTTTTATTATAGAGTTAGGGAGGATTGGGTGATTGTAATTGTCACACGCGCTTCACGCAATGGGGTGGCGAATCGGTAAATCTCGCCTTATTTTCACTCGGAAAAA
This sequence comes from Ladona fulva, assembly GCA_000376725.2. NCBI lineage: Eukaryota > Metazoa > Arthropoda > Insecta > Odonata > Libellulidae > Ladona > Ladona fulva. Next base: position 1,649,336 of record KZ308287.1, on the reverse strand, counting down.
CTCTGCGGGTTCATTTCACCGGAGTGTATAAAAAGACAGGTTTAGGTGTATCCGAAGTCCTTTTCAGAGACTTCGAACTCACGATTTTCGAAAGGGCGTCATCAAAGAACTAAATACCATGGAAAAGATTTATTAACAAAAAATAATGTAACTTGAGTGACTTTTAAGGAGCTGCAGAGAATGAATTTAAGAAGAATGTTCTTTCTAAAAAAAATATTTTCCTTCCGAAGTTTACAGGGCGAAAACCGTAGAATAATGATTGGATGTTTTCATAAACTCTAAAGGTTTGTTTCTCAAACGGGAAAATCAAACAAATATAAAACGAATATAATAGTATGAAATAAAATTCTGTAGTAAATCCAGCAATCACTTTAATCAACGACAGTTTTCACCGTCGCGTGAAATCAGAAGGTACCCTGAACTTGGTATCTTCTTTTTATTCTAATCTATCCATAGGTTATTAGTATTATAACCCATCAAACCGAAGGTTTGCTATTTTTTCACAGAATTTAAGACCGTGAGATTTACATGATACATTTTCCAAGACTATTGGAAAGGTATAATTAAGTTCAGTGGAGTCTGCAACTCTCTTTCAGGGACATTAATCACCACATAATACCTAAAAATCTGGAATACTTCCTTTGCATGCTTTACAGTGATAATATATCCTAGAAGTTAATTTTTTAGATTAACTTCAGACAATTTTCTCTCTCTTCTTAATCCCAAGGTAATGTTCATAAAAATGTACAACTTAAGCTAACAAACTTAGAGGAATTTTTTTACACTATCTACATTTCTGATAAAGAAAACTTAGCGAGCTCGGTGAGCAGAGATTAATCTTTGGAATCAACTCTCTTCCACGCTTAAACGGTTTCTTTGATTGATCGTATATAATTGAAACTGTCTGTACTGATCTTCAAGAAGAATTGAAGCAGAGAGGGAGTCAAAAAAGTTTTCTTTTAGAAAATTCACGTATTTAACATGAACAATTCTTGACCTTTACTAGCCGTATTAAAGATCTAACTGTTTCAGAAATGCTAAAAGACGAATTTTATATAGCTTAGCATAAAAATGTCTCGTAGAATGCCTTGATCCCGATATCGAGAGGATGAGAAATATAAATAAAGAATGCAGGAAATTAGTATGTGTTCAGAAAGATATTCGTGCACGACAATAGACAATATACCTATCTAAATGCAGAGTGCGAGCAAAAAGTAAATTATGTAATTCAGTAGTTGCAATTTTTGTACATTCTCTTCAACTTTAATAGTGTATGTGCAAACAAAGATTGTAATCCAAGGTTTAGGTGAGATTGGCACAACGATGACAACACACTGATATTCAAATTAATTACGCCTTATAGATATGCAGACACATTTTCGTCAATAAATCACTAGAAATCGGTATCCACACGTATACCCATCAGTCTTTTCCTGAGAAAGACTTAATATCAGAGTAATGATAAGAAATTTCAAGCTGCATTTTCATTGAAGGTCATCACAATCCCAGATACGGTTAAAAGATAAGCTCCATTAAATAATAACCATTAATTCGTGAATGAAAGTCTAGGATGATTTGAATTTCGAAAATGTATTGAATTTTAAGAGGGCAAAATTATAATCATAATTATATTTGAAAAATATAACAAAAAAAACTTTAATGTAATATGTAAAATTTTCTATGCACTTAGCTACAAAAATATAACTAAAATTAGAAATGAAATTATATGACATATCAATTTATAATGTAGAGATATGCATTACTTATACGATGACTATGTATTTAACAGTAGACTACCAAAATGTATGATACGATGACTATGTATTTAACAGTAGACTACCAAAATGTATGATACGATGACTATGTATTTAACAGTAGACTACCAAAATGTATGATACGATGACTATGTATTTAACAGTAGACTACCAAAATGTATGATACGATGACTATGTATTTAACAGTAGACTACCAAAATGTATGATACGATGACTATGTATTTAACAGTAGACTACCAAAATGTATGATACGATGACTATGTATTTAACAGTAGACTACCAAAATGTATGATACGATGACTATGTATTTAACAGTAGACTACCAAAATGTATGATACGATGACTATGTATTTAACAGTAGACTACCAAAATGTATGATACGATGACTATGTATTTAACAGTAGACTACCAAAATGTATGATACGATGACTATGTATTTAACAGTAGACTACCAAAATGTATGATATAGAGAGGCAGAAAAAAAAGCGGCCTTGAATAAAATTATCGTTCATCAAAACAATCTTTGAAAAGAAATTGATTTAGATTAAGAAGAATAGAGAGATACCTTTGGTAGAGAACGATTTGATAAACAATTTTCTAGAGTAAACGATTCAATAGATCCTAGATTCAATAGATCGAGTAAGAAAATCTACGAACGATCCAAACAAGTAAACAAGCTCGTATCCTTCCGCGCACAATTTTAATCTTATGTTAAACTTCATTATACTGCATGTGCTGTAATCAGTCATTCTGTTGATAACTTATTACGGCCATTTCGTGACATTAACAACTTAAATACATAGGCTTTTATCTGATCGCCCTCGATAAACTGAGTTCTAAAATAATCCCGAAATCTTTTAACGGGGTTGTAATGCATGAAATAAATTTTGAATATAAACTTGAAAATTAGGGAGATATCCGCTGACAGAAACGATATTAAAAATAAGAATTGATATACTTCTGGTTTCGTGTTAAATATTATTCGTCAGTGCCAATACAATATTGTTATAAACATCTAAATTATCAAACGGCATGTTATCCCCTGTTACGGTTTGCCTATTTCAATTTCAAGCGACACACAATTTTTGACGTAGGGTTCCCGTAATTTTTGAATTTAGGCGCAACCTTCGCACGGAAAAAGAGAAGCGGAGGATGTTTGCAGGCGTCGAGAGGGGAGCGGAAATTGATTAAGGAGGACGCGAAGAGGTATTCGAAGAGCGCGAACACACGCACGCGCGGATCCCATTGTGATTCGGAGGAAATGAGGATGACGAGGGGGTGGGGAGGGGGAGGATTGCAGAGTGGGGGAGGGCGAACAAACCCAGGACCGGAAAGGCGCTTGAGGAAGAAGGGGGTTGGTTGGTTGGCTCGCTTTGCAATGGGATGAATTATAACGGTCGTATTTCAAACGTGGGGCGAGGGGAGGGGTGTAAGGCATGCGTGTATAATGGAAGGGGAGGGGAGAGGACACAAAGTTAGCGATGACACCGGGAGAGGGCGTGGGTGGATTGCGCTTCGGAGGTGCACGTATTTTCGGATGGTACCAAAGGGGAGAGAGGTTAAGGGAGGGCGGATTCGGGTTCCAAACCGTGGCTCCACGTCGCTGCGAATTCTAAAGCGGTGGAATCCCTAAACCCTGGACCCCTGACACCCTTTCTCTTTCAACATACACACCCGCTCATCCCTTCACCATCACTGCTAATTTGAATGCACCTACGTCTAGAGACAGTGCCTGTGAGAAATTTTTAACTCGCGGTGACCCTCGCTTATCTATTTTGGAGCCGCTCGGACTTCAATCCTTAGATCCCTTAGTCCATTTATATTGATCGATTTTTATCAAGAGAAGAGGAAATAAGCAACAACAATATCTGGACCTCATGCTAGTTATTAGAGAAAGAAGCGAAGAGAAAGTATTAAAAGTTAAAGATTAATTTTTTTCTCCTTGGTTCTTATGTAAGTATGTACCTTATGTGGTAAGAGATTTTAGAAGAAAAGTCAGGGTCGGATGTAATCCATCAGATGCATGCATTCTATATTCTTATGCGGTCAACCTTGCTCATAATCCGTAAGTCGTCGCACATGGCAAACATACGTTATGTGTTACACCACGTGGTACGAGTGGCAGCTACATCTACATAAGTACCCTGCAAGCCACTTTCCGGCGTGTGGCAGGGGGTGTAAACACCGAGAGTAGAATTACTTCTTAAATTTATTATTATTGCGTATCGTTCGCGGAAAAAAAGAGTCCCTAAAACGACTTGCCCTCGCGTCTATTTCTCTTATTTTACGCTCACTGTCGGATCTGGCAAAGTAGCAGGGGTGTCGCATAATACCAATTACGTCATCCGAAAATGTACTTCCTCTGAATTTATCAAACAATCGCAGCCTAGCTTCAAATCTCCTTTCTTTCAAGGATTCCCAACCTGCGTCTGTGAGCATTTGCGTTACACTTGCTTCTCTATCGTAGCACTTTTTAACAAAACGTATCGCCTTACGCTGCACTTTCTCGAGTTCGCGAGAGTTCGTTTCATCCGCTGGGTCCCATATACTCGCCGCATATTCCAGATGGGGCCTAACTAACGGAAATAGCATCGCTCTCTAACTTTTTCATCGCATCTACCTACAATACGCTTTATAAAACCGAGCTTTTTAGTTGCTTTACCGCATATTTTTCGAATGTGTGTGCTCCAGTTTAAGTTATTGGTAAGAGTGATTCCAAGATATTCTACTGAGTCGACTACATTTAAATTCGTTCCACTAATTTTTTACGGGTGGTTCTGACGCAATTTTTTCCTTTCGAAGAAATTTACTACAGAGCATTTATCTACATTAAGATCTAGTTGCCATTTTTCGCACCACATTTGTATATGAGCTAAGTCGTTTGTAGCTACTGAAGAACTGTAGAGAAACACACCAAGAGATTTTGAAACAATCCACCAAACAAACAAAAAGTTACAATTGAGTTTGCTCTAGTAATAAAGGTTTGCACTATGTAGTTGGAAAGCGATGCTCGTTAATAAATATTTAAAGGCAAAACTCAGTTACATTGACGAATACCACACTTAATGATAGAAATCATACACAGCTCGTGTTAAAAATCAGTGGTGGTCCACTGATGTAATTACGGCGATCCCGTCCTAAATTGATTTCACTAAATATTTAGAGAAGTGTAAAAAGTCAATACTGGCCGACATATGCATATATATTAGTTACAGTAAAAGATTCATTTGTCGATGGGCTGTCATATGTGATACATTTACAAAAGAAGAAAGAAAGCCGAGTGGAGTTGATAAAGTGAGAGATTTTAATAAAGTTGACAACTTCCTACTCCTCCTTGTTAAAGCCATAAATAATGAGGCGTAATAGGTGACGACTTACTGAATAAAGTCAACGAAACAAATACTTCCTCATCCGCCGCATATTGGTATGAATGATTTTTATATCAAATACCATGACTTGCTCGTGTTTTATCTGGAAACAACTTTAAGTCACAATTTAGGAATCGTTTACGTGCTGAACTAACTTACCACTGACGATTTCATCTTTAGATGACTAAATGAATACTACTACTAATAGTAGGCATGTTTTGGTCATTTTCGTATTTATGATCAGCAGAGTGTATGATAAACATAAGTCTTAGAAAATTATCGGCGCCCAAAAAAGGTAAAAATATATAGCTCGTCATTTCAAATTGAAATTGAATTAATTATAAATAGCTAAAGAAAATATTATTTATTCTGTGTGAATGATGCTGCTGGAGAGAGGAATCGTGCAATTCTCATGGTTGCAGAGAATTGTATGCAAAAATATCCCGATTTAACCGCAAAACTAGACAGAGTCATGAGGGTATGGTTTAGCGTGCTATGATTCACGGATCGAATCCTGCTTAGATGATTGTGTTCGTGAGAAAAAAAATTATTGTTGTGATAGTTTTCCCGTGCTTAGCTCATCCTGAGGAAAGACGTGATGAGTAACACTATGCCTTCAGTAAAGTGATCGTTTTATAAGAATGTACTTCTAATTGTAAGTATGAAACTTGAGTACCGAAATACAAACCTTTCAAAAACGTGATCGAGCAAGGATTGCATACCATATAACTATCGTAATGAGAAAAACTAGAAAATTATAATAAAGTAAACTTTATAGACATAAGGACAAAATCAAAGGGTATAGGTAAATGAAAGTGGAATTTATTTTAAGCTAAAGTGACACTAATCGTAAAATCGTAACAATTGTAAATTCGTAAAATCAATCAATCAATTCGTAAAATTCTTATAAATTAAAAAGAAAATCATTGTGTCATTACAAGAGAAAAGTAAATGAACACTCCGATGCATTTTGGAAGTTTACTAATTTCTGTGAATTTCTAGCATCCTCCTATATACCTATTCGTTAGGTGAGTTTCTGCTAGTTATCCAAGTCCAAAAAAAAAACGAAAAATGCTTCCTTGACCGGAACAACAGCATCCGTTCTACTCGTTCTCCGAGGTGTCACTTTAGCCACAATTTGGAGCCTACAGATAATTTTAAAAATATCCCCATTTTAAATACGAATATCACATTGATCATACAGAAGGGAGTCTTTCCTGAAAACTTGTCTCAGGCTTATTAAAATAACGGCTAAAGTCCTGCGCATCCCCGTATTTATCTCTTGGTTACATCATCGCCCTACTCCGGCTGTGAGTCACTCGTGAGCTTCGAAAGAAAACAAACGAAGAGTATCGCGAGGGAGCTAAGGATCAGATCGCGTACACAATCGATGTTTGACAGTCGATGTTTGTTACAAAATAAACGGGCGTCTGGATATAGGAAGTAGCAGGCGCTGACAAGGGTATGGATGCACGCACAGCAAGCGGTGGGCCTCCTCGAAGAAATCCGTTCGCCAGGAACAGCAAACAACTCACGACGACTGATCTGATCACGAAGTTGACACTAAAAGTCAACCCTGACGCTCCGCATTTACTTGTTACCTCAGAACTATCCATCCTTCCCAAATCGGTTAACCGATTACCTTGAGTTAATACTAAATTTAATTTCCGAATACTTTATTGTTTGTAGGAATGAAAACACTGTAAAAATTCCACAACTATGAATGCGTGGAATTCTTTACAAAATACGTATTTACTGTAAAAATTCCACAAATGTGAATACGTGGAATTTTTTTACAAAGAGTTTTCATTCCTACCTGATGGAATTCCACATGATGACGGCTCCTACCATTGATCACACTATAGGGCTTGTACCTAATTCGGAGTAAACCTTCTGGGCATGAAGTACTAGTAATTCAATCGACATCGAAATTTATGGCTTAAATCAAACTGCAATGTGAATACAAATTTTTGTTTAAACGAATCTTTTCTCGAACAAGGTGTGAATGAGAAACATTTCGCGGAAAGAGGGCACTAGACAAAGATGGCTCTTCTACTTTTGTTACTCAAAGTTACAACCGTTATAACATTGCAGGAGTCTTTTTTTTCATTTTTGCATGATGTACTTGTGAAGGAATTTGAAATGAGGTTATTACTGTAGTTTAAAGGCATAATGTTTCTTTCCTATAATCCACATATACAACATGACGCTTTTACTAAAAGCATCCACCTTATCGACGTGCCTATACGCCTGCATCTACATCTTTATCAATACCCTGCAAGTACGGTTATCAACCCCCGAAGAGTTGATCCCGAGAGTCGTCCATTTTAAGAGTGGTTAATTCCGGGAGAAAGCTTAAAGCTTAGCTTAAACTACCATGGAATACGTATCCTTAGTTTATGATATATACATTTGCAATTGTATCACAACCGAACTACCTCTACTCAGAGATGTAACTTTGGATGATTTTGCGCGAAAGAATAATAGTAATTACCAGATAGAATCACTATCCATATAGAACATTTCTATTTTCCCGAGACGATACATAATGCAGATTACGAGGATAGACTGCTGGCGTTAAAATATAAAATAGAACAAGTCCCGATAAGTTGCGAAAGTTAGTGAAGTTGAGTATAAATTTTAAGGCGAACCCAGTTGTATATTCCGGGACACAGAAGTGGAGGAAAGCCATCGAGGTGAATAACTATTACTTCCCAGATATTGAAAAAGGAAGACAGTCAAAGAAGGATCTCGTTCATTCCTTCATAACCCCGCTAAAGAGTATTTCCAAGTTAGACGGAAAAATGCAGTGAAATAGCGGTATTTTGCTTTCCCGGAAACAGAATGAGGAAATTCCAAGAACTTCCTGAAGCTGCGACGAATCGAAACCTCTTTTGAAATTGCTCCGCCCATTTTCTCGTTATTTTAGAAATCATGGAGAACTAAATACACCAGCGTAAGGTGAGACACATGTTGTCTGGTCTCCAGCTTAAGTATCAGCTTTTAACTTACTTGGAACTGATTTGAAACTTACTTGAGAAATTGAAGCACCGAAGTAAACATTTCAAAATTAGCCAATAAATGTATTCCAATGCGGTGCACTTCCACGATGCGGAATACGGAACGTAAATCTCTTTTGATGAAGTGAATGTAGGAAAATATTTCCAACGAAACACAAACAAACGCTCCTTGATAGACTACACGACATAAATGTTGGTATTCTCTTCATTTTTTACGGATGTAACATTATGTCCATACTAACGTCATTGGAGGATCCAGGGGTATGCACAGGGGGTGATCGCCAACCCCCTCACTTGCTTACTCTTTTGTACATGTAAGCAATTTGCCTTTGGATCTGACGAGAAGCTTCGATTAAAATTAGATTATGGTGTTTTCCACGATCACCATCAATCTACTAAACTTATTACGACGAAATGGCATTTTAAATCTTAATTGGAGATGATTACGAAAGGAAATGGTCTTAAATACCCCCATTGCGACTACCGACCCTCCCCTTTTGGGAGTTACTAGATCCACACAACCACTATTCTAACTGCGCGTGCTTAATTTCCTTAAATAGAAAAGTTGAATATGTCTCGTAACAACCATAAAACGTTTTTCAGGAAACAGAATTATACTCGATTTTAGTTAACGTCCACAAAAAAATCTCACGGAGTAAATGGTCGCATTCCATTTAGACGAGAAACGACCAATTATGTAAGTTGAATGAGTTGAAATTCTTAAATCTACTAACACCAAATAAATTAAATAACACCAAATAAATTATGGATTTAAAGTTTTCATTGGGTGCCTTCATAATGGTTTGCATTTCCATCGTGTAATTCACGTCAGGACAGATGAAGATTCCAGAGCGAAGAATTTGCAAGGGAAAAGATTCAGTAAGAAATAAGTTAAGCTCGACGAGTAGAAAAATCCAGTTCCAATGAAAAAAAAAATTATTTCCCTATGCCCCCAGAAACATCCTTTAACTGGACAATTAGCGTGTTGGGCGTATACAATAACAACGGACAAACTTACTCAATACATAATAAAGAAACGTACTTAATAAAATTATTTTTAATATAAAGAAGATTTTGAAACCATTTCATATTCCAAACACCTCTCCTACGCTCTCTTTCGCCTCATTCAAAATAATACCGCACTTAAAAACACAACTTTACCCTTCAGTAACGCAAATTTTCGCTCATCGCAATTTTATGGCCGAAAACAGGATCTCCATACAATCAAAAACGAATGAGTTAGATAAGTTGGCCTTTTATTAGATTATGACCGGTAAGGGATTGCTCGGAAGGAGGAAAGGGGGAAAATTGGAAGATAGAAAAAGACGAATGTTACGAAATAGATCGGTGTGGTGGGCGGAAGGGAACGCTCCTCCGGGATGAGTTACGGCCTCTGGATGGAAACACGAACCGTCCTCCCGCATTAATCCTTGCTCTCTCTCTCTCGCTCGCAGTTTCATTTCCTTTCTTCCTGCATGCCACATATCACCCACTTCCCAGGCATTCATCCCTCAACAATCGTCTGATATCCAATGATTCCGCTCCGCAATTGTTGAGGCATTGCCATTCGAAGACCTCCGCAAGCATATGGTGGTATTAAACCACTCCTTCATCCGCATTGCCTCGGTTCCCATCGTCTATGACGGCACTCTATTTCATCGCTCGTCGAATTATCTTTGCGGTCATATCTGTTTAGTTGTCGGATTGCCTCTTTTAGGCTTCGTTTCATGTTTTAACGAGCACCGTTTATTCGTGTCGGAACCGAAAAAATGACTTCAAATATGATTAGGATAATCAACACTTACGGCAAGTATCACATGTGCTATAGAAAAAGGAGGCGAAAACTGACTGTCCTGAACATGAGATTTTCTAGAATCTCTCTAGAATAAAGGATTGAGAATTAAACATTTTGGAACTTGCAATAAGTGAGAGTTCTGTTTATGCCACTGGCGGCTCGCGTGGTATAAATCTAAAACTAAGATCTATTTTTGTTCCCGTGATATATGCATTATTTAGGTAATTACGTACCAGCTTCATTGATTACAAGCCCGGTCTCACCACGTGCAATCTCAATCCAACGGCGTTTATTTAATTTAATTCTTAAACTAAAACTTTTATTGAAAAAAATAATTCTGAATAATACCGATGAATAACTCAGAAAAGAAACTCGGATAAAGTGGGAATTGATCGTGTATTTACGTTGTTAAAAGCTGAACTAAGAAACTTTGCTGAAGTACGTATCTGCCCTGACAAAAAGTGTCTTTAAGGTATCCTAAACAAAAGTTTGCATTTATTTCTAGAAATAATGGTGCAATTTTCTTAAAACATTTTTATTGATTATTAGTGATAGGATATCAAACTGCGCTTCACCAAAAGGTGAAGCCAAGAAAAGACAATTATTAGATTTTAACTAGGATTTTCCTTCGGTTAATTATCAATGCTTATAATTATATTTGTTTATAAAATTATTCAGTCAATTTATTTCAGCTTCGACTTCCAGTCTTTCCCTGACATTGCTATATAATACAAATTCACGTGATTCCAATAGCAATTGCTTCGTACATTCTCTATGCATTCTACGGAAAATTTTCAAGAATGATTGGCTTTATTTATTTTATTGACCCGTGTGTGAGTAGTGTTTTAAAATTCACTGATAATATCAGAATGTAAAAATGGCTCCTAATTTGAAAGAAAATCAGTGAAAGACTGATGGTCATTACATTTTAGATTCTATGATTTATTTAATATACTTGCCAGCCACTTGTGATGTACGGAATAGGTATGTACATATTTTAACACCAACATCCTTACCTAATGTACCCTATTAGCTCCTCTTAAGCTCTGCGGAAAAAGCGATCTGACCAGTTCGCTCACATGAAACAAACTTACCATTTTGCGTTGCCTTAACGTAGAAATTAACTTTTTTTCGCGTAAAAATAACAATAGCGTAACTTTTATTGGAGGGGCATTTTAATTTTCTGGATATCGATAGGCTGAATCATGTAGTTAAGAAAGCATCCCGAGATAGCGACTCTTGCAGAACTTTGTTAAATATAATGCAAAATAATTTCGTTACTTCAGATAGATAATGAGCCTACCAGGAAATGAACGTATTAGATATTCTTCTTACCAATACGCCCGTAAGAATATCAAACAATAATTTCTCATGGAATATCCTATCATAGATCGGTAGCTGTAGATTTTGACGTTAACGTTAACGCACAGAATACCGAAGTATATAAAGTGTATCTTTACTCGAGAGCTGATTTTCAGGGGATTCGTAATGAACGCATAACCAATTTTCCAGTATACCAAATGTAATAATAATGTGAAATACCGAGGACATTTGGAATCTCTTTGTAAGGATAATGTGCAACCTTATTAAAAAATGTGTACCCTCTAAACTTTCAAAACAAACAAACGAATCTAGGTGGTGTAATAAGGAGACAATGAAAGCTCTAAAAAAAGAAAGGCGTTTGCACTCTAAATTAAAAGCCACTGCGAGGCTGTCCAACAGTGTCAACACGAATCAAGTAAAGAAGGAACGTAAAGAAACAAAATCGATGACGAAACGGACTATGCGAGATGCCGTGTAAATGCAAAAAGAAGATTTTCTGCGAATAATTCGACGAGGACCCAAAAGTTTTTTGATCATACTTACGTGAGCTCCAAGTTGAAGAGCAAACGGTAAGCTCATTAAAGGATAATTGTGGTAATTTAATTAACAATGCTATGTTATTACAATCATTCCAACATTTAAAAGCGGCGAAAAGGAGGATCAAGCGAATTACTGACCTATCTCTTTAATATCATTGAGCGGAAAGACAATGGAACATATAGTTGCTAGTTCTTTAATGGGTCCTCTTGAAACGTCCAATTTCATAGTTAGAAATAACACGGTTTCCGTAAGACTCGATCTTGTGAGTTTCAGCTGGCATTATTAGTACATGGTCCTGAAATCTACCGGAAATAAAAGGCAAGTCGACGCGGTGTTTTAAGAATTTCGGAAGGAATTCGATAAGGTATCATTAATTTCTGTACAAATTAAAAGTTGCGGGTATCAACGCAAAAGAAGTAAATTGGATAAAGGACTTTCTCTCCGATATAAAGCAACTTGAACTACTGGACGGAATTAGTTCTAACGTGTTTCGTAAAGAATTGCTACGATAAATCAGCGAGCGTTACTCAGATTCTTCAGGACGCAAGGTGGGAATCTTTAGAAGATAAAAGATTTAAACAAAGGATTAATTTACTGGATAAATTTTGAGAAAACACGTTCAGAGATGATATGTATAGTCGATGTAATGCGTTCACTATGCTACATAGACCGTTCCGATACTGCGAGAAAAGAAATATCTGGGAAATAGATGCTAGAATCAGTCGAATCAGGAACTTATTTTTTCCGCGAACGATACGCGAAAGTAATCGATTACAGAAATTAAGTCATGGTGCATGCACCCCCTGCCACCCGCCGAAAGGCGGCTTGAAGGGTACTTACATAGACATAGATTCCCTATCCATGGTTATCACGTCATTTTACGGCCACCCTACATCTCATACCCAGACACGTGCATTCCCACAACTCTGGTGCACGAGAAAAAACGTGTTAAGTGCCTGAAACATTGTAAGGAAACTCGTCCCCGCCACTGAGTCCATATGAGTGTTTATGTGATTCTCCAGTCATCCACCAGGAAAGGGAGCTCGTAATTCAGGGAAGAGTTCACCCTTGGCGCTGCAGTCGCTTCCCTCTCCCCCTTCGTTCGTTCCCCACTTGGCTCAAAGCGGCCTGGGTCTCAAACCCCATCTCCCACCTACAGACTCTATCCTTCTCACGCCATCCCTTACGCTACCCCACCTCCTGCTTCGGAACGGAAAAAAGGAAGTGGGGAACGAAGCACCGAAAATTCCTCCCGTCCTGGCCGGCGTGTGGCCCGACCCCACGTCCCAAACGCCAATGAAGAGGCTACTTGAGTCTAACGCCATCTGTGCGGGAAAAGGGTGAGTTATAGCGGCGGCCATTACAATAAATTTTGTAAACAAACATGGCTGCCACCATTGAAGAGACGTATCGACCGCTTTATGGTGTGACTTCTGGAACGGGAAAGTTTGGGAACGTATAAACAACATTATAAGGTCGTTTGATGTGATGTAAAAGGAGCCGGGAGGAGGAAAATGGTGTAGTGGAAAGATTGTGATCAGCTCCACTTACCCAACACAGATTCAAATGTCTAAAATTATTACTGGCCTTCAATCAAATATACCAAAAACTTTGAAAGCGAAGTCTTTGAATTCTTAACTCTGTATAGAACTATGCTCGGAGAAAATTTTTCTTAGGGATCACATGAGCAATTTCAAATCTATGCAACGGTACTAAAATCAGATAAGTATAATTTGGATTCGGTTGGTAACTAGGAACTTAAATATTCAATGGTTCAACTTAGAGATAGTACAGCTATTTTATTTAATGACATAATCAATTCTGAGTTAACATGATATTAGAAACTGAAAAGGTAACTCTGGGATATTTAAAGTTACGTACTAATGATCGGTATTCATACCTAAATTAGTTGTTAATAGGCAGGAGAGTAAAATTTAGAAAAATTAAAGAATTAAATATTCAATGGTACAACTTAGAGATAGTACAGCTATTTTATTTAATGACATAATCAATTCTGAGTTAACATGATATTAGAAACTGAAAAGGTAACTCTGGGATATTTAAAGGTACGTACTAATGATCGGTATTCATACCTAAATTAGTTGGTAATAGGCGGAAGAATAAAATTAAAATATTCAAGTGATTTAAAACCTCTGCGTAAAACATAATAAAAGTTAATGTTCGCAAAAATAGGAAAACATGGGCGTTTTCATTAATATTCATTGGAAGCGATGAAAACAAAATCCTTCACCTTGCGAAGGTGGAATTTCCAAGTTTGCGATTACGTCATCGAACGTGACCAATGAAGCGAATGAGAAAACCGGTCACACGTAAAATCCTGATGGATTAAATATTTTACAGACTACTTTATTTGCGCTAAAGTGAAATATCATAATACGAGCCTTCCCTTATTAATAGTAGCCCAAAAAAAATTCTTCCTTTCCAAAAGCTAGAATAATCCAATTACTATTTTTTCATAGCCTTAAATATCATAAGAGGGAATCGAATTGTAGATGTTGATTTAATTTAAATGCACGCTGAAAAGCTAAATCAATATTTTTTCTTAACTTAATTATATAACTAAAGGAACTGCTAAAGTTTGTTTTTATTCTGCAGATTGAATTCCATAACATAATTTGAAAAAACAGATCTCAATTCGTTATATGAATAATGTATTGAGATATTCTATAATCTTTATTTACTAGCCATCAACCGTAATGATAGATGTACAAAAACTTCTAAAATTACGTAATTATCAAAGTTGAATTTTTTTCAGACTGAAGAAGACTGTATTTTAACTGAAGTAATTTAAAAACTAATTTCTGCGGTAAGAATGAAACATTCAATGAAAATTAATATAAATGTAAAAATAAAAATGAAACATTAATTATAAATGTAAACGCAACCAATTTGAAAATAGATGCATGCGATAAATTTTCATCAATCAGATTGGTTATAGGGCGAAAGGAAACTTTTATATTGTATATGAAATTTGGACTAACGTATGAATATAAGCGAGTAATCGGATTGATAAAAGGAATCGTCTTTCAAGCTCTAATTTCGACCAAGATAAAATATTAAATTCACAACGATTTGCAGATCGAATCCCGCAAAAACCGTTTAAAAGGTCGCTGTGAAAAGTTTCTTACAAGTTGGAGGAACTAGAAAATGTTGGTGCATGCCACTTTTTTCAAGTCTTCGATGCACTTTTTTCGCAAAAAAATGTTTAACTAAACTATGTCAAATATCTAGTGCGAAGGCATGTTATCTTCATTTACTCAGAACACCAATTACCTAGTAATTTATATGAACACATTCTATCATTGAAATGGCTAAATTTTTAGAAAAACACCAACAATATATTCTAGTTTTTAATTTCGCAGAAGCCGCTCAATTAATAAAAATTTTCTTTCTTTATTCGTAACATTCAACCGCTTTGACGGAAATAGAATTCGATCTGTATTTCCAAGATGCAATCTTCAAGCATTAGGAAAGAGGTTACCGAAATTAAATAAAATACCACCAACGAATTCACTACTCTTTGATCAGACCACTCAATGGTCTCGCAGCCGCACACAAGGCGTAATAAATTCGATAATAAGGTCGAAGCCCGAACAAATTTATGTCCTGTTCCAACGTTCAAATTCCGATACTGTGGGAGGGCGGTGGGCAATGTCAGCCCGTGGTATTCCTCCTCTTGAAGAAAGAATGGAATCTTCCCATGGCACGACGCCTTTCGCGGGTCACTCCGCCATACTTTGGGTAGGATTCCACCGCCCCCACACCGCCAGCACGCTCCCTCGCCCACCTCCTTGGGCCCCCACCTCCACTCCCAACGTGCCCATCCCTCCGCCCCGAGCTGGCCATAACTCATGGCGAACCATGTTATTAAAGCCCGTGGCAGGGCAATTTGCCCCGTTTCTCTATTAATTCCCGATGCAAGGAGCCCCCACGAAGTCCCCCCCACCAACATTTCCTCAATACAGGCTGCCTCGAGAGTCAGCGGAGATTTTAAGCCTTCTTAGGAAATGGACTCTAATGGAAGAGAGCAATACCGAGCGCTGTACGTGCGACTGCGTAATCATGCTAATAGAGAGCCCTGCGTGCATTGACAACGATTCTTTATATCCTTATTAGTTCATGCCTAATGACACGGTGGAGAGCGATTCGATCGCGAAGCAGATCGATTTACCCCGGTGCCGGAGGAGGACGAACGTTTCGATCCTTCAACGTCTTGAGGAAAAGGCGTTTGTAAATTGCAACCGAGCTATCTGTGCTTCGCACTTCGCAATTTAAAGGGACCACCACTATTATTCACTATCTTTTGTGATGAGGAATGTAAAGTAAAGTCCTAGCGCATTGCTTTGAGGAAAAGGGAACGTAATGGGGCGGAAAGTTGGACATTATTTTTTTAAATATCATTGTTATCTGAACCAGCAGCTGCTCTAGGTATTTGCAATGCAAAGTTCTTCCAAGACTCACCTTTGTGCACTTCTCCGTACAAATAATAAACAAAGCGCCCATAGCTTCCATAGTGCCCTTGCTCACCTCGCTTTCAGCCTAGAGCTGACCCTGATCCGAACTTTTTACGGATACACGGTCCGAGTGGGCAACTCTTCCACCTCTTCTCTACGATAGGGAACAACAAGTAGTATTTGATGGCGTTAGTTCGGACAAAGTCAGAGCTACCTCAGGCATACCTCAATGTAACGTTATCGGACCTTTACTCTTCCTTATATATATTAATGATCTGAGAGACGATATTGATAGCAATGTGAGGGTATTTGCGGAGGACTCGGTAAAATATAGAGCAATATCAAACGTCGAAGATCGCATTTCACTGTCAAACGATTTAGCTCAAGCTCAAAGGTGCTGCGAAAAATAGCGACTAGATCTTGATGTAAATAAATGCTCTGTAAAAAATATAAATATATAGAAATAATTGCGTCATAATAACATGTAAAAAATAGTGAAATACTTATAAATTTAGTTGACAGCTGAATATCTCGAAATCACCCTTACAAATAACTTAAACAGAAGCACACATATCCGAAAAATTCTGCTGTGAAGCAGCGAAAAAGCTCTGTTTTATAAAGAGGTTTGTAGATAGATACCATAAAAAGATTAAAGAGAGATGTTATTTCACCTTAGACAGGCCCCATTTGGAATATGCGGCGAGTATATGGGATCCAGCTGATAAACCTGTTCACGCTAACTCGAAAAAGTGCAGCGTAGATAATAAATGCGGATAGTGAGTGGCTTCCGTATAGCCATGTAGCTAGCGGTTCTGCCCTAGTTTTGTGTGGTTGTTGGTTGAGGTAGGATGTACTCCAGTAAAAATTACATTGACACTCTTATTGCCTTTAAAACTCACTCAAAGGAATTATTTCTTTAATAAGCCTCAATCTTTTCATAAGTTAGTCATGGAGTAAATGTAAATATATTTGACCCTTAAATTAATTCTATATAATAGGAAATCAAAACTATACATCTCTTTTCGCAGATAGTTACAGAGTGGTTATCATAATACTCCCAGAGTATTAATTTGCCTAGGGGCCCACTGTACTGTCAAGATGGCTATAATTCGTAGCCTAAATATTTGGAGTTGATTGTGCAAGGAATCATTCTGAAAGTTATGTCTATGGATTACACAAAAGTCCAAATCCATGGTGTTCAATCAGATACGAATAAATAGAGAATTTGACTAAAAACCTTTTGTCTCACGTAATCATATCGATTTGTCATCACACCTAAATATAATTTCACGAAATCTCTACGATCACCTATATACTGTACCTACATACATTTTATTAGAGCAAATCACATGGCTAATGATTTAAAATTGCCTCCATTATTATCATTTATAGTTTACCAATCGTGTCAATGAAAGTATTTTCACTTTTCACTCAAAATGACGGATGAAGAAAGATAATAGAATTTACCTCAATATTATTGTTGTATGTGAGGTTATCGTACTTGATGAGGCAAATTATATATGTTTCTCCGAAGTAAAACTCTGGTTCATTAAACAGAAAGGTAGTAAACTTCGTAGACTTGGAACTACATGTTCTACTATTTTAATTCGCCACAACGGTGTAAATCGCCGGAACAGTAAATAAATGTTATTTCACTGCGACGGAAACTACTTGAATCACGAATTCCACATAAAATTACTGACTTTTTCAATGAAAAAATCCCTATGTCGGTCGATTCCGATTTAGATATAGTAAAAGAGAACGAGTTTTAGAAAATCCTCTAATTGGACAGTAAAAAACTCAATTCTAGCATTCTTAAGGAAATCTAATCCATTAACAAAATATATCACGATCACTTTCGTCTTTGCAGAGACATTAATGTTGACTAAGCCACACTTTTTTTCCACCAGAACTGAAGAAGACTTACTTTTCAACGTATTACCTCAGAGGAGCAGCTATCTCATTCTTGATAGTCAAACTACGTTAATAACTGTGCGGTGAACGTCAGAATCCTGTCAACGCAGCTTCTCAGTCACTAGGCAGACACATGACTGATGGGCAGAGCCCTATGTAAAACACGCGAACCTCGGAACGTTGAGTAGAAATCGCTGGCAACCAATCTGTGCATTAACAACTGAGGTCACTCCATAAAAAGCAGCTGCAAAAAAAGTGCAGACGAAGTCGTCCTCCACTCAAGGAATGCGATTCAGGAGCTAAGAAGTGCGGATGTCAATACGCTGATGGAGGAGCGATCAAATAGGAATGAATGCCTACAGATGGGGAAGAAAGTGGTGCGTTCAGAATATAATTTTTATGGTCGCCGTTCTATCATTTCCCACTGCATATCGAAGGAAAAACGAAACTTGGTTGACCGTAAACGTTGGGATTGAGTTATGCAAACATCGTATCTCTTCCCTTCGCCCAATACATTTACAGAGGGCTCTTAAAGCAAAGAAGGGATACACACGTATATAAGAGAAAACTCAGGAAAAAACAGGGAAAATCCACGGAAGAATTGGGGCGATACTGAATGGTCCAACTACTTAAGAGGCCAACTTCGGAAGAACCCGGAAGGAATACGTTGGATAGTTCTACAGGTAATTGGCCAATAGAACATTGTCGAAAATTTCTATTAACTTGATCAAAAACCATGTTTGGAAAGCTTAATGGTGATTTTTACAAGCAATGTCCAATGTGTGTAGTCCAAAACATTTCCACGGAAGGGTTGTAGAGGACCTAAAGAAATATTATGCAAAATTTATGAAAAATAGTTTCGATTTACAGGGGCTTAGCTGGAAACACTTAGCGATAGTTAGCTCATTGGATATGAGTTCATAAGTATATTACTTTAAAACCGAACACCTAGGTGTAGTATCCTTTTGAACTCATACCCAATGAACTTTAAAAGTTCTATTTTGCATTCATAAATGTAGTAGATGAATAGTGATAGTATAAAACTTCAGATGATAATTTTAATAAAAGTTCCTCGTCAGAACCTAAGCAAATTCCTAGTACATACTACAAAGTCACAAGGGAGGGCGATCCCCCCGTTCGAAACCACTCCTCCGGATCCGCCAATTTCGGTAGTAATTGCATAGTTCACCTCTCCCTCATATGTCTTATGATTATTTGAACTTCTCACAAATAGTTTCCTGAACTGTTGTAGCGTGAAATCAAACAAGCATTCATTTTCAATATTTTGTCTGAAATATCGTCATCTTCTGATGTTATATGGCGAGCCCAATCATTAACCAATTAGCATTTCCTTATACTCAATCAGTTCTTCTTTACTTTCTACTAGGACTCCTGTGTATTTGCTTCCAGGTCGCTGATAAATATGCAAACTGCAGTGCGAAATGTCTGTCTTAAAATAAAGAATACTTCGTAATTTCCACATCTTCAGGTGGTCTCTGAAGATGTCAACTCGTTGATTCACTGATTTTTAATACTGACATATTAATTTTATTTTACGAAAGCTGTCTTTTGTTTCCATCGAGTGCGGTGCCTCTGAATCATCGTTCTCCAGAAAAACCTACATTCGATTCCATCGATCAAATCTTAGTAAATCGAATTAGCAAATTCTGCTCCGAAAATTCTTCAGGAATGAGAATTTCTGTCTCCGTAAAGCCGAAAGGGGAGGAAACGCTCTATAAGGAGCAGTTTTTCTTCATAGACGAACGAAGGTGACACTGATTTCCCCTCCCTCACTACCCCCCATTTTTCCCAAGACCTGAGGGAATGAATGCTAACCTCGCGGAATCATTAGCATAGAACTGCATGTTTCGCAAGAATTTCTGTAAACGGAGACAGCTACTAATACAACCAAATATCGGAGCATACATTTGCAGTTGGTGAAATGCGAGCGTCATTTATTAGATTGGTGACGAAAGGCTGGGCGGCCGAACAGATTTTAAGCTTTAAATTATTAAAAAAAATTATTTATCATTCCTTAAATGTATGCCTCACGGAGGGTGTATTGCAAAAATATTATAAATAATTCTTTTTCAAGAAGACCAACATTCTGCTTTTCCATACGTATTTTTCGGAGTAAAAGTAAATTTAAAAAAGGTCCTGTTGAAACAAATGATTTTTATTATCGGTATTGCCGAATTTTTTCGCAATTATATTTGACCGATTTAGCGGATTTTTAGTTAATTCATCGCATAGTAAGAATTGTGATTCGGCAGCTCTGTCTATTACCTATTTCCAAGCACACACTTTCATGGGTTTAAATGATTGTGTTTTTAAAAAAATGTGGGTTTGATTTGGAGGGTAATATTGGTTACTTATTGATTTACCTAGCGACGACGGCTATCCCTAAACTTGGAATTTCACTTCCTCACCACCAGGTGGTTTCCATTGAATTAAAGAAACGAGGCAGAGATAATGTTAATGCAATATATATATATATATAGCCAAATTTCTACGAAGTTTTATCTGAAGTTACTCGTAATTTGAATTTGCCTCCATCTATATTCATCAATTCCGCACCAATTACAATCCCTCAATTTATCGCATTGCTATTAAGTATTAGAGTACTCAAATAACGTGGAAAACAAGATTCTGACAAAGCGAAACTCGTGTGTATATGTTCTGAAACTATGATTGTTAAAATTCGCGAAATGGTTTTGAAAGCATCCGCCGCGGATCTTGAGGCATTTCCTATCGTTAGCAAAGAACTTGAACAAGTAGTAGTAGTATTGTTAAAAGTGCTTCGACGGCTTAGGTCATTTCGCACGTGGGCATCCACTGGGTATCGAACCCGGGACCGCCTTCCGAAGACCGAAGTCGAACTCGTTGCACAATTGGCTATCCGGGAACCCCTGGAATCTACCATCAGCGTTGATGTAGATGAATACAATGAGCTGGAGATAAAAGAAAACAAATCGCAGCGGTGAAATTGAAAAAAAATTGATAGGATGTGTGACTGAAAAGAGAGCAAATTATCAATGAGGTGATTTAGAGAAATGGGTAGGTAGATAAATATATTGCCTCCTAGTAGTAGTAGTAGTTCCTAGTTGGCGAAGTTAGGCCCATGTGGTATCTTCCACCAAACATGACGGAGCAATTGATATGATACGAGTTAATGAATTGGATAAGGTAGAATATTTATCTTCGGGTGATTAGTCGAGGATCAGTAAATAATAGAGAACTCGGAGTTATAGGTAATCAGAGAGATCTGTCGAATATACGGAAGAGCGAGGTTTATAATGAAATGACTTATTAAGCTGAAATGGGCATTTCTTTACTGGACTCAACAATCAACATCTTTAGGTAAACTAACCGTGATACCACGATTTAAACCACAGATATTGCTATTTCGCTAAGCTTGAATGTATGATTCACTCCTAGTGGAGATTTCTCCTTATGAATATCTGGATTATCGACAAGTCCAAGCAACTATTCCAGTGCCTCAACTGTTACTACTTAGGAAAGGCGAATTTGAAGTTTATTGAAGTCCCGCATTTTACGCCGTATAAAATGCGGGAAACTGTTTAATGAAATGGAGATCGACCATATGGAAACCTTTAAACCTTAAAAAGGACAAGAAAAACGGGTCGGATTTGATGTAAATTCGTTTTTTAGAATCAAGTCCATGATATCCAAAGCTGAGCTCTTTATCGTGTAGTGAAATCTAGGAATTTCCTGCAACATTTTTCCGGCAACGACAAGTCAAGACAAGAAAGGTTGTTACTGATAGTTCGAAAATCCGGAAAAAATAAAGTCGACTGATACAATTTAATCGTAAATGAAACAAACAGAAAATGAGAATGAAATTTTGAGCCTTTAATTCTAAGAAAAAACATTTTACAGATGAAGCATATTTTAATTCTAGACTTTAATTATTAATGGCAAGTGTATTCATATCAGCTATGAAGAGAATCAAATCTAAAAACCGTTCTGCTTCAGAAAAATATCCGGAAAAATTAAAATTTCATATTTCATCAATCTTTGAAACGATGATAATGTCATTAAAAACGAGTGACTAGAATAGGTGAGCACTGTGGATGGTCCGTTAGGTCCAAGAATTATATTTCAAGATTATAGCAAATCAGAGGTTACGAATTAAAATTGAAAACGCATCAGAGAAAGTTTGAGAAGGAACGATCAAATAATCATATTCAAGTCGTCATGAAACAAAAATTAAAAAAAAAAGATATTTCGGGATTGAAACTTGGGCAGGACATTTTCCCAATGTTTCGACGACCTACCATCTGTGTTACCCGCTGAAAATGTGCTTTTCCCCGTCGGGTACATTCACCGTCATTTATCTCGAGCGCCATAGATCATTGCGAAACGAATTTCGAAAAATGATTCTGATAAAGATCTGGCGGCGAACGAGAGACGACTTCTGCTTCTCCCGCCTGTCTCTTACGAATTTTAATCTCCCGATATTCAGACAGATATACAGGCTTCAAATCTGGGTCACGTGTTCGACTCTCGTCGGTGGCGCGATCACCTCGAGTGCCTACGCGCCTGCGTTTCGTATTCCTCGAAACACATGCGAGAGCAGTTATACTGTTCAGAGAGAATTAGAGACCAGCATCAACGCTAAATAAAAAATGCCGGTGGGGAAAAAATTGAAAAAAATTATTCCGCTTCCAAAGCTGATAGCGAGCCGCAATCGACCGCGAACGACACGAAATGAATGCTTCGGAAAAAAACTAAAACAAAAGAAGTCGGAGAGCGAAGGTTCGCGTCCGTGGCGAGGCGTGGGAAGAGGCGGCGTTCGACGGGAGATAGCGATGGGCGAGTAAATGGAGGGCCGAAACAGAAGGGGCGGGCGCCAAGGGTCGAGCGGGGGCAAATGGGTGGGGGCCGGAGTAGTCGGGGGCGGAGGGAGATCCGCTTGATTAGCCGGGGGCAAGCGGTCCGGGTGGGCGTGACATCTTCGGCCCTCAGCTGTCATGTCACCTGCCCTTCCCCACGGCCCCTTTTAAACCACCCCACTTGGGTCCCCCCTCCGGCCCTATTCCACCGGCCAGACGGACCGGACGGCCCAATCCCACAGCCGCGCGGCCCCCCCGCCCACTCCCGGAGGTAGACATGCGAGCCCTCACTCCTTGACCCGGTCTTCTTCTTGTCTCTCCGACCCTCATCATCTCTCGAACGAATCTTTGAGAAAATACCCCAACTTAAACCAATGGCGCACTGCGGATACAAATAAATCTGTGGCGGGACCTTTTGAGGATTTTTCGGTCGGTGGTAAGTCCACACGTTCGCTGGAGGGGCACCGAGAATCGGTATTCTTCGCCGAGGAACCTTGGGGTGAAAAGTTCCATAAATAATTTTTGATGTTGACTCGAGACGATACTCAAATGAATTTCTTTTGGTGTTGGCTGTTTATTTTTGTTCACGAAATCGCGGAATGGAAATGAAAAAATGTTTGGAAATTTTCCAGAGGTGCCTGGTGGAGCAGTTGAGCCATTTAGCAGTTCTTTTGAGAAATAAAAGCTCTGTATCTTCTGGTAAGATTTCCACTTAAATTATAATTCACGAGGAGAAAGATATACACTCGCCACATTTCACCTCCTCGTACCTCAAATTTGACGGTCTACTGTAACATTAAGCATCCCTTTAGGTATTCATTTTCCAAGCCTTAAAAGCAGAACAAATTAAAATCCTATTTTTCAGTGGCTTTTCATGAAGTATTGAGTAGAACAGAAAACAGAAATAACTATAAAGTAGCATAAACAAAATTTCAAGTACTTGGGGAATGGAAATAAATTATTACTCTTGAGGTCCTTAAAATTAACGTGTGATTACGTCTTAATTTCAGAATCTGTTCACCAATGCCACAG
Organism: Ladona fulva; assembly: GCA_000376725.2. Classification (NCBI taxonomy): domain Eukaryota; kingdom Metazoa; phylum Arthropoda; class Insecta; order Odonata; family Libellulidae; genus Ladona; species Ladona fulva. Next base: position 1,625,238 of record KZ308287.1, on the reverse strand, counting down.
TCAAGCGCGAAAATATGATTTAGATAACGTTTCCTTTACACAGCATAAAGGAACGTATCATCTTCTCGTGTACTGTGAATGGGAACCGTATCATAGGTTCGATATTGTATTCCAGTTGCATCCTAATTAAAAGTAGTTTTCTTCGTAATGTTTGTATTCCTACTGATTTCATAACTGCTCCGATGACATATAATCGGTGTGAGGGCACTATTCAAAACGAATACCCATTCTAATTGCTTTGGTCTTCGAGGAAATAAACTCTATATAGTGCCTGATGACTGTGGAAGAGCAATAGAGATTATGAGAATGGGTACAATAAAAATTGAAAATTGTAAGAAATGAGTTGGGGAACGTACGGGAGTTGCTAAGTTACCGAATGCACGTATGACAAGCACGAAATTCCCTCGGCTGAACTCTACCGGAAATATTTCTTCGCAAATGAGTAGCGTCAGAACTGGAAATTCGAGGTGTGAAGGAAGAGAGGGACAACGCGAGAGAAAAGTCAATCGATAACATAGGAAACATGGAGAGGGAGCAGCTCTTGTGTACCAATTGATTGGGTCGCACGTTCCTCTTCGTGTTGCGGTCATAATTCCCCGGAGCCGCGGATTACGAGGCGTCAAATATTTGAGGCGCATTAAAACGGGAACCGCTCCCGGTGCCGCTTTCGACTTAGGATTTTTTCGCTTGGACACAGGAATGATTAATACACGTGCCATCATTCCGGATCGCGGGCGTGTTTGCGAGATCTCCAGAGGTGGACGTTGGAGTCGATTGTCATTCTGCGATGTAGAGCGCGGGGGAGGGATCGGTGGTGGGACGGATGGACGAACACGGAATTATGTCTATTGTCCTTCGGATTCAGTCATTACTATACATGTATGAGGAAGGAATTTTGTTTTAGGCGAGTTCCGTTGAACCGAGATCTACCATGAATGCATGGATTTGCTATGATTCGTGGGTAGTTGATTCATGCGCTTTCGAAAGGAAAACTTATATTCCCAATAGGAAAAATTCCAATTTCATTCTAACTTCTTCTTTAAGAATTCAATCTAATTCTTGAAAGCTTGGAGATAAATATTGGTTTCTCATAACCTTATCTTTCTGGCCCGGGTCATGCGTTACAAAAATTAAAAATTACAAATATAAAAGTATGTATATAGTTATTAAAATGCGATTCCTAATATTAGTTTAATTTACGACTGCTACCATCATTAACATTAAATCTTTATTTTATTACATCTGTGTGTGCTTTTAAATTTAAAAAAGTATATTCTTAGTAATTTTAAGTAAAAGTATTTTTAAAAAAAGTATATTATATTATCATGATATTAAGTATATAAGTTAGAGAGGCCAAGGCCCTACAAGGGCTATAGCGTTGAGGAGTAAGTCATTTATTATATTTTCCCGCTTTATAGTGAGTCATAATTCGTGAATTAAATTTAGTTTGTGATTATTAATTCTCTATTTTAGAAATTTTCCATTAATTTTTGTTTTCTCTTACGAAAATGCATTCATTTTTGTTTTGTTTACGAAAATTCGTATTTTCTTTCTATTAATATACAAAAAATAGAATATGGTAAAACAAGCAAATGACATCACCTACTTTAATAATGATCCCCGCCCGTTTCTTTTCTTTCCATTCTCAGGCAAATCTCATTTTCTTCCATTAATTTCGCGAAACCAAACGCGATACTGCGACCAACAAATATCCACCCTACCGACCGGTTTATATAAGGGAAGAGCATTACCATTAAGCGTTGACATACGATTAAAGACTTCTCTTTACATTCCCTTCGTACAAACATTCGGGCAATGAGTAAATAATTACCACCATCTTCTGTACTGGTGTTTCCGTAATTTCCTAGCAATGGCGATGGGGCATTGTGGCGACCACCAGCACCGTTTAGTGCTTTTCTTCGCGCACCACGGGAGCGGTGTGCATGCGGAGGTCAAGCCTCCAGGCGTGAGATCTCGTCCTCGCTCGAATGAGCGTACGGTCCGCTTGAAACTAGACGAGTGGAATACCTAATGATGTGGAACAAGACGGTCCGCGGTGCGCAGTCGCAAGGGGAAAGAGGGCGCCTTTTTTCAAAAGGGGGCGTCGGCGGGAGGGGTGTAGACGGCGAGCGTCGCGCTCGTCCCTCAGAACCGTAAATCATGCGCGCAATCGCGGGGGGCGATCGCTGCGGCAGAGAGTGGACAATAGCGGTCACGTGCGGGCGAAAAGGAGGAAAGAGGGCTGCCTTCCACCTAATAGATAAACGATGGCGAAATTTTTAAGGATCGGCATCCGGGATATGGAACACGTAAGTTCCTAGTGATTGCGACGCTAATTAATACCACAAGCGATGGAACTGAAACGCGAATTGACGTATCGATGGGCGGCGTATCTTCGAGGTGCAGCAAGGATATACGGAAGAGTAGACCTGGACGGTTTCGTTCGCGAAATCCTGAATTACCAGTCATGGATGGACTGAAGTCTAAGAGAAATGCCTCCTATTTCAGGAGATTCAGAAAAGTTGGATAACTAATTTTTTAACGACAGATGAAGTAATACTGGAATTGGTTTTTGAAAAAGGAAATAGCCAAATAGTTTTAAATGGGAAATATTTACTCTATTTCGCTGACGATCAGATAATCATATCACAGGATTATAACGATATTGAATACAAGACCTGCAAGATAAAAATGGTTATAAAAAATGAGGTTTAGAGATAAATATTAAGAGAATACATGTTTACTAGCGAAACACCACAAGTCCTTATTCTTGAAACAGGACAGCGCATATGACACTTTCAAGGACACAATTATCTTGGGCTACAAATAACACAAGTTAGAACGCTACACAAAGAAATTCGAGAACTATGCACACTGTGTAGAACAGCCATATCGTTACTAAACAGTATTATATGGGATAAAGACAGAAAAACAAGCATATGATCTACAAAGCATAGTATATATAGCAAACCTATAGCAACATATAGTAGTGAAGTCTGGCTTTGAAAAGTCAGAGCTACTAAAGCGGCGGAGATGGATTTTTAGAGAACGGCCGCAGGAATATCTCGACAATAAAAGTAAGAAATACAAAATTATGTAATTATTATTATTAGTAATTATGGATGTCCCGCATGGTATTGCTGAAGATAAGAAGAAAGTAGTTGGGATGGTGTGGCCATGTTCAACGAATGGGAAAGGAGAGGCAACGAAAACAAGTCCTGATGTGGACTCCTATTGCGTAAAGGAAAACAGGAAGACCCAGAAAGAGCTGGATTGAAGAGATTAAAATCGAGATGAAGAGGTTTAGCAGAAAAATAATGGAATTACCGCGTACATTTGAGATTGGGAATCGGAAGAGGCCGTGGCGTGTTATAAAACCGATATAGTGGTAGTAGAAATGGATATAGCTATTTATATAAATTATCTAGAAAATGGTCCAATATGCTGATAAACGAAGGTGCGCGAACACACAGAAAATCCCTTTAACATAAATGGGAATCACGACAAAACGCGCCGGCAGCAAATCCGAAGAATAATCATAAGAACGACGAAAATCAGTATCGTTGGGGTTAACCGGAAATCCAGTAATATCTGTAGCTAAATGCTACTGAAATGTTACCAGTTTCCACGTCCTATATCCTACACTATCCTACACCCTATCCTACTAGAGAGAGTACAGAGGAAATTCGAATAGGAGAACATGCGAGGAAATTAGGGCTATGAAACCAGGAAATGGAGCCGCGTGCCTGTTTAAAGTAATAGATAAGAAGTGGCGAGACAACCTTTGATCAAGAGATTACAATTTAAATTATAGGCTTCGTAAGGATTTCTACCGCACACGTTGTAAAAGTGTACGAAAGAATGAAAAGCCTCATTCCCACGAATTTTAAAATTAAGATAAGCGCATTAACACGTAATATTTCACTCATTAATTTTGATTGGATGTCTCGGCATACATGTAAGAGCTGAGCTCGTAATCATCCGAAACATAATACATTTAATTCATACTAAAAATCTTGATGAAAGTCGAACATCTCGAAAATTCTCGAACAGGAGAAGACCTGAATTTTTTCGTGAAGGTGAGAGATATTAAAAAATAATTACCCAAGGCAAGACCCAATTTAGTTATAGTGTTTTTTTGAATACATTTTGCTGAAAGACCCCTACACTCATGCTTTATTTATATTATCCAAGGCTGGGATGGCGAACCTTTTGCGGCAAAAGTGCCAATTTTAATAAATATAAAAGACTTGCGTGACAATAAGGTGCCAAACCATAAATTGAGATCCTGATAGGAACTATTTTATTTTGTCAGCGACGGGATTAAAATTTTTCAATTCATGTAAATAATCATTAAAGATCGTGGCTAATGAAAACAACCCTGATTAATTAATTCTGTGTTTTATAGTGAAGAAGACATAACAAGGGTAAAGCCATCCGAGTTCTGCGTATTAACAAAATTCTCTCTTTTGGCACCCAGACCGAAACAACGAAATAGTATGAAAGTTAGTCTGCCGTTTATGAATGTTTCTGCTAATTAGAACGACATGGATGTCATAGGGGTTTAAATCGCATCTCCATGAGCAACATTCATTGACATTGTCAACACACGTGTTCGAAAGGAGGCAAATACGCGAGAAGCAGGGTGAAATATAACCGCCGCTTATGCATCTTCTAATCGGTAGGTTCAGTAATTGACAGCAGAAGTATGTAATTGAAATTATTGTGTAATTCTGTCTAATTTATCGAGCCAAAGAATGGTTCTGGTGTTAATTTTAGTGGTTGCGTTAAATAGGCACAGCCGAGATAATTGAGCATCCAGCCGTAGACGCGCCACAAGAAAGGGTGATTTTTTCTCTTAATTTTCGCATTCTTTGGCTACCGAGTGGTAAGGAAGTCACTTTCCCGTCTTTTTCCTATCGGTGTTTCTGAAGCACGCGGAGAAAAAGCATCGGATGCCTCGGGCGATACAAACCTATTCGACTGCGATGGCAACATTGTTTCGTGAGGGTCTCGCCGACGGAACATTCATTAGCAATCCAGTCACATCTCCTCTATTTCTCGGCCTCCAAACGAATTTTATCTCTATCTCTCAGTAAGCTGAATGCATGTACTACGTAGATGTTTCTGTTCCACAGAAGTTCCTTACTCTAAAATTTATCAATGAAACAAATCCTTTATCTTTGAAAACCAAACAATGAAAGGTTTCGTGAAAGGTTATCGAAGCTTATCATAGATTGTTAGAATGAAATCCGTAAGATCTCCATATAATCCATGAAATCACTTATGTTACTTAGTCGTCGTGAAATTCTTATACCTAAAATAAGTTATACTTAAGGAATAACACGAGAGCGAAATATCGACATGATTGGTACTCGAACCCAGGACCTTCAAGGAATAATAGGTGTGAAATACACTTTCCCTCACTTTTGGAGGTGTTTTAACCACAAAACTACCATGCCGCGTCTATTCCATACCGTATAGGAATACTTTTTTTGAGCAAAGCGAGTAGCCTGTGGAGGCTGCACGGAAATGTGAATGACGTGGGTTCGAGTTCTAATCATGCCCCTACTTTTCACGCCTGCTAAATTTTGGGTTTCAGCCGTACGGCTTATCCGTGATTAGTAATCCTTTAGTTCCATTAGTCCTTAAGAAATATTTGGTGAGATTTTTTCATTTTAGTTTACATTAATTTGAACCTTTTCTACCCATGAATTTATTCAGTGTCCATTTTACGCTCAGATTACCAAACTTTCGTTAATAAAGGATAACTTAAATGAACTTCGGTGAAGGTTGTTTCAAAATTTGAAAAGTTTCATTTCATGTTTTGGGAAACCGATGGCGAATAAAATAAATAGGATTCATAGCTGTAAGCTGTACATTTTTTATGGAGTAATTTTTGCTAAAGTTTTAGAATTTCAATGCTCCTATCGTAAACTTTAATATCTGATAACCTAACATATATTTAATAAAATGTGCGAAAGTGGGTAAGACCATTATTTTTGTCTAGGACTAGCCATTAATGATAGAATCGGAGAAGTCTGAAGGAAGATCTTAGATCTAAGGAGGCCAGGGTTAGGAAGTGGTGAAATCTCCTTCTCCTGCCGTCCTTGCTTTAGAGCCAGATTTTAATGCAAGCGGAACAGCTATTAAAAGACAGTGGAACAAACGTTAATCCAAAAGAATTCAGTGATATTCCATTTCAAATTTCAGAAACTGGTCACAGAGTAATACATATAATTTAATATTTTGAAGCCATACACAGTATAAATCAAATATCTGAGAATTCTTGTAACTGGCTAGCCAAAACCAACCACCGAAAATATTGAATTTAAATATTATTGAGCTCTTTCTTCGCTTCAGTTTTAACGGTTATTTTTTAACTTCAGGCAAAAGCAATGCCATTAGTACTCCTTATACTTTTGTTAAGAATGTGCCAACAATTCGATTTCCAAAACGATAGATTCAGCTGATCAGTACTTTCAGTGAGATGTACGGTATATTGTAAAATGAGCAATGACCAGTAAAAAACTTATGAATATTTTTGACGTTGACGTAAAAATACAGAACTCTGCGTAACCTTCTTTGGTTAGAATACTACATTGAAAATGACTTAATCTAGGATGGGTGAAAAAGTACGAATTTTGGGTAAAAACGCTCCATTAAAAATAGGATGGCAGTTAAATTTTCATCATCATCAGCCCTCTGATTAATCACTTCTAATTAACAATTCACACGTTATTGGTGAAGAGCGCGTAGGAATTTATAGGAAACCGGCGAACGTCACGTGTACAGTTTTTCTTTTCGTCACACAAACGCAACCGTCACCAATTCTATTACGTCAGCTAATTTATTCCCTTCAAAACCGTCACAAAAGAAATCCAATATCTCCCGCTCCGCTAGGCAAGTGGGAAATTAATTGGCACGGAGAGCGGAAAAAATGAAAAGATCGGTGAGTGGCCCTTTGGGGAGAGACAAAGTTCCGCCATCCGCGACAACGACGAACAGGCAGGAAAAAATAAGAGCGCGCTGCGGAAAAAAAGCAACGAGATCCTCATAGGGCGAGCTGGAATAATGAAAACTAGCAAATAAAATAATTTCGACGGCACCCCTCGAAAGATATGAAGAGGATTGTTTATCCGAGGAGGCGAATCAATGCTCGCAGTCGACAGTATGCACCACTGCGGAGGCAGTAACGGAGGCGCTGATTGCAAAGAACCGGTGATAAATGGCTCTCATTACTTCCAGTCCCCACACATACACGCGGACACACCCCTACCCATTCTCCATTGCCTCTTCTCGTCCTACCCCTCCCAGCCTCTTCACGCATGCGCGCGTACGTGTACACACACTTTCGCGAGTCTTTTGTTTGCCCATCGCGACGAAAATCAGTTTCTGTCACCCGGCAAAAAGGTTCGGACCCGTCCCGAACAATTCCTCCCCTGAGGGAATAGTGGTCCAATTAAGAGATATTTGAAGAGAGTTTTACCGGTGCGGAGGAGAATGGAAGGGCGTCGACGATTTTTTCATGCTGTTGCGACGATTGTGTGCGCAGCTGATAAATTATAATTCCGCGAGGAATAGCCCGTGATTTGATAATCTCCTCCACTACCGTCCGTCGTGAATTAGAGGGGACTTCCGTCATACCTTTTCCCACGAAATTGAAGCTTAATTAATTTTTTCGGAGCTTTAATTGGAGCGCGAACATTATAGCTCTAAGAATTTTCCCTTTCGGCTTTCATCACAGACATCACAAACACTTTCACGCTCGAGATCCGCTCTTTCGGTCTTGATTGATGTAATTACCTCCGCAGCGGTGGAATAAATTTCACGTTTGCATCAATGCCCTTTTTAATCGAATCAATATTAGTCTCTTTAGCGTGAAACGCGCTCGTGTAAGCTGGATAGAGTAATTTTAAAGATTGCGAGGAGGAGGTTGGAATTATACAAAAGAGGCAGCCGCGAAAATACAGGTTTCGATATTGTCTTAATGAATTGATCAAACGCTGAAGAGTCACTTTTAGCCGTAAAATCAGCAATCTGGGAAGAAGATGGACCAACAATTTCTTAACGGAAGAGAAGATAAATTAATCGTGAAATCGATTAAGCAAAATGAAAGGAGTTTATTGCTAAAATGGTTTTGGTGGCATCCATGGAACTGTCATGCGGATATTTATTTCAGCAAAGATGAGAGAGATCCAGAGTATCGGATTATAATATGCTAAGACAAATTCAAAGCAGAACGTCTGCATCATTCCCCTTTCAGCGAAAACACAACTCATATCAGACCGTCTTTATATGGATTTCTACGATGACCAAAATAACGAATCATAGTTGAAATCTGAGGATTTCAACCGCGATTCACACATACCGTACTGAACAGAAAAACTGAACCCAGAACATAACTTTTTCCCTTTTGCCCCTGTGAATTGCTGCCATATTTAATTCGCTTAGACTCAGTCAAAATTTTTAAATCCCACCGGAAGAAATGAGGTTGTCATTCAAGACAGCTGGCAAATAGTGCTGAAAGTTTCCCCAAATGGGCTCTTCAATATTAACGAAAAACATTTGTATGACGCCGTTCTTCCCTCTCCTCAACCTCCCTAAGCAATTAATGCAACTTTTCTTCTTTATGTATGGCGTAAATATCGTGATATAATAATAGATTTCTCTTCATAATTAATCGCAACCGTAATACTTTCAGGTTATGGGAATTATTTTCAACATCACTATGGCTGCCACCGTGGATTTTGATTTAAGAGATTTTTCATTATTGTTAGTCTTTGTGATATGTTGCTTCAGAAATATAATTTCTAATATTTATATAGTATACCTGGTATTTAATTAATTAAAATAACTAAAATATTAAGTTTCTGTAAATTAACTGGCTATCTGCATGCCGAAAATATATCTAATTGAATATTATAATATGGCAGTTAATAAGTACAGTATTTTGTTCCACGTGGTGAATGATGAACCGAAAAAACTAAGGCAGAATCAAGGGCTAAAAATTATTAAAATATTATATTAAGACCCAAGTAAAAGTTTCTTCTTTATGCTACGATGAAATTGTTTTTCTTAAAATTTTAAAACCTTTAAGAGTAACGCGGAGTGAGAACAGCTAGAGTGGATAAATTGTCATAATCTACTAATTTAAATCAAATTTAAGTAATATTTTTTAAGAGTTGCGTGGATTGAGTTTATCCGAGTTTCACCAAATTTCTATCTACCTATCGTTTTTAGCACAAAAGTCAACATTTTCATGGCGGGACATTAAAACATATGCTCTTTTCTTTCCAGAAGGCGGCAAATGCATATCGGCCATGATGGGCGGTGGTTTTGGAAGAAGGCATTGGTGGGCCAGAAAAGGGGGACCCAACCTTCTTTCAAGATTACTTCAAGGTCTTTCCCTGTGCTCTACATCCTCTCCCATTCCTTTGGGGCCTTTCCTCGACCATATGCAACTTGGGGTACTGACCGGGAAAAAAAGGCCTTTCCGGGAATGAATGCTTCTTCCAATTCGATCCACCTCAACACCCTCAACGCCACCTCTCCCACGACCGCCCTTTTTTACAGGAATTCTTCCCATAAGAGAACATAAAAGTGGGAAGAAGCAAGAATTCGTAATAAATGCAAAGGAGAGCATCGCATAAACAGCCCCACCGACCTACTTCTCAACCGGATTGTTGACCGTGGTCGTGAGAGGGAGTAGGAGATAGGATGAGAGAGGATGAAGAGATAGAAGGAGAGGAGAAACCAAGAGGACGAAACAGAGTTGAGTGGAGGTGAAGGAAAAAGAATCTGAATAAATTGGATTCGGCCGTTGAAGTCTCCGAGAGAAAATCGCGGAGAAATCACGTTGCGTACAGTAGCAAGTGCCCAAGGATGGACGTCCTTTCCAGATAAGCTCACGATACATTCAATTGCGCATATAAAGATCGGAAAAAGTGGCTTCACCTTATCAGAGTGGGAGCTAATACTAATAAATTGCTCGCGTTATTTACACAACGAGGCCGGTTCTTCGAAGACCGATCGGTTACTCACTGGATACGAATATCCGACGATCATACGATGTCGGTTATGAAATGTAGTTATGTTTGTGCTGTGTCGATATGCTGCTATAGATGTAGATATATTTCCAAAACCGGTTTAATAATAATGGGAGTATTAAAAATTATTTCTTATTTAAATAACACTAAATTTTGCTCTTCGAGTCATGAGTTTTGAGAATTGCTAAGATCATACGTTACAATTTCAAGGTAATTAGAATCCCATGAGAAAACGGAAAATAAAGTTAAGTATAGTTCCAAAGAAATATATAATTTTATAAAATAAATGGGAATATAATGAACAATATATAAATTTTATATTAATACATTTAAATAACCGCAAGATACTTAGGGAAAATCATGGGATTAACATACTTCCCTTACGAGGTTTATGTATCACGTAAAGATAAGTCGTGATTTTGCCCACGGCTCATTGCGTAACTATCAAAGCTCTCGTATTAACCTTGGTTTCTAATGCAACTCCCCTGTCCTCTTGACAAGCAGGTAGTCAGCATGGTGAGGAGCATGGGTGTGGGGGCGCCCATGGGTTGCCAAGCGCATATCCCTCTCACCGAAGGGTAAATGGAACGCGAATAAAGGCCGGCTTCAATACCATCTCCTTCTGGATGACGCAACGAATCACGAGGAAGGGTGAGTGGATTTTCTTATCGTCGCTCAGTTTTGAAACCTTCAGTAACCAAGGCGCCATACAGCACCAGGAACACGATATCAGTTTGCTAGTAGCTATAATCGTGAATTTTCTTTAATGTGCTTAAAGTTATTCTATAGGTTACTTTAAAGAATTCCTCAATGCACCATTCAAAAGCTATTTTGACGCAATATAATAAAGGACAAGGGGGGCTCCTTTACTATTTCCCCTTAATACTCCGCCGAGAGACTGCGAACAGAGTTACATGACGCATGTTCGCTACACAATAAAACCAAGTGAAACACTAACTAAATACTTTTTATTATCAAGTAGTAAACGCCCCCGTCAAGCATGACGGGACTTAGTTAACTTAGTTAAAAAATATATCTATTATCGTATATATCTGGTCCTCCTTAGCACAAAAAATAGTCTGCTGTAAGATTATAATAACTCAATATATTTCTTATCATATAAATTATTTATAATTATTCTACTGTTGTCAAGTCGTGAAAGCCTACTTTACGTACATTTCTTGTGGAAAAGTATACTAACTGATTATTTCCGAAAAATTTTACGAAATTTACGTCTATTTTATCTCGCATACAATTAATTAATTAAAATTAATCTTCTCTAGCGAGATATGGTGGAATTCCATTACAACTGAAATAATAAATACAGCTTGTACTTTTCCACAAATATTATTTCATTTATTATTTCAAAGTTCTCGCAATTTCGAATTCATGTGAATGATTCACGATCAAAATAAGATTCTATGATTATTTTCATTTCATGTGACACTTGTCTCAATTTCGTAGGACCAGTGTTTCTAATTTAATTTTGTAAAAGAAACGACCTCTGCAAGTCAATGAAACGTAATTTATGTACATCTCTTATGGAAACGTATTTTGTGCTCCTGGGTTCGCACCCGGGCCTTTGCAGAGATGAAAACAGTTTTCCTGGGGGTTTCAGCATCGTAGAAACACAATGCAGTTTGTATCAGAACTCTAAGTCAAGCCGTTTCTGAGATAAATAGCGGGACGGACATACATTTGCTTTTTATATATATGGTGCCAGTGAATTTCAATATAACTTAATTGGTTCTGATAGTATCTGCTGAGAAAGCAGCTTTCAATCTCAGCAACTCAGCGGTTTGACCACTAGGTTTATTTCAGCTCTCCATCATGAATTTTACTCCGCTTACTCAATCTACGATTCGTATTAACAGTTGCTAATCTTGTCGACAAAAAATAACTATTCAAACCATGAGAAACCTTTTCTTATTCCCTCAATCCATTTGGAAGAGGAAAATTTAGGTTAAATTTAAATAAGAATGCGCGTTATTTTGTTTTCGATAACCCGAGTCATTCTACGATGAAATTGTTTTTCTTAAAATTTTAAAATATAAATATAATTCATAATCGAAAATTTACAAGATTATTCCATAAATTTTGTACGAGCAATTACGGTACCATTCTAAAGTATTGGTATTGTAACAAATAATCCTGGGAAGTTTCATCTACCGATAAGTTTCAAAATGAACTAGGTACACCTACGTATATTACAATCTATTGTGTTGTTAGTTATTTATATGAAATTTGGCAAGAAATAGTACTTTATCGGGATTTTCCGATGAATTCTTCTCTAACCATTCCATCTGAAAATCCATAATAACTACATCACTTATATTTTTGCGTAAAAATTAGGTAAGTATTCGTCGAAGAACAGTTTGCTACTTTCCAAATTTCCTACATTTTTCAAATTCTTAAGATCAATTTTCAGCAATATTCTGCATGTAATAACTTCATAATTCATAGCTTCTAAAAATATTTGACGTAGCCATCGAGCATGACTTTCTCGCATTTGATAATTACAGATAGAAGAGATTAACGGCAATAAATTAGGGCTCATATATGTTTACCTTTGTAAAGTAGGTGCTTCGAGCGCGAAACGCATTAGCAACTATGTTAGCCGGGATCCAAAGGAATTACTGACCAAGGAACCCTACATATTTCATTAATATTGTCTATCTTTCATGGATAAAAGAAAGGTTTGGTCCGATTTCTTCTCTCATTTTCCTCATTTTACGCCCATAGATTCAGGTAGCTCACATTCTTCCATTGTATTGGACTGTATGCACCCATACAGAGGTCGCTGGCATTCTGTCATTTGTAAATAAATTTCATATTAATGTATAAATAAGTTGTATTTTTCAAGTAAACATTTAGTGTTTCAACGTTATACGTAGATATCATTGGAGCATACCGTCATTAACATTCATAAATACAGAAGACGAGGAATTTTCCCGTGATTTCTAAAAGTCTCCCCAAATCTTCTGGGTGAAAGGGTTTTGACTTGTTTGTTTGTTTCAAGGAAAGGAAGTCGCTTGGGATAGAGCAAGTCTCCTATGGCTCCATGTTTTGGCGTTCAAATGGAACCACTCTCAGAGTGTGGAATGTCTCTTTAGGGAGAATATCTTGGGATTTCGTAGAAGATGCGGGGGTGGATGAGGCGAGAGGGGCGGAAAGAAGAGGGAGGCGCCGGGGGCGGAGGCTCGGGGGCGGGTAGAGACAGGGCATAACTCATGCGGAGAGTGGTATGGACGGGAAATTCGCGAGGCCCCCGTTAATCAAAAGCTTCGTGAAGTTGACAGAAACGAATGGAAAAGCGAGAGGAGGAGTTTGGTGAAGAGGGAGAGGTGAATGGGTAGGGGAATAAAAGGGGAATGGGCGAATGAGGAGGGGTGGTGGATATTAGGAGGTGTTTGGGAGTGGATGTGAAGGAAAGGGGTGTAGGGCGGGTGGGAGTGGGGTTGGTGAAAGAGGGTGAAGTGGCAGCTGGAGTGTGGGAGAAAGGCATAAAGGGATGGCTAAAGGTAAATGAGAAAAAAGAAGAAGAATGCGGCGAAGATAGGAATCGAAATTAGGGAATGAATACGATGAAAATCGAGAATTAAGAACAAAATAGTCGTGAAGGAAATATTTCCAACGGCAATCCCACGGAAATTTAAACCTCGACTGAATGAAATCATCAGAAGAATAGCTTTCTTCACAAGAATTGCTTTGTAATCGACTGGAGTGATATTAAGTACAAATTATGAATGAATGTGTACATTACGTGCACTTGTTGGTGAGTTACAAGATCGAAAGTGGGAAATTTTTTTGCATCTAAGAAAGAAATTAATTAATTCGATAGATATTGAGAAGCTTCTTCATTCACATCTAATTTTATGAGTTGGTAGTCAACTTCCAAATATACATCAATACCCTAAAAGCGGCCCTTCTGCCTGTGGTGGCGTAGACACTGAACGTACACACATTTTTAGCTTATTGTTGTCACATTTCGTTCTCGGAAAGATTAAGTCCTTAAAACGACTTGAATTAGCAACTATTTTTCCTATTTTACGCTTCGTTAAACACGTTTAATAGACATCTTGATGATTCATTGTGAATATGAATGTTGAAATATGAATGAATGAATGAATATGAATATTGTGTTACCATATTCATCATGAATATGGTAACACTTTCAATAATGGGTTTCTTAGTTCAACTTTCAGGCAACCTATATCCCATTTTTTAGCTACACATCGGTCTTTGGAAAAGAAAGAAAATATACAACAAAACTTCCGATTGTGACTCTTCCCGGGTAGCAAAGAATGTTATCGCTACTTTCTGGTTCAGTCAACAACTGATTTGGTTTTGGTAGTTACACATTAAATATGCGAGAACAAAATATTTCTTGACTTGTGAAAGAGTGTCAATGTATATTCATTAAACTGACAAAACAGCCGACCTTTTGCCGATTTTCAACCAAGAAGAGAGCGGTCACATAGTAAAATTTTATACTGAAACTGTAAAATACGAACATAAAGGGCTCCCGGATAGCCAAGTGGGCAACGCGTTCGACTTCGGTGAAAGCGGTCCCGGGTTCGATTCCTGGTGGGGGCCTACGTGCGAAATGACCTAAGCTATCGAAGCACTTTTAACAATACTACCTACCTACCTACGAACATAAAATTTAAAAGTTATCAAGGTGATTTTCATGATTCGATAAATAAACATGACTCAAGTTAGATCTGTAATCAAATGAAGGAAGTTTCCTGTGCCCTTAATGGTGAGAGAAACGACTTTCTCGACCCCCTCCTTACGAAATCGCCCGTACCGCTGTTTGCATTCCTTAATTCCATTAATGGAGATTTGCCTAAAAGAACAAAATCCACGGAAATGATTGCCGTATATCATCCCATCTCACCTCTCCCGAAGCGAGGAATATCTTGACATCAAACATCTGCTGGAAATAAACGGAAAGCAATCTTGCCAGGGAATGTTGAGAGGCGCCTCGATCGTTAAAGTCACTTCCGTCAACGACTATAAATTCTGTCTCGAAATGTGGCGAGGTTAATCCTTTGAAAACTTCGTATATTTTTTTGATTGACCAAAAGGGGAAAACTGGTCCGAGCAACTGATGATGAACGCCGGAAGGCTGACAACATTGCGGATAAGGCGAGAAGAACGGTTCTGCCGCGCTCGTTCGAATACGTTAAAGAGATGGTCGGCGGAGTGAAGCCGAGGCCCGGTCCTGCGGGAGATGCAGGGAAGAAACTTTCGGACGGCTTTCGAAAGAGAGGAATGGTGCTGGAGGGGCAAAGAGGGCGGACGCACACAAGGGTCAGACGGACGGCGGTGCGTTGGTGCCGGTGGTGTCGGAGGTTCGAGATGGGGTGAGACTCAGCCTGCAGAGGAGTTCGCCCAACCGGCAACCAGCTGTTCCCTGTCAGTGGATGGGTTCGTAGGGGGGGAGGAAGGGCGGAGGGCCTATGGGAGCAGCTACGCCACAGACACCATTTTGGCAACAAGGAAAGATACCGGAATTGTATAGCTAAGAGAATATACTGAATATACTGAATCTACTGAATATACTGAAGCTAAAAGAATCTACTGAATCATTGGAAGCCTATGAAATCACATATCAATTAGTGACAAACCTTAAATTAAAGGGTCGTTACTAACAATATTTCGCTGCTGGTAATGATCACTAAGTAACTACATACCAAAAAATATTCTAATTTACCGTATGATGATTGCATAGTAATCTAAACACTATGATAAAAATTGACAGTTCAAGAATAAAGATAAATTGAAGCCCTATTGAAGCTGAAATTCTTTTTTCCCTGCTTTCTGTGAAGCGAAATAGAGCATGAAATACATAGGGAGTACAATCGCATCTACATTAGCAATTTCCAAAGGAAATTATTTTGTTAAACATTTATGAGACTATTAAAGAATGATGAACATCTTAGAGTTCTACCGTAAAAAAAATTATAAGTAGATATTCCCAAAGCTTTGCAAGAGGACTGGGATTTTTGTTTATATATTTCCTTATTGTATTTATATTTTTAAGATTTCCCAATGAAATACAAATCAATGTGGTCTTGCAGGAAAATTTATATAATTTAATATATAAATGTTAGCTCACATTTTTACTTTGAATCCTTCCTGTTTGATCGTTTACTTGGCTGTTTTCTTTATGCTAAAAGTAAACTTCTTGAAAGTAATTCACGATAAAATTTAATTATCGCAATTTAACTGCTAAAATGGAATCAGGCAATGGCATATTGTGAAAAGTCTAATACATTGCAAGTAATCCTGTAGACACTTCCCTTCGTTCGCTCAATTTTTTGCTTAACCTCCTCGTTTATTCAAGCAAATTCCTTGTTTTGCAAAGTCAATCTAGGATTGCAATTACTCCCTTCGTCTGAAGCCGTCAATGTACCAAGGTGTTAGAAGTTAAACTGAGAGTCTCCATACTCATCAAGCCCTATGGAATCGCGCAAGCTGAGGAATATAAGGCAAGGAGATTTTAAAGGATCTAATTTTAAAGGCTTTCTATAATTTTTTGTTGCTGCTGCAGTAACAAGATGCAGCCAGGGGCGGATTTAGGCTATTAGAGATCCAAGGGGAAAAAGTCAGAACAATGCCTCCATTAGGAATCATCAGAGTAGAAGATGGCAATTATTTGCAAGATACTCAGAAGTTCATACCAAGATACAATTTCCCTTAACTACAGGAATAATATACTAGCTATCCATTTAATAGTTTTTCAATCGATTATAATAAGTAATAGATTACCTTTACATAAGTAGAGACAAATTATCGTGTGTATATGTACTGTGAAGTTACTTTGAGGAATTGCTCAACATATACGCAGAACATACTTTCTTGAAATTAAAAACAAGAGCATTTGTGTATGAACACTAGTTCCGTACATTTATAAAAATACGAGAATAAGTACTAATCATACTAATAATTGCTTAGCGTTGCCTGATTGACTGTGGATGTAGGCGAGGCCTTCAGCCAGTGCACCGGATTACAAATCTATCCCTGAATGTAGTAAGATATTTGTTAGGGTCGATCTTACGACGGATTGAAATAAGAGAGAATGTCATATACATAATGTGTTTCACTTACGTAACATTTACATCCCTTGCACATTTATTTACTCAGAAAGTTAATCGCCACATTTATCATAAAAACTTTCCCCTTATTATTCATTCCCCGTACTCCGCCGTCCGTAATTAAGCTCTATACGGATCGGTGCGGAATTAACTCCATGTATCACTTCCTCGATTTGTGCAGCTCGTGCCATAGCAACCAGAAAAGGAAAACCACTATTTAGATGACGTTTCCAACTTCGGCGGCCGTTACGCCTCGCTCGGAAAACAGGGAAAAACATGAAATTCTTTCGACGATCGATAAACAAACTGCAGAGAACACGCAATAAGAAAACGGATCGCACGTGAATGAAAGAAGGTGTGCGTGAGCGAGTGAGGAAAGCTCGAAAGCGGATTTCATTAGTGGTGCGGGGATGACTGCGACGCAGCGTTGCCTGCGTCCGCCTCTGGAAAATAAGAGTGACTTCTCAAGGACTGCAAGAGCGACTCATCTGCGTTTGGGGAGGACTGCCTCGTGGACAGCGGGCCGAACCGTCCCCTTGCCACGGGAAATCAGTGTGTTTCAAGAAATCCGTGAACCATTGCAACGCGCATTATCAAGGCTGGTCACGAAGATTTGAGCAGCAGTTATTTGAAAATATCTGCCGAAGACAATAATGGAATGGTCAAAAATGTTCAGACGTCGAGGAAGATGGAAAAGGAATCAATTATGAGAGGATCGAGAGCGAGGATTTCATTTGGGTTTTGGGACCAGCCAAGCCAATGTCGACAGGGGGGGGGGGGCGGAGTGGCTAGCGTTCCAGCACTCCAACCCCAAGGTTCCAGGTTATAGCCGCGGCAAACCGATCATTATAACGTATTATTATTGTAAGTGCATCGTCAGCAATCGGTATCGGGAGGCAAAGTCTAGGACTGATTCTTACTTTTTGTTTGTAAGCACTGCAGGGGTGCATCCAGAATTCTCGATTGGGGGACTGAACTTAACTATTGTAACAAGTAATCTTTCATTTACGTTGCAATGCGAACTAATTGATTCTCATCATAACATTGTACTGCCGATGAAGATATATTTTAAAGACCAAATATTTATCGATAAATTCCTTGACAATTTGGTTCTGAATAAATGCTGGTGTCAACTTTAGAGTGGCATGTCAATTATGCCCCTGGGTGCGCGCCTGAAACACAATGTCTCCGAGGATACGTAATGTAATTCAATTTGAATAAACTGTGATTGAATTAATAGATCGACTTGATCGATTCCGTAAATATGAGACTAGTTTAAAGTGATTGGGAAGAAGTACGAAATGTTCCAGATTAAATGGTTAGGTCTACCGAATTCGATCCTTGATTATCTGTCATATGATACATTTCTAACATAGTAACTTTGGAATGTGATAGGATGCCATCTGAACGCGGGTTAGATAGAGAGCCGTTGAATGTTAAGGAATAATGTAGAAATAGAAAATGTATACAATCGTATAAAGTTCTAAATAAATAAAAAACATACACAAATAGCAGACATAAAGCGAATATATGTTTTAATGTTTTAGTGTTGGATCTCAAAATACACTCAAAAAATATATATTCTGTTATTGCAATGTTACGATAAAAATATAAAATATTAATTTGGAAATATTAACTTGCAAAACTTAAATGATATTATTATAAATTTCCCTATCTAATCCCTAGAGGCAATCCTTAACACTATTACTGTAGAATAAAAGTCTAGGTTTAGGTATACAGTCGCAAATTATAGCATTTCAAGAATATATATTTTAAAATTAATCTTGGTAAGCGATATTTGGTGGAATTCCATCTTCACAATAACACAAATTGATGATATTTGTACTATTCCACAGCGGTTTTAATGTAGCACGACCGGGTTTCGACGAATTCACGTCATCATCAGGTGGCTCAGAAACTAAAACAGTTTTAGTTTCTGAGCCGCCTGATGATGACGTGAATTCGTCGAAACCCGGTCGTGCTACATTAAAACCGCTGTGGAATAGTACATATATCATCAATTTGTGTTATTGTGAATATATATTTTAATAGAGTAAACATCCAAACACCAACTACCTTGCATATGGTCATAGCCATGTTTGGCAGATAAAGTTGCTACGTCGTCGAGGAAAAGGAAATTGTCACACATAAGAACCTTACCAAACCGAGCCACTATCACGAGAAATTATTACAGGAACGGTCAAGGGACTAGGAATAGCAGAAATGTTAGCAAACTGCTTTCGATGCAGGCGAATTAAAATGGGAGTTACCGACGGAAGGATATCAGCGGAGCGTGAGTCGAGGAAGGGCACTTGGGAGGGCGATGGGAAACGGGGAGGCCAATGGAAGCGGAGGCGGATGAGGATGAAAGGTGAACCGAGGGGTGAGGAGGAAATTGAGAGGGGGTGGGGAGGAGTTTGTCATTTCCGCCCTTCCGGTCCGAGAGGATTCTTGCTCCCTCCGCCGCTTCCTTCAACAGCTCCGAATCGTCTTTCCTCTGTCCCTAGTGCATCCCCCTATCCTTCATCTCACTTATTGCATCTCTTTCCAAATTCGATATCCGAGATGAATCGAAAACGGGACGGAATCGAGAGATGGCGATAGTCTCGACTGAATCGCGACCGTTATTGGCTAAAGGCGTCAGTTAATTCTGCGGATACGACCTTTTTTCACCTTCGTCTGCTCCCGCTGTTCATGCCTGAGCGTGGAGTTACTGTTGCGTAAGATCAGTTGATGATATACCATGAATATCTGCATGGAATTCAGGTAGTCATTGTATATCATCTCCTAGGAAAAATTTAATAGCCTATACTACTTTTATAAGCGTAAGGACCTACAGCACCCTTCAACGTCAATTAATGCAGGGGCAGATTTATAATTAAGTGCTAGGGTCTCATCAAATAGGGGTTCAAGATAAGACTGTCCTAGTAATTTCTCAATAACAATTTTTTTTTGTTTTTCGCTTCAAGAAAGAATTTTATATTCGTTAAGTCCACATGAAAATGTTATAGAAAATATGAGATGATTAAGTCACCATATAATGTAAAAAGTCTGTCCATCTTTCATTGCGATTTACAGAAATGCTAAGAATTATAATTCGAAAGTTTTTTGTTTATTTTTGCCGTAGTAAGCGATTGAGATTTCTATGGGATGTATATTGGTGTATTTAACGGAAACCTTCGAATTCACATTCATAAATCCTAGAGGGGGCCTCAATCTTTTGTGCCTAGGGACTCTGTTAACTCAAAGTCGCGCATTAAGGTTAATAAATAAAAAAGAAGCACATTAGCTGAAATTTATGCCTAACATACAGCCATATGATCTAAGAACATTATTGTGTAAACAGAGAAGTAAGTTTGAGGCCAGATTAACGAGCTGGGAAGAGTTTTCGATAAAAAATTATTGAATGAGTTGACGGAGCATTCTACGTACGTATTTGCTAGAATACCTTGTAATGCGTTCATTATGACCGAAAGAAAATCTTTCCACCGAAATCCAAGGAAAAAATCTACTTAATAAAGAAGCGGTCGAATGAAAGTATGTACAATGAAGACATGGGCAAGGAAGTTCAGATATTACGGTGAACTAAAGAAGAATAAAGTAATGAATAGGGGAAATTCATAAAAAAACACTGAAAAAAGCCAGTCGAAAAACGAAACGCATAGGTGATAAGGCGGAAATAATTCAATAAAGGAACTTGGCGATCTAATATTAGCAATTTCAAAAATTGATAGCTGCAAACAAAAGGATTGCTTGTCTGAATTCGCCTTATCAGTTCGGTAAACGATATTTTTCCGTTGATTTCATCGCGCTCAAAGGCCTGCTCAGGAGAGGGAAGGAAACTCGTTTCACAGTCAGAACGAAATAGATGTCCTTGGGGGTCTTATCGTTCAGGTTAACTATACCTAAAAAACTCTCCCAAGATATATGCTTCAGAATAGAAAGGGTGAAAAAATATCTTTACGTTTTGGTTTGCAAAATACTCGTTCGTGATTCATGCAGAAGTAGGTTCCTCACTTAGACTGTTGACAAGCTTCTAGTTTGCAATTACCAGATGAAACATCGCGTTACAGATCTAGATTTGGAGGAGGTTATTTTCCCATTTAGGTGCTCCAGTTTTCTCCACAGCCTCAGAGCATAGTTCAATTCGTTTGGCTCGAATCATAACTGCATACTCTAAAGAGACTTGCTATACCTAGTCGACGTCCGAAGAAGGTCGCCTAGATTTCTTGAGATACCATTAACTTTCCAATTATTCAATAACCTCATGAATAGAATCGCTTAAATACTGACTTTTTTCCCTCGTCTTTTTGCTTTAAATAATAATCACTTAGGTCTCATCTTAAAGTGATGTAAAAGTAAACTTTAACAAGAAAAACTCTTAACATTCATTTTGATTACTTCAACAGTTTCCATATATATGAATGATTCCCTGTGGTCTGCTAAGTATCATATATTCCACTAATATTCGAATCGAATACCCTTCATCTCCTAACATCCTGTATATAAAATTCTAAAATATATTTTCCAATACCTCTCTCTGCATAAAATAAACGACACGTTTTTAGGAGTTGCCCTCTTGTCGGAAATGAACTCGTAACATCTCGGGAACACAGCAAGTCCAAAACATGTAATAAGATTTCTAAAAAAACAACATAAAAATGAACAGGATGATTCAAGTGGGTTCAAATTAATTCGTCTGAGATACGATATCTTTTGAAAGGGATTCCACGATAGGAATCGGTTAATTTTAACTCATTCAACGAGCATGACTTTTCAACGCTGACTATATCGTGGTTGATTGCGAAAGAGCAAATTCAAGCAGCGCTCTCATTGCGAGACAATAGGCGGAATGATTGGCTGCGTACTTCGTTACTATCTCGTTGATCCTGAACCGAGTATTCCTGATGCAGAGTATCTCAAGGTCTACAATAGGGGACTCCAATCCAAATGTCTTCCTCTCGGAATCAGCGATTCGCGACGGGTTTTTCTCCTCGTGGATGCTCGGATGCAACGGCGCTGGATTTACTTCCAAGTCTTTAATTCCCCTCCGTCGTTCAACCTTTGCGACGACTATAGGTCGGATGTAAGAGGAGGGAAGTGGGGATTCGCTTTGACATTTCCGTCCCGCGCGCCTCGTGCGTCACCCGGTTACACCCACCGCTCCGGCCCTTTACCCCATCCTGCCACCACGCCCTTCGCTTTTTTCAAAAGTCAACCGAACCAAGGCTACGCTTTACGAGCTGGAGTGATAAAAGGGATCGCTCCGATTTGAAATCGTAACTAATTACACGCTTATGAAACGGCACCTCTTTCGCGGGGAGGATGTCCCGACCTTCAAGGAGCTGTCGGAAGGTGCAGCCTTCGTAAGGAGAAAAGCACTCTTGGCATATTTCCCTTATTTATCTACGTGGACATGGCGAAAGGCGATTATTCCATTTTTAATAGCCTCGTCTTCTCGATGACTGGATTCTAAATGAGAGTAATTATTTTTATGACATTCGAGCTTGTGAGATCACCGCTGCTAACGATTGCTCAGCTCCATATCTGAGCATTCCCTTAACCACTTCGGACTTGAGTAATGCCCATTGTCTGCGTTATTCTCATCATCTTTTTTTTGTCTCGGAATAGAATTAGGTATATTTCAGGTTGACGCTCCTGTAACTTTTGTTCCCATCATTCACGATTCCAATTCCAGCGGACTTTATTCATTCAATCCTTTGCGTGGAATGAAAAATATCCGGATTGGTGAGAAGAGAGAAATATTAGCTGAATGATTAAGAATAGAGATAAAATTATGAAGTACATTTCTCTTTATACATAATTACAATACATTCTGCGATGGCGAATCATCAGACTCTAAAGAGTAAACAAAGGGGTGAGGAACTAAATGGCGTGTGAATGCGTGTGAGAAAGAAATGAACAATAGGTAATGTGCTTAAGTAAGAAAAATAATGCCTAAACAAGCAAGAGCAACTGACTGTAAAGGCATTCTTAATTCCTCTGCCCACCTGGTGAGAAAATGGAACTGCTTTTAATGATGCAAATAAATCTGAAGAGTCTTGAAAGAATAATATCTCTGATTAAGTCAAAAGGGTGTTGATACTGAACGATATATGTAGGAAACGACGTATCGTGTTTATTACAGAAAAGGAGGAACCTAATTACATTTATCTTCATACTCGAACAAAGTGGATAACGATCAAATGACTAAATGGGCATATCAGATAATGTTATTGAAACTTAATACCTTCGTCTGATTTTGATTCCGATATTTTAGATTGTAAAACGAGCTACAATAAGGAGAGGAAAATAAAACAAAAACTTCGACGAAAAGTATTATTCTTTCGTAGCAATCTCCGGAGAGCGCTTCATTCTTATGTTATTGCAGACGGCACCACTCAGACGACAAAAGTATCGTTGACTTGGATGAATTATTAACAGTGGGAAAAAAAAACAATTCTCAGACACTATAAATAACGATAAATATATAAATGGAAAACGATCGTCATATTATAAGTGATCATTAATAATGATAATTATGATTGCAATTTAACAAAAATATAAATAGGAAGCATATACAGTACTAGGTTTATGTTATTACATAAAACAACTGAAAACTAGGACACAGCTGTTTCATTGTCACTAAAAGAGAAAAACCCTAAAGCAAGTATTATATGAATTGTCATAAAAAGTTGAAAAAGAATCGTCCATTTATGAGAACTTATCCTTATTAGTAATTATTAAAGCAAAACGAAATAGTGTGTGAGTGGATATAAACGATAAATCTGGATTTATATTATAATTAATACTGACTGTATTATGAGTAACGCTAACCTAGAGTCGAGGATTACCAAGTTGATGGTGCTTTAGTCAGTTATGTAATAAACATCAGACTGATTTTGCTTACTTAGGTTATTAAACTAATTGGAACTAATTTACTAGTATACTTGGAGTTCTAATGTAAGAAATGAAGTCGGTGCGCAAAATATCTACCAATTACGGTCCTATTCCTTCTCACTGATAATTGTGAAAGAATATCCTGAATGCCAGCGATTTAGACGCTTCTACCGTTAAAAACTTAGACATTTCCTTATGACAATGATAACTTAAACAAGGCCTGTTTCGGGAACTCGTGCAAATACGGGCCCAGAAAATGCGAAGATTACCAAAAAGTAAGAGATATTAACATCATTGATTACATGGAGAAGGGATTGGTACATTCTTAGTAGCCTTTAGGAGGAGTTTAGGATTTGGCATCCTACGTGAAATTTCAATCAAACTTACTCAGAAATACTATAATAAAACAGAATACTAGAAATTAGAATCAGAATTACTAAATCAGAATATTTCGGCAAAGGATCATTACTCCGGAGCAAATTATTTTTGTTAGCTGAGATGTCACCCCACCACCTATAGCTGCAATATTCGAAACTTTCATCTCTTTCAAATGAATACATCAACCAAAATCTCTGTGTATGGCTAGCGGTACTCGGTAACTTAAAATGTTATTCCTACTGAAAAAGCGGAAGATCGATCGCCGCAATTAAAAACAATGCAATGACGGAGAGCGCGTCGGCGGAATGATGAAAGAGCCACGGAAAGCGCTCCGCGCATAAATCCCGAACGCCGATCAGCATTCAAAGTCCCGTCATATCGGTCCCGCAGCCGTCCGACGGAGGGTTGGCATCACTTATTCAGGTATGCATTATCGTTATTCATTTTTTACCCCGAAACGATCGGCAGCTTTTCACTTCAGTTGTTTGCCCGCCATAAATCTCAATCGCCTCTTATGAAATGGGTAGGCGAAAAAAAGCGACCATTCCCGAAAATCGACGAAATTTGATTCTTTGAGTTATGCTCCGGCGAGAGAATTTTCGGCCCTAATTGTTTAATTTCGATCTTTTTTGTTTCCAGGAACCCAGCCGATGGCCGATGCGGGGAACGGCGGCCTTCCCTTCATTTACATCCGCCCGTTCGGGTTCTCTTTAAAAGAGAGAACAAAGACAACGGCGAAAGACTTGCTTCGCTGAACTGCGAGGCGAGACGTGCTGGGGGCGGAAGGGGGGGGGGGCAAGAGATGGGATAAAAGGGAGAGGCCATTGTTTTTACAAATATCGCCGGGGTAAATACAAAAGGGGGAAAGAGGTTAAGAGGGGGAGTTCGTGATTAATTGCGGGGAGGTGTCCTGAGTTGTGTGGGAGGTAAAGGAAGCAGGGATTCGGACGGGGTGATTTTTCCAAAATTTTTAGCACGAGACGAAAATGTGAGCAAAGCATAGCTATGAAACGGGAAGGTGAAGAGGGTATGAAACGGGAAGGTGAGGAGGGTATGAAACGGGAGGGCAATTCCCCTAATGCGCGGAGGGGATGAGGAAAGGAAAAGGGCAATGGGGAGGGAAGGCGTCGGAAAGGAAATGGGTTTAAAAACGCTCGCGTGAAATGTGTGGGATCGCGGCGAGGACGGCGATTCGGTGGGAGAGATTTGGACGCATTGTCGCTTTTCGAGGAAACGCGAAGATTCATGCCGCGTCTAGGAAAGCTGTTCGTCATATTTCGGGCACGAAGAAAGATCTGGCGATACGAGGATGAATTCCATGCCGTGCTTTCTTTAATTACCCGGCGTATCTGATATTAGAATTTACATGCGGCTACTTCCCATTACTTTTTAATGAGAGTTTTTTCACGTCGGTTTTCATGGAATTTCGAGGCGGGGATGTGTGCCTGAAGATTTGTGGCGTTCCAGGGGGGAGTTTATGGCGAGACAATCTTTTGAATCGGAATAATAACTCGAATCTGCTATCGTCACCGGGGACGCAATAAACGAGACGAAATAATCACGGAATTCATGCACTCGGTCCACATGTTCGCATCGTTTACGGGTAAGTGCACTCTTAAATCAACTGCGAGCGGCGAATTAACATTTAATCGAGCTCTAATCTGGAGTATTTGGCAATGCTTCTTCGCCGTTAAGTAAATAACTCTTGAATGCATTCTCTGTCCCGTCACTATAACGTATAATTACATCTTTTCTTCGAGCAAGTGAGAGGGAAGGAAATGAAAAATGACCACGAATGTCACTCAATCTTTATAACAAGCCGCAAACTACTTTGATTATTCATTACAGATTGTGTTGACGATAAATTCGATGGAAAGGAGCTATGGTAATGCAAGGTAATTGGAATACATTGAATCGAAAAATCAAAAGTGTATTATACATCAGCATTGCGTAATGTATTTTTAGGGAAGTGGATTTAGGAGCATGTGATACGATAAAACATCATCAAATTATACTTATTACACCATAAGCAATGGAAATCTTATCGCAATGGGAAAAGTCAGAATCACACTAGTACTTAAGAATACCTTTTACTGTGAAATTAAACCTTCGATGGGTTTGACTTATATCTTTACTTTTTCAGGACTTCAAAGGAGGAAAACTCAACGCATGATCCTAATTGAGTCACGATCGGTAAGCAATTAAAAATTTCTAGTGCAAAATTGCTAACAAAGGAACCTTCATTGCATTGAAGCCTAGATGATCAAGCATAAGTTACTCCTTCGTTCATGGATTTCTAACTACCTCAATCAAAAAATCGATGATTATTAAAATACAAAGAGATATGTAAGTACTCTGCGCAGCAATAGAAGGTCGCTTGGTTTCTGCAAGCAATTATTAATTATTAGATTGTAACTGAGTGACTTGGAGTATTATTTGTACTCGCAGGTTAATTTTAAAAGTCATGCTACAGCTTAAGGTGAGGGTTGACAATCTCCAATTTTGCAAGTGCTTTGTTAGTTGATCGTTGAACTCTGTTGTCTCCATCGCAAAGGGATATCATCAGGAACGGAAATGCCATTAAGCGCAATTTTAAAGGCCCTAATACCCAAAAATGGCGCTTTGTTGCTTTATATTCTGAATAATTTCTCGGTAGAACCTCAAAATGGACCTTGATCCTATGGCCTATGACTACTGAAATTCGCTCCCGATATCACATAATTAGATAATTCAAAATTTTCAAAAACTTTCTTTAAAATGTTTATGAAGCAAACCTGAATAGTATTACACCAGAGTCTAACTTCTTCGAAGTCCCTTTCGATGCTGGTGCTGATGGTTTAGTGATCAAAGTTTTATCAAGAATGAGGAAAAGAACACTTCCACGGTAGAAGTGTTCTTTCCCACGGTAGAAGTATTCTTCATAATGGAGAACTACCACAAGGTCGAGGCCGAATCGATAGATTCGGTCAAAATTTTATTCGAAAATCACCACTGAACGACAATGTGCTTGTTCGAAATGCAGATTTAATAAGCAATTTATTTATCCTTATTTACACAGCATTTTGTCCCTGGTGCTATTCCATGACCCTTAACTCTCTCATCGACTTAAACAGCTTGTCTTCGGGTAAATGTTTGCACCTTTCTAAGTGTTTTCTCAACGTGTTATTTCTAAGAAATTGAGAATGATTACAGCAGCTTTCAGTTTCGTCTTCGATTACTATCTGAACTTGGTCATTACGCATAAATACCGGTTATTTAATCAGCAATGTCTGCGAAACGGTCTCAGATGGGTTTCTAAATAGCCACACCTGATTTTCGCTGCTGATTATACGGAAGGAATGTGGCAGGTGGCATGAGGAAATGTTTGGAGTGGCTTAAAAACGTAGCCTTCCTCCCTTAGCTGAATTAGGAAAATCCAATTGCTGCAAAAAATGTGTATATTGCCTTTTAAAGAGTGAGTCTAAACTAAACTAAAGAAAACTAGAGAAAACGTCGACAAATGAAAAAAGGTACTCCGGAAACATTTACAAACCAGTTTTTCTTTCAAATATAACCAAACCTAGCACCGACCCAAAAGAATTTCTGACCGATAGATTTCTCTTACCATATGAGACCATGATTCTTTCCACTGATAGCTAGAATTCGGCCATTTTATTTCGCTTTCAAATCCATTTAGAATGTAAATGTAATGAGAAAAGGTATTCCGGAAACTATTTCAAACCAGTTTTTCTTTCAAATATAACCAAATCTAGAATCGATCCAAAAGAATTTCTGACCTATAGATTTCTCTTACCATATAAGACCATAACTCATTCCAATAATAGCTAGAACTCAGCAATTTTCTTTCGCTTTCAAATACATTTACATATTCATATTTGGATAAATAAAATAAAAATAAATAACGTCTTTATTTTGGGCGAAATTGAAACCTTAAGAATCTCCTCTTCCATTTAACCCATGGTCAGTTTAATAAGGTGAATGATGTAACAATAAAAGTTTATTTAAGTCGAAATTTAAGTAAAATTGGAGAGATTTCGTTGTGGATTTAAAAGAAAAACCTAAGTGAAGCTTAGGAAGATACTCTCTTTCTACTTTTAATTAAGTGTTTTCGACAATTACTTTTTTATATGATATGATTATAGGTTCCGTGAACTAAACGTTATGCATTGTAGTAGAGCTGCCATTCAATCTAATTCAATTGTAGAATGAGTTACAAGATGGCATCAAGTTACGTTATTTTTATTGGTAGGAGAGGTCCAAACCTCATTCATTATGTAAAATTACGAAATTTAAACGTGACAAATTGCAAGTCAAGCTAAGAAATATTTCTTTTCGCTCGGAATTTAAAAGACATTCTTCAAGTATGAATATTTCTGCAAAAGCAATAGAATGAACAGTGCGCGATTAGAAGCTCTAGTTTGTTGCGATGGAAGTGCAGGGATTCTAAATGTAGGTCGATTATCGTAATCAAAATCTACCATCTATTTAGATTTCAACGTATAAAACAATCCATTTCAACTTATAAACGGTTTTCATCTTTATAACAATGAGACGGAATGTCTGGGTTAGTTGATCATTACGCTCATTGTCACTTTTTTCATATCTCTCTCACCAATAAAATGTTCGCATCTGAATTTCCGGCTTGTCGTCGAGATATTTACTACCCGACCAAGGAATCTATTTCTTCGAAAAAAGAAACATCTTTAACTTTAAAATCAATTAAACGGAATTTTCATTTCCGATATTTACTTTCTACACAAAAGACTGAATGAAACAAACAATTTCTTGACTACTTGGAGAGAAAATGGAAGCCTGACGTATTTTTTCTACAGCCAATGTGCACGTGTTGAGGGCGTTAATTAAGCACCCGCACCATAGTGTTGAGCCACTGACCTTCCTGCCCCCCTATGGCAAAATATGTATAAAAAATGAAGTTTTATTTCCTGCTCACAGAAGGAAAGTGGCGATTTAAACTAATAAAATGATGAAATGATTAGCAATAATAAAACAAAATTATCAGCACCAGCTGAACCAAAAAGCAGTTGATTTATAAATAATTCATGATAATAATGTTCTGCTGTGGTATTAAATAAAATCGTAATATCCTGCCAAAAAATACTATCAAACACACGAGGAATAAACTAAAAAGATGGAGAGAGACATACGTCCATCAATTTTATAACTGCTGATAAGTCGGAAAAACTAAGAAGGGCTATCTATGCATTTTAAAAATTCCGTAATTTTTCCATGCTCCGAACCTCCGCTGCTAAATACCGTTCGCTCCAGTTTCCATTTTCAGGCGGAAAACGACACTCAAATTCGTAACATAGGCGTTTGAAACGATGTTTTGACTTTTTCCGACTGCCTTTAGGAATTTTCTTATGCCAGGATTTTTTCCAGCAGTACAAAACCCCTAATTCTTGGAAGAGAAAAAAGGCGCAAACGCCAGCAATATGGAACGCAAGGTCAGTTCCATTCTTGGATTTTATTACGGTCGCCAGAAATAAAAGGGACAGACGACCTTCGACTTCGGGGTTTGCATTTTTTTCCGCCGCCGAGGAAGTCGGGTCTTGCCCCGAGATCCACGCCAAGAGGTTCCGGGGCTTTTTAAGACGCCGTAAAGAACTAAAAGAGGGCAATAAAATGTTCTGCGAGTCATCCCGCTCCTCCAGGGCCCTCGCTCCTTCCCTCTGACCCGTAGGAGGAAAAAAGGGACCTTTGTCCCCAAAACAACAATCACACGCTCTAGAATGACCCAACCTAGCCGCGATATCCGACCCCCCGCCCCCGCATTATCTACAGACCCTCGCAGTTTTTAGGGCAAAAACTGTGCAGAAAAACGCGGGGGAGGGGTTCGCCAATGAGGAGACCTTGTAGGTGACACGGACCCTGTTTCAGGATCAGTGTTTCACGTGAGCCGTCACCTGAAGGTCTTTTCGGAGTTTGCTCTTTTGGTGATCTGATTCTTGTTTAAAGTGTGTGTTGCTAGTGCATTTGCTAGAAGTGTTTAGAAGGGCGGTTTCTTCATCCTGGACGAGGTATAGCTGAAGAACCACGGCAAGGTAAGTGGAAGCATTGCGTATCTCTGGTTCAATGTTGCAGAAGTGGATAGCCACGAAATGTCAGATTTCATCATGCGAATTTCTGGTAAATGGATAAACGCACCGCATGCACCTGCGATGTAACCTGACTTTCAACAACCTGAGTTTCGACCTCCACATAGACATTTTTCAAGCATGACCTCTTCATTAAAGAATGCGGAACTATAAAAATAAATAAGCTTAGTTAACCGAGAGAATACCCGCGTAAGTCAGCACCTTAGTTTACGAAGTTTTATCTCATGCGTATCGGAAACTAGAGAGTATAAATTCACAATTGTGGGTGCGACTCAATTTTACTTATTTAAGAACTTATTTAGTTTTATAGGGCATACAATTATTATCTATTCCCTTACCTCTATTGTCTATTTTTGATTATCATTTGTTAGTGAGCACTAATTAAAACGTTCATGTAGCGGAGTGATTTCGAAAAATTAGTTCAAAATTAAATTAAATTTTAAAAATTAAACTACTTTAGTTTTTATTAAAATTAGTTCCTATAAATTTATGATCCCTCCTGTGTCATTACTTACTTTACTTCTTCAAGTTTTATATATTGCAATATTTTTCCATTAAAATCAGTAGTATTTATCGAGAATATCAAATCCTGTAATTAATTGCAAATAATTTATATTATAATTCTTGATAACACGCGAGGGTTTTAACTAGTTACTACAGCCACAGCCCCTAAAAAAGGAGCAAGTTCCTAATCGCGAGTCGACGAGAAAATTACGCCTCCATTTTCATGCATTTTTCAACCGATGACACAAGATTGCTTGCGGTTCGTATTGAGCCATCTCAAACCGTCAAACATCTCAATTCTTCATAATTTGAAAGAGAGAAACATCCTCCCGAGTATTTCGAGAAATAGTTTGGGACGTTTGAGAAACGGGAGTCGTGCTCTTCGCGTTACCGTTAGCTTACAGGCGTGGGATAAAATACCGAAGCGGATGGAAGGAGAGCGAATAGAAGCGATTGGAGTTGGAGAGGACAGATGATCGAGCGACAGACGCGAGGCGGGGGAAGGGAGCGAATTCTTGCGCAAAGGATTCCGTGATAATAACGTAGGGAATGACAACTGGATCGTCATTCTTCGGCCCGACGTGGTTAGCGTGAGGATCGCCGATTGAGTTAGCCCCCTCATCGCGAATTTCGACGGTGATCCCCAATATGATGCAATGAATGAATTGCAAATTACCGATCGATATTGCAAAAAATCACGTGGAATTAGGCTATTCCTCGTGCAAAGAGATGCTGCGATAGACGTAATGGAAGTACGCTTAATTTGAATTACTTATAGAGATGGAGGTGAAAGCCAGAGGAAAATAAGTGAGAAAATTCTTCGACCAAACTTCGAGAATATTCAACAGCGTAAAAACTTCAAACATCAAAAATTGGATGATTCAACCAATAGGTATTTCGCCCTCCAAGAGAGCCTCATCAGGGGTTAAGAGAAAATATATGAATTTCTCCCGGAGGGGGAAATACGTATTGGGTTGAATCAGCTGATTTTTTATGGTGTTTTTACTCTCTTCCGTGCATTTTGACTTCAGTGATAACTTTTATCGTATCGAGAATATTGATGTATATTAAAAACAATTGCTAATTGAGGAGCGTATTTGTTTGAAAGAACTGTTTGGATATGACGGATAAATCTGCGATAGTTTTACTGTATTTATATTGTCAAAAAAATACTGTTTTGTATGTCGATGATTCTTGATATCATCTTATAAAAGATTTCATACGTAATGCCGTAGAACTCTTAAGCCCTAAGATTTATTGAACTATGCAGAAGAAATACTTGAAATTAACACAAATACTTTTCATAACCAACTACTATACTTTATTGCTACGTTTTAGTATATTAAATGCGATAGATGTAAGAGAGGACTTGATATTCACAACTTCGTCGGCAATAAAGATGTTTCTATTCTATTCTACTTCTTGGCATTCGTAAGTGATGCAGTAACTTACTTACGGTACTTGTTCCTTAGAATAATTTCCGTAAAACTGCAAGGATTTACAGTTTTTTATACCTCCTCTACTTTTCTATGTTACATTACTACTATTGACTTTGCTGTTCCATCCATCTTCACTATATATACTTATCACGATATATATTTGTATATACGTATACATATTTTGCTGAAAATCGTGAAGGTAAACGCTTGTCAAACGATCTAAAATATCGGCACGAATCTCATTCACAATTGATGTCATCACTTCGAGGATTACATCCAATCTATCGGATGTGCGGCCAAACTGCAGAGCAAATACGCAAAAATCGGTCATAAAAACAGATGGAAATCGGTGTCCCCAGAGCGAGGCATTAAATCAATCAAAACGGCGTGATTGACAAGGTACGTTTGCGCACGGCCTGTTTTGCAAACAACAGCGTCCGTAAAAGCCGCAGAAAAACGAGGGCCGCTTAACATCGGAGGAATCGCACAAAAACAATGGAGTGGAGAAAGAGGAGCGCCAAACGTTTTGAGATGGAATTCTCGGCGGGGGAGGGGACGGTGGCGGGGGCGGCACAAGGATCCGCGACTTTCAACGTCACTTCTCAGCGCGTATGTGACGCGAAAATGTCGACGGGGACGCAGTCGCCGTAAATTCAGGAAGCTCTCGGAAGAGGACGGGCAAAAGGAAGACGATCGAAGCGGTTGAAAAATGAGTGGCACAAAAACGAGTCCTTGGAGGTGGGAGAGCGCACCTATCGGGGAAAAAGGGAAACTGGTTTTCCATCTGAGAGGTTACGTCGATTCCCAGGGGAGATAGGGGCATTGCGTGGGATCGCCGAATGGGCGACTTCAGAAGGGACGGAAACGGGAAGACGCGGAGATGAGACGCGAGGAATACTTCGCCCACGCAATGCGATCGTGTCTTGACTCCGACGGGGTTCGACCACGTGCAGGCGCTCAATAATTTATGTGCTTTGACTTTGGTTTTGGGCTTCCGACTCCTGTAGAGAGTGACCCGTTAATCGTATATAAATTCTCTTGGATAATCAATTATAGGTTCACGATCACTTACTTTTTCAATAACTTACAAAGACGCAATTGGCGCAGTTGATTAAACTTAACAATATTAACATTTTTGTGGCATCTTGGTATTTATGGTGTTAAATAATAGTAATAATAATACGTATTTTTTAAATGGAGAGATTGAGACTTAGTTTCTTTTTACATCCTACTAATTAGTTTCATTCTACATCTAACCCTTAGTCATTTAAGATATTAAGACAAAGGTTTTTGAGAGTTGAACTAAATGAAAAATAAATCTTAAAGGGGTTAGAAATCTTTCTGCATTTCAGAAAATAACAAAACCCTCCAGGAAAACACACGAGAGAGAAGCGTGAAAAACGCAAAACCTACTGATAGAAGCAAGGAAGGAAGAAAGAAATAAAGATATTAGATTTGATAATGGTCTGGGTTAATTCCGTGACGATTAACTACCTTAGGCATTCTTGAACTGAAAAATCTCGCTTTCCAAGTAATCTCTCTCCAGTTTACAACTAAAATGGAATAGAAAGGCCGTAAGAAATATTTGCAAAATTATCATATTAAAACTTTTATTCATGTAACTCATTCTTTAAAACTACACCAACGAAGGTCCTAACCATATTGTTATCTCCAAACGTTAAAGATTGTTATTCAGGACACTATTAAAATGTATCAATTTTGTATCAACTTGGATTGTGGAGAAGCTAAGATGAAATCACATTAGTGCGGGAACGTATATTGTTCTGCCATAAAAATCACTAGCGGAATGCGTATCTATTCCAACCAAGAGCGGCTTTTCAGGTCGTTAAGGTGAGGTCGGTTCGGCTGTATCTCACAGCAGATTTTCGAGTTCGACCAAGTGTTTGAATCGAAACCTGTTTGTAAGTCGGGGAAAGCCTGTATTTCTTATATTTTCCGCGCGTCATTAAATTACGGTAAAAAATAATGACCAACTGAAAGCCGATTCAAGAACCGAGTATGTTATTTCACGATTTTCAGCAAGAAGAAAAATGTTTTAAAGTCAGACTTTTACCTTTACCACAGAAAGCATATTCTACGACCATTTTTGGCCCCTTGAATTGTGACCGAGGGGTGGAAACCATGGTTGTAGAATAAAACTTTCAGTTGTAAACGTTCAAGTCTGATTTTTTTAAAATTTTTCTTCAGGATAGACAACTACCTCGAAGCCGGGTCGATTTAGTAATTCTAATTTGTCAACAAGTTACAATATCAAGATGGCTTTAAAATCTCTCCCATATAGCGAAAAAGTTGATGCCTAATCAAACAACTGTGTTCGATTCACGTTTTGTGTAGCACACGTTTCTATACTTATTAATTATCGAATAATGATTACTTCGGATAATCAGGAATAATTTTACTTCCTTCTGAAACAGTTTCAATGCTCGGGAATACATACTTTGGGATAAATTATCTTCAAAGATCCAACATACTCTTGTTTTTTCTTCTAATCATTATTCCATCGGCGCTCCTGAATTGAATATTCCTTAATGACTTTATTTGACGCATGTGTTCGATTGATCTCAATTTATTTTCTGCCGACAACTTCCCCCGAAGAATCCTGGCTCTATAGCTCGCACCGTATGAACCAAGGTCTGGAACTCCTTCACAAATATATACGGAGCACGTAGTCGATCAGTGGGAAACAACTACTGTCAAAACGAGTTTTCCCTCGGATATTTCCCTCTCCGAATGCTCTTTTTGCTCTCACAAATTAATAAATTATCTCTTAAAATGGACGGGCCTAGAGTCTATTTACGATGCTCATGCCATAGTTACGATCAAATGTCCTCCCCTGCGACAGAAATCCTTTTTATAATCCGAATAAATGTTGTAACGCTCGCCGAGCATTTCCGACCTGTTGACATCTGCGATATTTCATGCGCCAGCTGTTTGTAGCTGTTTTCTCACGATGCACATGTTCACGTAACCGAACCACCCCCAGTGCGATGTCGGAATTCGTACGTGGCTCACGTATGCACTTGGATCGTCCGCATTTCTTCCTCGAATCGACGTCGAGGGAAAGGATCTCCGGAAAGAGCCGATGAAAAGTGCGATGCAAAAGAGAAAGGAAGCTACCGCAGTCTCCGGAGGATGATAAAAGCGTTAAAGATCGGTGTTCGATTGAAACGCGGCCCTTCCCGGCAACTCTTTCGTAGAATGAAAATGAGGATCTCCAGCCTGTGTTTACTGAGAAACGAGCGTTGGTCCAACCTGTGTTTCTTTCGCCGCGTCACCCGCACTTAACTCTTATTGTATGTTATTACAGAGAGCAGCTGCTATCATTATCAGATTGGGTCCTTCCGGACTGCTTCTTGGAGGTCCATTTTCGTCATCACGCTAAGTTTGCGATTCAAAATTTGAGCTGTGTATTTCAAAAATATGTCGTCCATAGAGAATTTTTAATAATCAGCGTAACAAATGCAAGATATATACCGGAGAGGGTGACTTTCCACCACGTTGTAAAGGGACAGTACCAACTGATCAAATGATTCACACATTAATGGGTGCAAATCATCCATAGGTTTTTAAATATGTTTAAATCTAAAACTAATTTATATATCAATTTAAAATTAACATTTAAATGTAAGATGTATACCGAAGAGAACGGTTTTTATTACGTGAAATAGTGCTAACTATGAAATAGAACGGTTTCAGGTGTCACATGGTAGAATGTATCAACATTTTATTAAAAATATTGCTATAAAATGGATGGAATCAGCCGTGACTTTGTGAAACTCCACAATATTAATGTTTAAAATAACTATGCAAAAGTTTCACAGAAATGTAAACTATTTTTATCCACGATTGATTTCAGTTTAAATTCCTCATTTACATGTAATTTCACAAAAATCCCTTTCTGTTCAATGGAAATATTATGATATTTTGTATGTACTGACGTAATTTCAACATAATTCTCTATCAAGCGGAATGGAATTCGTCAAAATTCTTCAGTTGGCGAGTTTTCTCGAGGTTGTATGTAAAATTAACACCTCGGTACTAAGTAAGTGGAGGTTAAGGGGATAATAGCCCCTTAGTTCGGCACGAGTTCAACTCGCCTGCCACATCCCGAAGAAACGGAACACCTGCACGGCAGATTAAAAAGAAAATTTACACCGGAAAGTGAGCTTTAATGACAGGATAAAATCTTGAAGTCCACTAACCCTATATTTGGATTTTGATTTTTTATTATCCGAAGATCTTCTTTTCTTTCGGGTATCATTAAATATTTCGTGACCTTCAATTATCTTAACTTCATTACTCCTTAAATTTCGCAATCTGACAGATGCTTATTTCGTTTTGATGCAAAGAAAGGATATCGTGAAGGTCTAACGCCGAGGGTTAACGCGATTCGTCCTAGAATAGACCACCCCTGGCAGCCGTCCGAATAGACCAGGTATTTCTCTATTCCCCACCGACCAACCCCGAAGCACAAGTAGTCCCCTTGCAGGGTTGAACACATTAATAAGCCTCTGAAAAGATGTACGATCTGGCAACACGGCGTAACAATCGGATAACAGGACGCATTACACCGTTTCCCCGTGGACAGGTACACATCGCCTCCGATTCTCTTCGTTCAAGCCACTTTCCGCGGCGCCATTGATCTTCCCGCTGACGATACAATGGCGAAAGATGAGCGCAGGAGACCACGTCTGATAGTTGGAGAGACGCGTGTCTCTCTCTGGCTGGTCACACAGTCGGCAGTAAAAATCCTCTCGGGATGGCAGACAGAGGTCTAGGATAGATGGGGAAATGGGTGAGTCACGAGGAGGGGGTTCTAGGGGGCGCGGCGGAGACCTGCCGAAGGGAAATCACGTCGGTTTTCCGGCTTAGACACCTGGTGTCGTGTCGCGAGGAAATTAAGGGAAATGGAATTTCCAACTTTGCGTTTTCGAGGAACAGGAAGTGAGGAACTTCTCGGAGTCGGCATTAAGAAATCTAAATTCGAGCTAATTCTAATTGCTAATGCTGTTGCGATGAAACCTAAAGGTTGAGAGGAATCTGGTGATCTTTCGGAGAGAAAAACCTTTTGACTAGATTGGGAGTGGGGAGATTGGGGAGCCTTCTTCCTTAGGAAGGTCGCATGTACCACGCAGTTGCATAAGAAAGGCCGCATGTGATACCAACGGACCGCACTTGAGTGGCGTGTTGCCAAAAATATTATCAATTAATATATCCAAGCCTGGAACTCAAGACAGACCTTATAAGGAAGAATACTTTGTGATTTTCCTGAAGGCGGTAACTAGTTAACGAAACTAGTCTACTGGGGAATTACGATGTATTCTTTCTTTTAAGATGTAGTTTAACATAAGAATTGTACGTCCATAAACGAACGTATTCGCTTATTTAACTCAAAGAGCATATTCTATATTTTCTTTCCACGAAAATTCATCATCAAGATAGGAAAAATATTTAAAATAGGACATTTGTTTCATGAATTGATGAGAATGCTGCACTTAATGCCCAAAAACGCTGGATGTAATCTGACGGCCGCAGGTTCCCCGCCGCTCCATTAACGTCGCGATCATCGTCTCCAGGAACCAAAAACTTAATAAAGGAGCTTCTTTCTACAAAATTAATTTTTCGACGAATGACCATATTTATAAGGTTTCAAACATTTCTTTAAATAAAACAAAAAGGTACCTTTCTCTTCTCGCTGAAGTCGCCTTGTGTGGTCTAAATACCACGAGGGAGAACTCTTCGTTCGAAACTAAAGGTTATCTGCCCCCTCAACCGCCCGGCCCTCGACCCTTTGACCCTCGCCTTCGTCATTTTTTATAAATAATGGAGAGAGTTTCTTAGTAATAAAACAGGGTAACTAATGAAATATATTTAACACAAAAATTAAACATTGTGTAAACCTATATTGGTGCATAAAACATGCTTAGTGGCAGTGGACAACAAGCTATTGATTACTTTATAATACCGATGCAATTCCACCATGCTAGGATCAGAGAATTTTATTTTAAATATTCATCTTTCTATAAAAACTTTCACTTATTACATGAGATAAAAGATGTAGTTATTTCATTCATCCGGTTAAAGGATTTCCTAATCTAAGACAGTTGATATCGACAAAGATTGTTATTAATTAGAAGGATATTTTCGATTAAGACATTTTTGGCGTCCGAGGAGGCATTTTTTGTCTTTCTTTAAACCGTTTACGAAGAACCATTTATCTCAGAACGTCACAAAATGAGGAATGTTCGTATATGAAACATAAGGGGCGTCAGCCGGAAATTTTCAGGAGATGCCTTAGCTCACAAAATTGCCTTTAACACGGGGGCCTACAAAATATATCACAGTTATGACGTATTCAGTTAAAGTTTAACGGAGTAGTTTAATAGCTTCTTAAATATTTCCATCGTTCGAGGGCTGGCCCGAGCCAGGAGCGGCTTTAGGTACTCAGTAGTACCACCGAAACTGCATATTCCTCTTTCAACCGGCCCTGCTTAAAGACTCTTATACAACGAAGAATGTATTGTTGGGCTAACATAAATACAGTCTAGCTTCTTGTTTTTCTTCCAACAGTTAAAATCTACTGAGAATCTACGAGATGTTGTGAACATTCATGAGAGAGGAAGTATTTATACTTTTCCACACAATTTTTTTTTATCATTGATTACCGGTTTCGGTGTAACATTGCCATCGTCACACCGGATGGGAGGAGGGGGTGATAGGATGGGAAGGAAGAGTGCAACCAGAAGGTGGCAATGTAATCGGAAATCGGTAAATAATAAAAAAATAATTGCGTGAGGAAAAGTATATATACTTCCTATCTATTTCCTACAGTCACAGAAAAAGCAAAAGATAAAAAGTCTGCCTTTGCCGGTACTCGCACCCGGATCTTCCGATCGGAGAGCAGCTGCTCTATCAATTGAGCTACCACGGCGGAATAATCCCTCTGATTCCGGTGTTTTTGATGAAACTTTCAGTATTGTATATTTGAGATCTAAAGATATTGTTACTTATTTCATGATTAGTTAAAGTACGCAAATTAGTATAGATAGCTCCTAACGATAAAGATTTGCTCACAATACCTCCCTCCGTTCCCGTTTAAGTCAGGCGCATTAATTCAACCCCTTCCCTTCGGAAGATTTTAATCGTCCTTAGTCCGAGGTGTCCTGGAACACAGGCGCGGAAAGGTGGCACCCATAAACTGGATAGGGAGCTGGCGCGAACGTCAAGTCCACGTCTGGGCGCGGACGTTGCGATAATATCGAATCGCCGTTGCTTTTCGGGTCGATCGACTCAGTGCGTGCTCGTTTCCACGCGATCGGGAGCGTCGATGCGCCGTAAATAATTGCGGCAAAAGTCGAGTAGCCGCTGTGCCTCGCGGTACTTCTTTCCTCGGATATGGAACGGTTAATTAAATCCCGCCAAAATGGCCGCGGGAGAGTTTTAACGGCCGTTAAAAATACGTGGGCTTCGAGCGTGGCCAATGCCTCTCTCACGTTTACCGAACCGGGGGGATGGAAGTGTTGGTAAATATGTTAGGGAGGAAGAGGGAGAGAGAGGAAGGAAGATGAGAGCAGAGTGGAGGAGGAAAAGGAAATCCTTCGGCCAGAAACGGCTGACATTTGAACTCGGCACAATTCGTTACGCGGCCCGAGGGCGAGTTCTGATTGGCCAGAGCCCATCGTGACCGCCGACGCCGCTTTGAGTTATGGCGCCTTCACCCTTCGCTAGGATGAAAGGGTAGGGGATGGCGGGAAATGAAGGGAGAGAGGACAGTCAAAGAATGAGGGAGGTTGAGTAACTGAGGATCGAAGAATGAGGTGGGAAGAGGGGTTTCAGGAAAGGACCAGTTGTTGGTGGACTGTGTGGAGATTGCCTCGGGGTCCTTATGTTTAGTTATAACCAATTGATACAATTACTGCATAGGTGGAGGAGTGAACGTGATGGCGAGCGATAGACTCGAATTAAGGATGCTTTTTTGTGAGCGTTTATAGATGTATGTGAATTGGTGTATCATCAGTTTGCGCCAAACAAACGCTTTGTGAAATAGGGGGAGGATAATGTTCGCTTGGACAGACAAATTATATAAATATTCAGAGAACCCCAGGATGAATTCATCTCGCATTATTCGCTCCTGAGGCTAGTCATGCGTCGGTTCGCAACCTTACGTATGCAATACATTTTGCTGGTTGTAAGGAGAAAATAACTCTTTAGTCCTCCTTTAAACTTACTTTCTTGGGTTCTGAATTTTATTTTAATATTCTAGATAGTTATCATGTTCAATAAACTAGTTCATATTGAAATTGAATATAACAGATCGATTTCTTAAAGTTACCAAAGGAGGAAAAATTTCTTTGTTCTTTCAGAATTGACTATCACCGGATATACTTAAGCCCAGAGAAAATAAACTACATCTTATTTCAGTGGATAATTATATTGTACAAAAAAAATTCTCGGCAAATGAATGTGACGAGTTAGCTATTCTTTGGATACAACTGACAGAATTCACCAAAATTGCTGAAATATTATTATTATTATTAACTCTTACGGCGAGGTTAGGCCAAAATGGCCTCTTTTCCATCTAACCTCTGGAGATATTATATGATAAAAATATTAAACTAATAACCGAAAATAATTGGCAACAATTAACTTAAATCTATACAAAAAAATCAATAATCCGGCAAACATAGGAACTACAAGAAAATGGGTTCAAAAAGTTGATATAAATTAATAGGTAGAGAAGTTGATAAATAAAAACTAATACATACAACTAGATATTGTTACTTATAACATAAAAAGATTTGGGGGAGAAAACTCCACAACAGAAGGTTTACGGAGCAAGATCGGGAAAACACCCACACAAGAAACATTCGGTACTTAAAATGAATCGATCGATAGTCTTTCTTATGCACATTCTTCTATTACAGGAAATTAGTCAACGCGCTGAAACACTAATCACCCAGATCTGGGACTGAGAAATGCACATTCTCTAATTACTCAGAAGATTCCTCTTTGAAGCTGTTTTCTAGATTATATCGTAGTCAATTTGAAAATTAAACATTCACCAGAACGGCGGATATTAGCATAAGATCCCGACCTCTTGAGACTGAGATTGTGGTCTAGTACGAGACCACTTCAAAACGCTAATAATCGCGAAATCGATACGCTGTACGAGGAGAAAATAATCCCGAGACATGCGAGGCTGCAGGCATGAGGCCTTTTAACAGTTTAGCGAGATCAAAACAAGATTTTCATAAATTGCCCGAAATATTAACATTTGCGAGGCAATCGGGGAGGAGGTTGAAGAAGCGAGCAGCGATGGCTGCTATTAGGGCAGAGGCGGGTGCGCGGGTGATGGAGGCGTACAAAAAGCCTCGGGAGATGAAGAAGCATCGTCCGAGGAGGCGAAGAGGTTGAGACAGCCAAAGAGAGAGAGCAAAGCAGTCGGGGAAGAGTAGTCCTTATGTGTGCGTGTGTTCACGTGAAAGCCGAAAGATGAGGAGAAGGGAGGGAGAAATCCCCGTCTCTCATAGAGCGGCCGTAAATCAGTCATAAAGAATCTGATTAATGGTCCCAGGTAGAAATCTCAGCAGCAAACTGATAGACAGGCTACAGGTCCGACTTAAATTGCTTTTGGGTGGAGCTAAATGCGAGAAAGAAAAGGAATGAAGAGGGAGGGAGAGAGGGGCTTCGAATGTGGTACCTTGTCGGTGCGCCGGTGAAAAAGAGGGTGGAATTAAGGGGGCGGGTGGGGGTGGGGAAGATTGACTGCGCATCGAATGGGCGAAGGTATCGGGATGAAGTGAGGATGAAGAAAGTTGAGGGCGCCGTTGGAGAGATTCGCCGAGGATGGACGATGGAGGAGAGGTGCGGGACAGGTGGCATTGAGCTGGATATAATGGGGACGGGCCGGATGATCGCGGAACATTGGGAATGGGTGCCGATCAAGCGGTTGGATCATAGGCGTAGACGAGGAGCCGCTGGAATTTCTCTTCCGAGCAACTTTGCGTTGAATGGGGGATTAGAAATGCATTTTTTTACCAGTCGATTAATTGTATAGGGGCCGCCTTTATGGAAAAGCTAATAAACAGCAGAACTGACGAGTAGAAAAAAGGAGCACGAATATTTTTTTTGAGTTACCCGAAAGGCTTATCTAGGTCTAACAAAAACCATTTCGCTAAATTCACCTCAAGTGGAAGTCTAATTCATCTTTCTCATTTCAGTGGATAATTATACAGTACAAATAAAAATTCTGGCCAAATGAGTGAATG
This sequence comes from Ladona fulva, assembly GCA_000376725.2. NCBI lineage: Eukaryota > Metazoa > Arthropoda > Insecta > Odonata > Libellulidae > Ladona > Ladona fulva. The sequence goes on along the minus strand of KZ308287.1, from coordinate 1,582,460 downwards.
AATTGCCTAAATTCTTTGGATACAAATTACTGAATTTATCAACATTGCTAAAACTTTAGTATTATTATTTGGAACTTCTCAGCACGTAGGCTGAGAAACATTCACCAATCCCGGTTGGAAAGCATCAAAGGGATTAGGCTCATCTATTGTTTTTCACTGTCAAAATTTTCCTTACTATGGAGTAAGTAGTAATTATAGTGGTTTCTAGTAGTTGAACAATAATTTGATCTTCTATTCCATTTGTTTCAAAGCTCTTGCGAAAAATTTTAGGTACTACTCTGGTTGCAAAAACTATAATTGGGACGATTTTGAGATTTGTTATTATTATCATTTACTACGAGATCGTTACGTAACATACAATCTTAGACATCCAAATTATTATTTTCCATAGCAACCAAACTTTTATGCTTCAGGAATCAAGTGTTTACCCTTGCCCCAATCATTAAGATACTTATCTGGAAGAGCAGACCGTCAATTGGGCATTAACCTTTATTCTTCCCAACCCACTACAAAAGGGGGACTTCCACATCCTAAACATTTTTAACGATTTCATATCACATCTAATTCATTCCTAAGAGAATATCAATTTATTTCAAAGTGTCACTGTCATGAAAATTTGGATATGTATTTAATCTAGAAACACTTAACCGTGCGAGGAACGTGGTTGCCACAAACATGCAAAATAACCTCACAAAATTAACGTAAATCTAAATAAAGAAGACCTAAATTTACATTACCTGGTAATCAATAGGAACACAGCTTCCAGCGTTCTACAGCTAAATTAGATTAACAGGAGTGTCCTTACCTGAAAAGAAAGACAAGAAAATATTTAACAAAAGTCTCTAATATTCGATCGAAATAAAATTCAATAAGAACAGTTCACTCTACTTCAGCATAAACAAAGCTTTAAATATTTTATTGCGTAATTTGCAAAGTGATAACGCCATACGTAATATAAAAAAAACATTTTGTGACATTCATGCTGATTCATACCATTCATCAGTGTCAGAGAGCATGCCTCTTTCCTCAAATTTTTAAAATAAATTCTCGAGGAAACATTGTTATGAAAAACTGACAGGAACGGGACTTGAACCCTGAACCTTCCACTTCCGGGTAGTCAATTAAGCCAAAGTCAAAGACGTACTTTTTTCCTTGAGATTTGTATTGTGTGTACACCTTGACGTGTAAAGTCACCTTTCACCCATTTTCTTTTTAAAAAAATGTAAAAGTACCTCATAGAATTGGGTGGAGAGTATAAAAGATTATCTTCTTGAGTGAACTTATATGACATTGCAGCACCTTATTCTGGAAGATGAATGTATCCTTAGTAAAGCATCCAATTAAGATTGTATGTTCTATTATTCTATTCCATTTATCTAGTCGAACTATCTAAAATCCACCAACTCCATTTTTAACTCACGCTAGGAGATCATCATAGCCTAGTGCTTGTAAGACAGGTAAGATACTACGATGATTGTCATTAAAACCCGACTCATAAATGTAAGTTTCATCTGATAAGCCTCCCTGTTCTCTGGGGTGCCAAAATCGTGCTCGGCGAAAATGAAAAATTTTTCATGCCTCGCTTTCCTTGAAGTATGCAATCAGGTCACACCGTAAAACATCTCAAGAACTTGTTACCGGTTACATTAGAGTTCGACGATTCGAGGAGGAATTCCTCCGCTCCGAAAACAGCCGATCAATGTCTAAACGCGATGACGGGCTTATCGGTTATCAACGGGCGGTGTGGTCCACAATGAGCGATAGTGGCTTCCAGCAGAAAGCTAGGCGCCCCGCAGTTTGATGTTAAAGTAATGGAGAAACTCGAAGAAAGAGAGAGCGGCGGCAGTTATTCGGGAGGAAGAAAGATAAGGAGTCCGTGTTTCGGCACTACGTCGACGACAGCAACGCTTTATAAAGGCCATAAAAAAAACCGGCTGCTGCAAGTGCTACGGGACCTGGTCGGACAGAGGGCCACCCGCGTGACGGAAAAAGAGAAGTATATCGAGAGGTAAAGCACGAGAAAGTGGACGCGGAAAAATGAATTCGATGTCGTTGGAGTTGAAAAAGGCGAGGTTAACAACGGCTTCCAATTAACCGTGGCCTTCCGTAATCGCAATGTATACCATTACATGGCTATTAATTAATTTTCATTGTCATTTTCTTGTAAATAAAGTGGAGTTATTTCAACAAAATGGGCTTTCTGATATGAGTATAAGAGAGAACCATACTGCGTGTCAAATATGCTGACAAAGCTCATTTTAATGCCATTGAGATATAGTACATATGTTTTATTCATTGATATTTTTAATATAAAATATTATTAATAAAATGAATTGTCATAAAAGAAGTTTTTAACTCAATCTTAACCAGAAGGCGTCGTAAACAAAGACGTCGTTACCCGAGACATATTTTAGTCACAACCGTATGTCGTTGACAGTTAAGGTACCACTGTGTTACATATGCTTTACCTACAAAGAAGATGGTTTCGCAAGAGATATAACGCTGTAAGATATTCATTGAAATAAAAATGTTGGTAAAACGAAAGAACTCAAAAACAGATCAGGAAAAGAATACGTTAAGTGAGTCTTACATATGCAGTATAACCTTAGTTCAATAGAAAGTCTATTATAAACATTTACGCTTAACATTCCCTCCTTGGGAGAGTTAGCACTCTACAGGACTCAAAGGAAACAAGCTGAAATAAACTAATATCTATTTAACCTACTATTAAAATTATTGTTATATTTTCTGGAGCTCTTCAAATGACTAATGTTCCGCCTATATAAATAAGGTTAAAAAAATCTCTTTCAAACGAACTTTCAAAAGAAATTCCAGCATCTAGAAAATTAGATTTTGCCATCTACCGAAAAACCTCCTTATCTTTTTCGTAATTTTTCTTCATTACATCCGGCATGTGGGCTCAAATGGTTAAACAGTGTATTATTGCACATTCTACAAATTACCGCTTGACCAGCGCAGTAAGAACAGGTTTCAAATTCCCGATCGCCGCCGAGGATCAAAAGAGATTTCAACGAGCTCCGCGTAAAAAACAGCCACAGATCCCTTTGATGGGGAAACACGCAAGAAAAATGACTCGTAAAGAAGTGCTAATTGTCGATTAGCGGTCGCTTTCGGATAAGCTTTTATTTTCGCGTCGCGTTTATTTACTTGTTTTTTACTCCCGAGAAGGAGCTGCGGCGAGAGAGGGGTTTGGGGAATGAGGAATCTCCGGAGAGGAGAAATAAACGCCGATCGAGGCAAAAAGAGTTCGAGTCGAAAAAATGATTTTTTTGCGTGGATTGCCGGAAAGGGAACTGTTAGGAGGGAAGGGGATGGGAACGAAGAAAGTCATTCTGTGACGTTTTACGACGTTCTCACGGCCGTTTATAAAATAAGCGTCGAAAGAAGAGCGAGGGGTGGGCTCAATGGGATAACACTTTTAGCGGGATCACGATGGGGTGGGGGATGAGGGAAGTGGGGAGTCGGGGGAGGGAGATAGCGGGAGAAAGAAAGTGGCCGTAAAACACGAGAGCGACGGGATTTGTGTGGTTTTACGCCCCATTCACGGCTTCCTAAATGGGTGTCGAGTACCAAAACGTTTGGTAAATAAAACGACACGCGGCGATGGTGTTCCGCAAGGTCCATTTTTTTCCGTCGGAATCCGCGCCTCTCCCACTGCGTTCACGGCGGCAGTTTCGGCTGAAAATCTATTGGGACAAAACGAATGCGGTCGATTAAACCAAAGGGAGCATCTTTGGGTCGATTATCTTTGCTCTCACAAAGTCCTTTAAAAGACGTGCTTTCGAAGAAAATTACCGAGACTTAGTTTAGCGGGGAAGAGAAAAACTCCGCTGCAACACTTCATTTGGATCAGAACGAACCTACTTCATCCCTTCAGGCTGTTGGAGGAGCGAGGTGAAAAATAAATCTACCCCCCGACCGCTTGCAATTAGTACGAAAGTGCATTGGGAAGGCGATCAAAGGCTTCTCTTTCGGGGACATTGAACGAAAAAGTCGGAAACCGCCGAAAATTAATGACGTTGATACGGCGCGAGTAAAATTAATGGCGAAACGACGTTATTCAAAGGCCGAGTGTGTGTGATAAATTATCGTTGCGAAATAGGATGAAGATGCCAAAATGACACGAAAAACCCATTTAAATTTATTCTCGCGATTACCGCTTGGCGTGTGAATTCCTCTCGAGCAATCGTCACCTAAGTGCAACCTTCTAGTACTGCTCAATAACATATTATTAACGGTCTTTAACATTGCATTCTAAGGTAACAATATCCCAACAGTCTCAGCTTTCATTAGCGGATAGATATTTTCAATGTCAATTATAATTTCTGAAAAAAATAAACATGTCAAGCGAGTTTATAATAATAATAATAAGCGAGTTAGATAATTTTGAGGAAGTCTGTTCATCGAATTCCACTTGAAAAACGTCCCGCGGCATTTTATCTACGCACCTTTCGCGATCAAAAATTACAAATAAGGTTTCGCACAAGGAATCAACCATATACATTTTGCAAATACCTCCATTAACAAGTTAATAGTTCTAATTTGCACTTCCTTTCACACTCATTCGAGACTAATATTTCAAACCCCTCTGAGTTACACCCAAAAGAACAGCTTATATACAATTTATGTTTTGGCAAATAAATAATAACTTTTTAGAGGAATGGGAAACATTGTATAAATCCCAACCAAAGTATTCCTATTTCAAGCTTTAGTCTTATAGCTTCCTGATTTTAAATACCGCAATTCGACTTGCTAACTTCTTGCTACCGAGAATTCCACGAAGAACGTCTTCATTTGTGAAAGATAAAATGTACGCAGTGAAAGAAATGTCATCCTTAATCTGACATCCGACCCAATTGTGATTATTTCGAACGTAAGTTGTTGTGATGTACCGTATCACCAATGTACTCACCCAGAATATCTGTTACCAACAGCTGTCGTTAGAGTTGTACATCCGCTTAACTCTCACGGGGAGATTGTTTAAAGTAAATTGAAGGATTTGGATGGAAAGCACAAATTTACGAGAATGTTTATAAGCGAAGGGACCCAAGGGATTCCGGCTTCCATCGCCTTCGGATATTCTTACAACTGCCTTGGTTTCGGGTCCATCTATGCGATTCTGTTTACAAGAAAGGATTGGGCCTGTAAAACTTAATGGAAGACAATCGGTTATCGTTTTCGTGTTAAAAGACAAAATGCAACGATGTGCGCGACGAAACGTTTGGAATCATAGTGCGTTCTTGAATTCCGATCACGGTGGGCAAAGGAGTGTGCTCCCGTCCGCCATAACTCACAGCCGTCGCAGCAGTGCCTTTGGCGGGATGCAGAGCGCCCCATGGCGGCAAAAGCGGGCATCTCACGCACGTGCTTGACCACCACTTACAAAGTAAAGTCCTTAACACGGCCCGAGCTGGGAAACTTGGTGGAGAACATGGAAAGACGGCCGTAATAGGACGAGGCCTTATTCCAAATGGGAATGCTCGATGACCGTAGTAAGGGAAAAAACCACGGTTGATTTTTTCCAGTTTTATGAAAATTTTTTTCCCTATGAGTCGCTAATTGCTTCACACGAAGCCCTGTGAAGATTTCCGCGACAATTTTTCCTAGAAAACAAGAAACATGTTTCGCAGGAAATTTCCCTTTGCCCTTGGGCAAAACTGCGGTCATTGTACGAATTTTAATCCATTCCTTGTATTCAACACAGCATTGCAAGTGTAAAATGAGCATAATACTCGCTGATTTGGTCATAAATGCTAGAATGGTGAATATTTTATTTTGATAATTTTTTTCCTATCATCACTAGGTTAACCGGCTTGAGAAAATAGGACCAGAGATTAATAAAAGTTACGAAACTAACTACCCTTATTGTGTAATTGTGATGTAATTTTTTTTAAATGAGATATCTGAAATAAAATATCTTTGAAAGACTAAGGGCCATGTTCTTTTATAATACAATTTCCTGCTACTGTATAAAGAAAATGATAACTCTCAGTAAAATAGCTCACCCCCATGTGAAGACTAAAAGATTTATTACCCAATAAAGTTTATTTGGTAAGAAAATGCCCAAAGGTTGCTTTAGTGTGGTGCAGAAATTTTAACAAAAATATTTCCGTCCAAGTTTAAAGGGATTTCACTTGCAATACAATTAACCACGGTCTTCTTTCATATATGCGGTATTTTTTCGGAGAAGAAAAAAAATATTTTCGGGTAAGATCCAGGAACCAAAACTCTTTCTTCCTTTGTAGGCGATTCAGAATTGAAATCGCCTTCTCTTTTATCATTCAGGGCATTCCTTAGTGTGGAAACTACACACATATGTCGAAAACAGCGAGGAAAGGAACGCCAGGATTTGAACAAATCCCTCGACACACTTTCAGCGAAGATTGAAGGAATCGGGACAAGGCTGTGGGACCGATGGCTGAAATAGTGCAGCTTTCTCTCGCTTTTACAGTTATGCTTTACTAGGCGCAATACGCGGGACAGCCGCTATATCTAAGACATTTAAAAACTGTTTCCAATGACACAACTCACCCGACGAAAATTCCCAGTTTTGACACTTTTCCGAGACTCGGAGCGCAAAACAATCGCGTCTTCCGCACTGACTTGTTGTCGAGGCAAATAACTCTCTTTTCTAAAGTTTCGCCAAATCCTCTGGAAAGCACGTGATCCTTTTTTCCACTTGGCAGCCAATCAGCGTAGTTAGTATCGCATTTGCGAGATGCAAAATCACACTCGCGGCGGTCACTCACTCACGTGGATTAACACACGAAGATCACACGGGCGAAAAAGGGAATTTTTCCGCGCAGAAGTTTTTCAACATATCGGAAGCGGGGATCCAACTAAATCAAAATCGGAGGAGCACGTGAACGTCATGGTGGCTATCGCGTGGAAAACAATCCACCACGTCGCCATAAAATCCTCGGCTCCGATGATCGATTGACCGCCGAGGGAAGAGCGAAACCCCTTTCGCCAGCCGTGGAGGGCGGTACCGCGGCTTCACCGCACTCAAACATTTGCCGAGTGACGATATAACCACATAGTTCACCAGTACCAACTGAAGATGGCAGCAAGCGCCATGCGCCGCATGCGGAGAAAAGCTGAACTACGTCGTCCCGTCGGGACGCTCTAGCTACGGAAGAAGTGGGAGAAGTTACGAGTTGGGACAAGAGAGGGCGCGCGGAGAGTTATTACGAGATGAGCGCGCGGAAGGAGGGTATCACCCCATTCTCCACGTAAAAAACATGCAGGGGCATCAATGGGGATATTTAAGCTATTTTATCGCCGTTTTAGCCTGTTCAAGCTTGAAAAATTCCCTTCAGAATTCTGCGAAAACAACCGAAGATCTAACATATACTGATTTCAGGAAGTAAACAAAATTATTGTATTATTTATTACCCGATAACTTCTGATTTAATGCTTGAGTTTGCGTTTCATAGTCGACCATCGAAATATTCTTCTCTTGACGGGAGGAAATTCAATAATTTCACTCGATAACGCTCATGATAAGCCACTTCAAAAACAATATTTTATTATCCTTATTGCTTTGCACTTTAGTCAAAGTTAACATAGTTAACCAGGGAAAATAACGATAGGTAAAGCAAACGGTTATCATATTACTGTAATAATTCTATGTACGTGAAGACGCATATTGTATTATAATGCTTGACATAGCCGAATAAGAAATTTTATAATATTAATAATTATACGTTTACATTATACATGGGTAAGGTACTGTAAGAAAAACCTCGAAAATATATGCTTCATAAATCCATCATTTCCGCGAACGATACGCGATAATTCTCACGCAAAGATAGAGCAAAATAGACTGGTAAAATAAATAAATTAGGTAAATAGTCATTATGGAATGAAATACTGCTGTTTTTAAGATTAGATAAAAAAATAGTTTCTCATGACGTAACTGTCCTCTTACCCAATTGTACGATTGCAGTTAAGGCAATGGTAACCAAATTTTTATATCAAATAATCAGACAGAAAAGTAATTAGTTAATAAAACCGACTTGCGTCACATGTAACACCTAAGGCCTCAAGCAAGCAACTCGTGTAGATATGATTGGATAGAACTGTTCGAATATACTTGCTAAATTACGCAAATAATACAAGAAAAGTGGAGGCTAACATAAAACTAGATTCGAATGTAACTTGCCTCCATTGATATGGACGCCTGAAATTGTATTTACACATTAGTACCCAGGGCACCGAAACCGTCCACAGAAAGAGCAGATGCAACGAGAACATCACCCGGCACGATTACTTGCATGGAAGAACAGGCTCTGTTTATGCTAATTACTAAAATGGTCCTTGCACACACATCGCATCCCCATCGAGCAATTTTCACGGCTCGCATCGGAAACGCATTTCGGGGAAGGCGGAAGCTGCGGCGGAGAAAGTCACCGATGCTCATTACGGAGATAACACCTCGTGAATCTGCCCAAAAGAAAGCGATTCGTAATAGGTGCGGTGCACAAGGTCATTGGGTGAGAACGAGGTGAGGGAGGAGTTTTGGCGTGGAATGGGGTTGGGCAAGAGAGTAGGGGCCCCCTCCCGTCGGACCCTAGACGGCCAATGCGCTGCCGGGCGGAAGATGCGAGCCACAACTAGCGACAACTGTTTAAGATGCTAATTAAGGGAGGCCGCAAAACAGGGCGTCGGCTGCAATTTCCTCCACATTAAGCTCCGATCCTATTCCATCCGTCTCCCCTTAAAACGGCCCCCGAAAACCCTTTGCTTCCGAAGGGTTCAATTACTCGCCCTCGGTGGACAGCCCCCTAAGGGTTTTGGTGATGCGAAAGGGATTAAATGCATGTGACCTCATCTTCCGCTGGGATTCGCTTCCTTCCTCGCATGCAAAACGGGCCGCACATGCCGCCGCCGGCTGAAGAATAGCGGCCAATGACGTGTCGGGACGGGCTGTCGCGGACGGGACGTTTGGGTGTGATGGCGGACGCGAGATTAAAGCCGGCCATAAGTCATAAGCTCGTCTTCTCGGCAGCTGTTGTTTACTTTAGTAACTCCGCGTGCAAGTCTGTCGTGGAGAGCTGTGGAAGCGCATGATGCAAATCTAATTGACAAAAACCTGATTTCCATGAATCATTTCCGCCGGACTCTGTGACGTAATGCTCCCAGCAGTGACCAATAAGTTGACTTCGGTTCTTGATTGTGGTATGCTCTGATACTAACGCTTCATTCTACATATTCTAACGATGCGAAGACAAAGGGCTGAAATAATTACGACAAATGTGACTCCCAATACGCTTTCAACAATTTCTCCGGTGAAACGGCAAAAAATTGTTAAGCATTTACTCGAAGGAGAGACGAAACGATAAAGAGATCAGTGACGGAATATAAAATGCATTTTTGCTGTGTAATCAGGTGTGGAATAACTCTCAGAAAATGTAGGTGCGAGACCGTCTGGGCATACATAAACTTTGGGTACGTCAATGATTCTGAGATGGTTTCCAGGAAAGAGTAACAAATAAATATGAAATGATTCGCAATATAGTGATATTCTTAAAATTGAAGGATTTTTGAATTTTTTTATTTGAATTTTTTGCCTAAAAACATTCCGTGTGAATTTTGAGCAAACCTTCAAACAAATAAAAGTTTTCGGAATATATGCTATAATGGTATTGAAATAAACTTCGAAAAGTTAAAATTCACCCCCATATTTCCCTCGACCTTTTTCAAAATCTCTCAAATTTTTCAGGGCTTGGAAATTAATTTAACTTGCCAAGACTGACCGCCATTGTGGTTTATATTAAGTTTAGCAAAATTTAGTCATTTGTTATATTTATCAATAATTATTAACTTACGGAATTCATTCATTTCCTCCATCTTGCTCATTGATGCAACCAACCAAGTCCTGGGAGTTACAATGATACTACTGGAACTGAGAAGTATGTCATTCACGACATTATATATGATCCATACAGCGAATAAGAAGATGTAAGGATGGGGAAAATAACACGCCGAATCAGAGATATAATGTTAATATAGACATTTCAAAGGACAGATAAAATTGAAAAGTCAGAGAGATAATTCCTATGCGTTTATTATGGGCACTAATGTTTTCGAATGAAACATTCATGACCATAGTTCATTTTAGTCAGACTCTCCGTAAAATATTGATTTCACTTTGGCCATTCCTTAACGAAATCATCCATGTATAGAAAGACCTCAGCAAACGGAATGGACCACTCGGTCCATTTTTTGTAATTTCGAGTCTTAAAATCTTCGAGTCGTGTTTGAAGAACAGAAGTGGTAGTCTTGCATTGCACGAATCCAATTCAATGAAATCATGGAACTTTTGACTAAGAAGAGACTGGAACGTAAATGAGTTTTGGGATGGACATCCAAACAGTTTTTTTTGTGTCTGAGGTTACAATTCACGCTATATTCGAGAAATGCCTCGTGCCAAATTATCCTATGAAAAACCCAATGAAAACGACGCCAAATGTGGTACCAAAGCGGAGAAAGAATTAGTTTATTGTTAAGGAGGTCTCTAGGCGGAGGGAGGTAAAAGAGGGTGCCAGTAGAAGGGGAGAAAGAGGTAAAAAGAGGTCGGGAGAAAAGGAGCGAAGGTTTTAAGCAAGTCTGTGGCAATTATGCGGTAATGGGTCCGTTGTAGGAAGGGTAAAATCTCTTTGCGGTGGAAAGAGAAGGAAGCTAAGGAAATAAATGAATCCCGCAAGGATAAAAGGCAACTGAGATGAATATGCGCTTTGGGTGAAAACTCCTAAGGAGGCTTCTCTTTTCTACTTCTCTCGTATTTATTTGTTTACGGTTGGCTTTGAGCAGCTATACGTTCACATTACCACCTTCTGAGTCGTTAAGTAAATTAAGATTTTTTGCACAGGAAGAAACTAGACACATTTTTTGAGCGAAGAATAGGGTTCATGTGTTTCTTACGTGTGTGTGGATCAGAAGTGCTGATAGTACAAGGGAAATAGAAGACAAGACTTTTTTAAGAGGAAAAATCAAGTTAAGCAAGCATAGGTGAACTGGGTCCATACTTTGGATAAGTAAGGATAAATCTATGGGCTATACATAAGGAAATAAATAAATGACTAGCGAAAATCGACACCGGTCGTAAGTCAAATTCGTCTGGTTCTGGTTTTAAAGTATTTTCATTTCTTTCTCTGTAGCGTTCCACCAATTTAAACTAGATCACATCGAATATAAAATAGCCTTTAAGTCATTTTTGGACTTTTAAAGCAGTAAATAACAGATTCTCATTACGTTTCCTGTCAATTAAGTCATTCGAGTAATTATGAAAGTATGGCACTGATGTCAGAACGTGCATGGAATGAAAATTTTCACTGAAATTAATGAGCGGATCATAAACAGCGCAATGGAAGTAAGACCGAGTGGATCCGCAAAGATAATTTGAACAACTAAAGACAGATAAGTAGATGCATAAGAGTAGTTTAAAAATTATAGGGTAAGATATGGAAACTACTAATAATGGCAAAAATTGAAAGCAGAAAAAGAAACTAGCGCAGTCTTTGCCCAAGATTTTCCAGCGGTTGATGTGCAGAAACTCTCGGTATCTCAGCCGGGCGACCTGCTGAGATACCGAGAGGATTTTTTGCAGATTTCTAAGGTTTTTATCAAATCAGTTTTCATACTTCTTCTCAACAATATCAAACATATCTCTGAAATGGAAAATTGAAGCTATGAATAAATAATGCGAATAACTATGAAGATGATCCGAAAGGAATTGCACTGATGGCTTCACGTGAAAGCTAGCACTGAGGCGGTAAAACGTTCAGGAAGACTTAAGTAAATATTACGACCGTACTAGGAAACAATTACTATATTTCATTATACACAATGAAAGTACAGAAAAGAAATAAAGATTATCAAAGGTAATGAAAAATATCTTATTTGAATGCCAATGCCAGAGATCGAGTGGTACTGCGGATGATCGCCTGAACGCTCCTGAAGGCTCGAAATGGAATCATTATCCAATCTCGAGTCTCGGTTGATGCTCAACCTAAAGCATCACTCACGAATGTAACTCCAATCAACCCGAGTCTGAAATTATACTCTCAGAACGTTTTCTCAGCCCTGGATGCTACAACTCAATTTCGGATTTTCTCCGCAGATATGGATCGCCTTGGGGACCTGCAATCGAAGCAAATTTCGGAGAAAAGTCTCGGTGTGAACAATACGTAAGCGATTGGGTAGGGAGGCGAGGGAAAGTTGGTCGGAAGGAAGGAAAGAGGTCCACGGAAGGGAAAGAGGAAGGATGGAGAGCAAATGGACTCGAGGGAGTCTCAAATACGATGAGAATGGAGAGAAGGCGGAAAACCCTAAGACTTGGAAACAATCCTAAGCAAGAGGCGGAGAGGGTCGGCGGTGGCGAAGGATCCTGGGAGTTGCGTCCAAAGGAATCCCGGTGGTTTAATTAAGCGGAGTGAGGGAGTGGGGGCGAGAGGATGGCTGGCTTTAGCGGTGGAATCAACTCGGAAGAAAAAGGAGCGCTGGAGATTGTGGTCCTTTGGGAGATGGCAGAAGTGGATGAAAAGCCGAGCGCTAAGAAGGGACGGAATGAGAGCTGTTGTTTAGGGACGGAACAGTCCGGGGGAAAATGCCCGAAAGAACGGTGTGAAGAAGATAGAGGAAAATGTTAGGGAAAAGTGTGAAAGACGTAAGAGATAAAAGGAGCCATCTATGAAAATCCAGACGATGGTTATGTGGTAATCCTGGGAGTTACACAATTATAGCTATTGATGCTACATTTTTCCTAACTCTTAATTTTCATGTCAATAAAGCATTAACAAACAAAATAGTCTCAAGTTAAAGAGAATTAAAAGATTAATCGTAATGATGTTGGCTGAATATATCGATTATAAACGGAGAAGACGATACATTAAAAATCAGAATAGTTCGGAATAACGTTAAAAAAAGCAACATTCTGAATACAAGTACAGTTCTGTACTATGGAAAGAAATTCATATTGTGAAGGAAGTGATTTGAATAGAAGTACTTAGTAAAGGGAAATAATATCAATAGTAAAGTTAAAGATATGTACGTACTTTAGTTCATAAAAGTTTTTTGTGAGGGTCCAGGTTCAACGACTTCGAATCCTTTCAAAGAAAGGAGGTATTACGATTTCCTGATTTTCATTCGACTAAGCCTAGAAGTTTATTTGATATCTAAGGCTCATCTAGTCTATAAACGCTTCGCACTAATTTTTAATATCTACTTTACATGTAAAAAGTGTTCCTCTTATCGTAGTTATGTTATTGGAAGGTAACACTTTGAAGTGGGAATCGATTGCAATTAATCATGATCAGTTTTTGCAAATAACTAACTTTCTAGCTGATCATTAGGTCTTTCTTTTATTCATAATAGACGAACTCACAATATAACTGTTTTAATTCACGGATGTTATTATTAATAATGGATCAAATATTGAGAGGAGAGGAATGCTGAAGAATGTAATATGGGGTACAATACAAGGGAAAAGACAAAGGCAAAATGTTAGATGTTAGATGACATAAATGGTGGGGTAAATTACCTGGAAACGAAATAAATGGCACTAAATAGAGAATATTAAGGTATATGAACCTACCGAAAGACAGAGTACTTACGTATCGTTAATAATTTACTCACTGCTGAAGGGTTCACCACCAGGTGTCAGTTTGTGAGCCACCAGACATCCAGATTTACAATAAATACAAACATAATCCATAAGAAGTATAATTAAACAAGATACTATAACATAATAATGTATTAAGATTTAGAATAACAGCCACATGAAGAATAACCACCTAATAAGCACCTGCTACAAATAAATGAGAAACTTTCCATATTCATTAGATGTCCATATTAGACCTCATCGTCTACTATATTCTTTCTTTGCATAGCAAGGTAACCTGCATGAACATCAGTTACTCCAGCTGTGCTGGAACCGTTACAATTCATAGGCGCCAACCCATCTGCCGCAAGGAGCGTTTGAATGCCAATGTATCGATAACCGATCGATCCCTGAGTCGCATTTGTGCCTCGCAAGAGGGAATCGACTCCGATTGTCTCGCCTCCGCCTCCGTTAAAGGAGCAATTGTGCAGAGCAGGTGCTGAGCTGGAGAGGAGGTGTTGAACGCAGGCGTGTAACGAAGAGGCGTACAAGAGGTCGAGGAATTGGAGGGCTTCTGGGAAAGCAGACGCGCTCAGTTGCACTCATTCGCGCCTTCATTTAGGGTCACGGAAGTTCGTCATTCGGCGGCGGAGGATCGTGTTTCGCCGTTTCTTCCTTTTCGACCGTATCAACGCAATTCTGCCACTTTCCTGGAAATACTGATGCAATTCCAAGTCAGACGGTTTCGAAGATGAAAATAATCTACTTTGATACAGTTCCTTGAGGAACGCTTTTTGCAGTGCGAGAGCTAATTATTGACTCGATGCTCTGGATTGTAGTTCAGTTAAGCTGAATGGAATAAAATATTATTAAAATATGTTTTTTCTTTTTGACCGAAATTCCATAAAAACATATCCCGATACTGGGAAAACGACAGCTTATTTTCCTGTTTAAGAACCCCAATTCCATAACTTTGTAAGTAGAAAGAAAGAACACTTGAGAGTGTGAAAGACATAACAAACTATAAGACCACGAAACCCCCACCATCACATTATAGAAAGATCTTTATCTCAGCATTTTCGAAGAATATTCTAACCTTCATAATTGCTTTACAATGGTACTTTGGCTGATGCTTTGCAGGGCGCAGCTACTCTTTTTATGCTCCTTTTCATTTTCAGAGGTTCACAATATCCAAAAGTAGACGTTGGTTTGCCAGAATTTCATTCAGTAGCGGTTAAAAAATACCTCCTAATTTTTAAAGCTCTTGTAGGTAAGTTTATCAGACTTAGAGAGTAGAGAGTGATTTTATATCAGCTGCTGCTTTTGCCCTAGAATGCAACATAAATGCTATAGCACACCGCCGTATTCGAAGGTTCCACCATAACCCTGAATAACTATAGATGTAACAAAATACACATTTAAATGAAGCAGTTTTAATTTCCCTGAAACTAAAAGAATGCAATTGTGAATCAAAAATCATTTGTTATTCAGAGAATCGTGCTAGCTCCCAGTTCAAGGTCAGCATTAGATTCGTCCGGCTAACAATTAGTCGTAGTGAAATGTTGACTTTGATTGCGCTATAACTAATCGTCTTTTATTCATTATGTACTTTTATTCATTAATACTTCGCACAGATTATATCTATGATGCCCCTTACTAAATATGTGCTGTAGTTGCACGAGAAAGAACAACTAAAGCTGTGAGTAATACTAGACAGTTGGTAGCGCTGGTTAGAGCGGATAGAGAGGGGCGCCTCAAAGAAAGATCCGAAAGAAGGGACGGAGGCGGAGAGAGGAGGCAGATCGGGGGCGGTGGAGGATCTGCTAGAAGAGTCGGGAATTGGCTTCCATCTTCGCCCGCAACTCACTCATCTCCTCTCGTCCAACTCAAACAAGGTCGACTCTCCATTACTCTGAGGGAAAAGGACTCGAGAGAGAGAGGGAAAAGCACAAAGGAAGGGAAGTGAAAAACAACGCGGACGATATAAGTAGCTTCGCGGGACAAGTGTTCTGCTCATGTCGCTCGGGAAGAGAAATGGTGAGTATATGTGAGAGTTGGAAAGAGAGAGGAAGGGGAGGGAGAGAGATGAAGGCGACGTGATGGAGAAGCGATTGAGGGCAATCCTTGAATGGAGCAGTCATCGGAAATCGCAGAGACTCGCCGGATTAATTTATCTTTGAGTCGAGGAAATCTGAGTTATCCCCCTTGAAATGTTATTAATAGGCATCGATTCAATTGGAGATAGAGGAAAAGGAGTGATTTCTGACGAATCGTTAATTTTATATACGAGGGAAGTATTTAAATTTCCGACTTCATATGCTGATTGCTCTGAAGAAACATTATTTGCATACGGTTGATTAAATAACTGTCGTAATTATTGACTTTTACAATATACTTTGGCAGTGTTGGTATCGAGAATTATTACGGAACTCAATGATAGTGACGGTATTCATCTTTCATTAGATAATTTTAGTATTTCAAGTGCTACTTTGTTGAAAACTTCGCTAGACATACCTTACAAGCAATGGAATCTGGTCATTGTAACTTGTCGTTAAAGGTACCGCAGATATATATTGTTTATTTCAGTTTAAAGAGGTCATACTCCTTTACAGAATTCAAGAATTGATGTCCCAATGACCGAGACGATTTTAACACTCGACCACTTTATCAGTCTGGCACAGTATTCAATGAGTTTCAAAAAACATACTCTACGTTAAAATGGCAATGAACACAGTAACCCTTGACTACAATTAGAAATGAGTATTAAACTTCAATTTATGGAATAAAATTTATGAGCATGTACATGAAAAGGAATAGCATTCATTTCCTTTCTACCACAACATATCAATTACGAGAGTAAAGAAATGGCATATCCCGGAAAACATAGACAATATATAGAGAAAAAATGGGAAACATAGTATTCTGTGCTTTTGAACATTTTTCTTGGGATAGAATTTTAGCGGCTGAACACTGTTATGCTCACATGTGGTCATATTTTCGAGAGGAAGTTTACGGTAAGATTAGTACATTAAGATTCCAAAGCAGGTGTTGAGCTTAAATAAGAGCGTAACGTACGATTTTGAAATTCAATCAGATATGTCGGCTTAAAACGTATGGAATTCCAATTAAAAGGGCACATTCCTGAAATGTAAATTCCTGCGCTCATTTTCTGAAAGGGTCTGTTTATCTTACATACATCGAAATTATTCTTAATGGCTTCATTTATCATCCCCAAACACCGGAAAGGAAATTGATTTGAAATGGTAAGGTTGGTAAGAAATTGATTTTTAATAAAGTAAATTATTTGAAATCGGAAACGTAGGGAGTAGCGCTGAAACTTTTATGAATGCTGCTTCTGGGAGAATGCTATGAAATATAATGAGGGCCAATCTGATAAGAAAATTCACTAAATGGAAAGTCCGTTACACTCATCATCCTGATTACTATGGGAGGATGCGAAAATGAGGAGGGTTTATTAGAGCTATTATCACCCAACGATTTAACGTGATTCTATAGATTACCTCATAACCGTGGGATTTCGTACATTTCTTCCGCTCTTTAACTGATGTGAACGATTGATTCAAGTCAAGATTTTTCCTTTTCGATACTTGATTCGTGAGGCTTCTTTTGCAATTTTAACAATTTTATTTCCAAACAATGTACTGAATATAAAAGGGCATTATCCATATTTAGCCATACCCCATGCATGAGAACCAGATAACATTTTAGGGGTCAAGAATAAAAGTTTTTCTCACCTAATGGACTCTGGGGATAACGAAACATATCAAGCGATACTAGGTGGAACATCTCCATAATTTACTAAAGATTATGTAACAAAACTAGACTAAGTCCAGGCTAAGACTAGACTTTCCTTTCCTTTAAATATTGTCACCTACCAGCTCCGTGTTGCCAGATGATGAGGCTATTACCCCGAAACCGGTGGAATATGTGTTTTTCTATATTGTTATTGCTACTCTATAATCTTTAACAGACTCTGGGGAAATATGCTTGTGTATTTATACATTATATAAGGATGTATTCCATGATCAACTTGGTAGTCATTGATTCCATGACTCTCAAACAAAAAATAAGGTTCACGAATTACAATTCGTGCGTTGTGAAATACATAAAGACATCTTATGTTCCCAACACAGCATTCAAATCATTTAATGAGTTTCATAAAATCAACTGAACCCAAATTTAAGACTGATTTCAGGAGTGGTTAGAACTTTACGGACAATTAAACCCTTAGAAAAAATATGTTTTATACAATATCTTAGAAAGTTTTATACTGCATTGTTTTATATAGAATATGCATACTTATGGACTGTTTTATATAGAATATGCCTACTCATACTTTCTTTTTGCTATGCAGTTAGTGGTGGATACAAAAAAGGAAACGCATTTCCACCAAAATTAACATAAAGGGCACCTTTAAAAATTCCGTACGTCGAAACAGATTAATGAAAGAATCAATCCTAAAGACAAAAACTGAAGCGATGGGAACGAATTCCATAAACAACAGAGCGAGAATTCGCAAAATAAATCCAAACACATACACCATGTTTTATTACGCCAGTTAATTAGCCACGCGTGTTTGAAATTCCATGAAATTCGATCGCCGGTTAACATTATGCTTCCTGCATCCTTCTAATTGCCGGGGATCGATCCAGCCATTGCACCGCTTCAAAAGGGTAAAGAGAGTTCCCAAAACACAACATTTCCGGCGTTTTAAAACCCGAAAGCTGATCTATGGGGAGCCTTAGCGCGGCGAGTCCAATCTATAAATAACAGAGCTCTCTTTCAACAATAGGAAGACGTTTTGGTACTCGGAGCACCAAGGGTTCGCCGCCCTAACGATCCTCCGTTGAATAATTCACCGGCCGTCGCCGCATTGCTCTCCGGCACATTGGACGCTCCATCGCCCCACTCCCGTCCTCCCCGAGACTCGAAAACTTTACGACGTGTCGAGTATACAGAAAGCTGCCGTCGGTAATATTTCCCCCTCCGCCTCCTCCCCACCGGATAGCCTGCCAGCACGGCTCGATCGAGAGGAATTACAATCCCTTATCGCTCACTCTATCTATATAAAACGGATTTCGTATCCTTCTTATCTAACCTTTTATAGGCCACGTGTTTATCGATTTAGCGCGTGGGTCGAGAATAAGAAATTAGGTAAGTCCAAAGACGGCTTTATGACCGATGCTTTTTCGACCGTTTTTTGTAGTCGAGGGTGGACTATAGCTCATAAAATCGTTAGGTTGTCTTATTAAGTCTGCCTTCATAAAATAAGTTTAATTCTCCGATGCACCGCGCTATGAATAAGGCATAAGAACTTAAAGAGCGGATTTATAGTCTTGTCTCTCTTTTATAGGAATTTAGAGACTAGGTGTGATGCGAGAAAATTGATTATAGGCTTTTATGCTTGAAGTAGCCAATTGCGCCGTAACTTTTTCCCGCGATCACGTAGATCGTGACTGAATCTGTGGGGAGCTGAATTTTTTCGTGAAATGTTTCTCCCATGCCTCTGCCATCATCACAATCACATAAAGTACTGCGTCGTGGCAATGAAGTTTATATTCAATACCTTGGATCTGATCTTTAGAGAGCGATATGATTCAGAAATTTTCAAATGGCTGTTTTTACAACCTACTTAATGTGAATTTAATGAGAACTGACTGGTATCATTCCTCCGAACCACGCTAATAAAAAACAATAATATTTATTTTACTCGAATTACAGATTAATCATGGTGTTTCCCTAAGGCATCGGAATTGTAGAAATATGAAACATTCCCAGGAACTCACTCGAATATTTACTTTCCATCCTACACCGAATGACATTCTGAAGAGAATTTTCTACGCATATTTATTTACCAAGCAATTTCTCACTTAAAAAAACATTCTTACAGGTTAAGTTTCCCTGACATCTTATGACTAGCGATTAATAACTCTAATTTCCATGTTATGCGAAGTGAAACAGCTAAAATGCATGGAACTATTATGGCTGAGTTGATGGGGATATTTATCCTGATCTTATTACCTGCGTAATCAGGGGTTTGATCGTAAGAATTCAGCCTTGTCTCGAAATCTTTCTTTTTATGTTGATTTATTTATGGTAATTATTTTGTCTGTGGTTAGATTTTTATCGCATCACTGAATGAAAGAATGAGTAACCTTTAACAACTGAAATCGGCAATTTGAATTAAGATCGATAACAGCTAAGTTATATTGGTGCGCAAAAGGATAGAAATCAACCGCTAGCGTTATAATAGGAGCGGCACACAAACAGCAGAAACCAAGTGCAAGATAAATAAACTAACGAAGTATGTAATCATTAAATAAAGCAGTGAAGCAGTTGGTATATAAAGCATGTAGTTCAACCAAATATAATTGACGGGAGATTTCCTTGTTTAATAACGTTACGATGACGGTAGTAATCGCACACTCTCAACCAGAATATTTCTCTGGACTGGAGAATCCAGTGTCCCGGTGTTCTTCCACCCAATGGAATGGGTTAACTTGAGGAGAGATCACTCCACATTTGGAGGACTTGAGCGCCATGGAATATTGGATGGGCAGAGAGGAAGGGAAAGATGGCGTTGGAGGAAGGGAAGGGTGAGTGTGTGGAATGAATGCCGGGTCGTGGGGCGACCAGAAACCGGATGGGCCCAGTGGAATGCAACGGCTGAGAAGGGCCCATTCCCTTGGCCGTCTTCCGCTCTGACTTCACTGGAAGCAAGGACTCCCCGCTGAACCCGCCTCCCATCCCACTACCTCCCCCATCACTTTACACCTTCGAATTTACCTTCCAAACAATCCCATCTTCACATAGATAAAACGAGCAGCCCGAGTTTTTATGTTCGGGATCGTAACTCGGATTGTCGTCGAGGCCACATAAAAGCGTGCTCAGCCACAAATAGCTGCGGCGCTGACGTTCATTCTTGCCTTTAGGTTACTGTGTTACACACGAATAATTCTGTCATAATATCTAATAAAGAATTTGGATATGGGCTAAAAAGTGCCTGAACAAGGACTGGGCGTGAGAAAGCTTTAAGATATTTTTGAGTGGTGCTCAGAAGGTAGAAAATGAGTAAAATTGTGATGTATGAAAAATATAGAAGCGTCTTGCTGTTGAGCGATGTGCCTGTTAGATATAGTGTCACCGCATTAAAACAAATTGAGATTTATCAATCGTTTAAAGTAAATATAAAATTAGAGTGCGCAAATTAATGTGAATATTTAATAATATATTTCAGTTTACAATAGTGATGATTCCAGATTACTATAATACGATGAATAATGCTGTATGAATTAGTACGCTTTCGCTGTGAAAGGCAAAAACTCCAGATTTTCCTCAGTTAACGTAGGGAATACAGGATAACCATTTTATAGTGTGATATCGTTCCTCACTCTCAATTGCCCAAGCACGAAATTTATGAGATGAGAAAGCAATGCCTTAAAACTGATCTTTGTTGTAGTAGATGTACGTTGCTCATGATGGCTACAATATTTGATTTTTCGCAAGCTATTCTTCTACTAATGATGT
This sequence comes from Ladona fulva, assembly GCA_000376725.2. NCBI lineage: Eukaryota > Metazoa > Arthropoda > Insecta > Odonata > Libellulidae > Ladona > Ladona fulva. Next base: position 1,561,288 of record KZ308287.1, on the reverse strand, counting down.
AGGTTGATTATCCGATAGGATTATAAAAATATTATTGTATGGTCTCACTAAATCATCATCTTTCTCCCAAGCGTGGAAAGTGTTTACGATGTATTTCTGTGCACCACTAACTTTAAACTTTATTTTCAGTGCAAATAATTATCAAGTGTACGCTCGCGATCATGCTAAAACGCTCTCTTCCCTTTGTTTTTGAAACGTAATCAAAGTTATAACCGTAACACTTTAACAGTTAAAGCAATTTTACACAAATTTACCCGAGTTATCCCGGGTCATCTGAGAGTAAATGCACGGCTGAATACTCGGAACTATATTTAAAAACTTGCTTGAAAAGTTCCTTCCGACAAAATTTCATTCGAAATATTCGGTGGAAAAAGTTGCCCGCACTAATGAAGGGCCGGAGTGTATGGATTCCCAGCTCACAATGGGATTCGTGCCAATGTTAAGCCTTGAGCTTTAAATTTAGGGCCTTCATAAATCTCTCTTAGAAGGCTGAGTAATGCCAAAAGGTCGTTAATTCGCGGGGAAAGAGAAATTGTTTAAAAAAGGGAGATTTTTATAAGATCAAAAGAAGCGGCTGTTTACTAGGGGAGCAAAGCAGTGATATCGCACCTCCCACTCATTAATTCGCACGAAATGTAATCACTCCTCCCAAATTATGACCAATAAACAAAATAAAACAATTAATAATGATGTTTTTAAATAACTTGTAACAAGAGGAAGTATCTGGGCAGGGAAATTCGGCGCAGCATCTAAGTTGAACCAGTAATCGGACAGCCAAGTTACATAACTCTGAGATCTTTCAGTACCTTGGTGGCCATCCAATCACATTCCTGCATCAGTGTAGCTAATGGCCATCTTTGTAACACATTTTAGTTTGAAACACTTCCTCGCCGCGTTTTGCTCCCGGAATTGTGGCATTTTAAGATGTCAGCTTTATTTGCTGAGACTATACGCTCTCAGAGTTACACACTACTAATTCTGTATCGTGAGGATAGCTCGCTATTCTCCCTCGGTCCCTGTTCCTCCCCTCTTGTGTAGTGCCTCCATTTTAACCCTCCCAGACCCTCCCCTTTCCAGGGCTAACCCACAACAGGCCCTCCATCACGCGGTCAATAACTCTCGCTACAAGATGGCCGCTGAGCGTAATTCGTCAGCCAGCCAACTCAGTAATGGCCCACTTACATATTAGGAAGTTCATTACTATTATAAAGAGAGGAGAACGAGTTGCTACGGAATTAGAATGTGCAATAATTCACCCTCACGCTCTAGCTTCTCTATGACCTACATTACGTCTACGAAGCCACATTTTATCTAATTAAGATTAACTTTTTAAAGAAAAGCGTACCAAAAAGTACATCTTATCTGTTTGTCCCAAACTGCGGAAGTGATGGATTCTTTAAATACCTTATGCAACTTCGATACTTATTTCAATCTAGGATCGGAAGGATTCAAGTAAGTTTGTAGAAGCGGGGGTGAAGAGAGGAACTAGTTTTATGTTGACTTAAATGGAAGGCCAATATCCCATTCATTACCACGCTCTGAGGTTGGGGTTGACGCTTAAGTTTTAAGGCGTTAAAAACATAAACTGACTTCCACCTATCTACGGACAGTACATAACTTTTAGTCACAAGGACAGCAGAAAAATTTTTCTAAGATAATCACCGTCTATTATGATATGCGAAGCATGAAATCAAATATATGATTCTTATTCTAGACTTGTATGGAGAATCGCTTTTAGTTAAGTAACTCTTACATAGTAAGATACCTTCTTGTAAAATATTTACAAAGAATATCAAATGAGCAATGGTCAATGATGATGATCTATATAATCTTTCTCATAGATTTTATATCCACTTTCCTATTTCTATGCCTGTCGAATGCTTTACGGAACATCAGAAAGAAATCATACCATATAGAATCGTCATTGAAATTAACGATGTCATCAGATTGAGTTAAAATTATTTTATTTTAAACTGATAGATAGATTTAGTCAAAACATACGAAAGCGTATTTTCATTTAGAAAAATATTACAAAAATAGTCGATAAAATGCATTCAACGCCGCTTCAACTGAGATTTATGACGAATGACAGTTATTAAAAAATATGATTTTTACACTCGGGTTATCTTCAAGTTTTGTTCGCAATGAATAATCTGCTGGACTTATTTAAATTTAAGGCTTTATCAAACTAAATATAAACGCATATATCATGTTTGTTCGTTTCCAAAACTTCCCTGCTTAGGCTCTTTCCCTGATTACATCGCATCCAGGTAGCTTCCGCCTTCCCGAATACAGCCCTGTATGGAATACTAAAGTGATAACAATAGAATTTATCGATCCTCTACAACAAGTCATCGAGAGTTCGACAAGTTACATTAGATTAGATTAGATCTGACGACCATGTTATTAAAGCTGGAAGCTGACTGTCTTTCGAATACGGTTTTCACGATTGATTCACACTTTATTTTCACCACTGAAAATGTTCATCTTCCGCCGGGAAGATTCTATTCCATTATCCGAGGCTAATTACTGCTCGGGCTTCGAGCGTGCTTTTTCTGCTACTCCACCATGATTCTCTCTCCTTCCCGCCATCTTTCCGCTGCTCGTTTTTCACCGTCCCTCTTTGCCCACTTATGCCTTCCTCTTTTCAGTCGAAATCCCTCTCGTGGGCGCGCGCACACACGCATGGAGGCGAACACAGGCACCGCTTCGTCTCAAAACGAAGGGAAGGAAGTCAGAGGAGAGGAAAGCAGCAGAGGCGTGTGAGGTTCCGGACGCCGTCTACAGAGGGCGGGCATAAATCATTTTATCTCGTACTCATCACGAGGCTGCCAATTGAAAGGACCATAAATCCCCATCGGGGTTGACGAGAAAAGGAGAGAGAAGGGCGGAGGCAGGGATATAGGTTGAGAGGGAATGGGCGGAGGGGACCGCTTACAGACGGATTGGCAGATAAGAGATATGAGCGCTTTGTTTGCCTCGACCAACGAGTGCTATCCCGTTGTCCTTCGCGCATTCATAACCACGGGATTAAAATGAAGAATAACCCCGGAATTTGACAGGGCTATTATCATTATGCAATAATCTTAGTTTCATATAGTGGTTTGCTGGGCGCTCGGCTGGGAAAGGAATGATGCGATTGCTTGAGCGGCGATTGGAATACTTCAAAATTATTAGAAAAGTATCTGAGAAGAAGGGCAAAGCATAAAGCCAAGTAATAAGATAATAAAAACGTATTATCAGGTCTTAATAAAGCATAATCACTGACCCGATGCCTAATGAATTGATAGATAAATCCAATAGCTTTTCTTAGCTATATATTTTTCCTTGGCCCGTTTTAAATTTAAGCAGAAGGTAAATGCATCATTTAGCTACCCTTTTAAAGTGTTTCCTTCGCGTGGTCCCTCCTCAATAATATTAAAAATATGGGTTCTGAATGTGGTAGCATACCTTACGCTATCTAACTGGTCGCTTCATAATCAATTGTGATGAAAAATATTCACCGCTAGGTTTTCAACCTTTTATTTTTACTTTCAATACTCACATAATGTTACAACAATAAAAATCTGTTCAAGCCTGACATCACTGATTCTTAGAATGTCCTGGACCAGAGACGGGACAGAAGAACCTCCTCTCATCAGGGAGCTATGAATATCCGTGTTTGAACATTTCAACACGTTGCTCAAATAAACTGTTCGAAAGGAACAATTAAACTACGATTAGAACTTTTCCACCAAATTTGTTGTAAAAGTTTTTATTGAAAATAGCGGATAATCGCCTATTACTGTGAAATTCTTCGAGATTGAAATTGTATGATTGAGAACGAATATAGCGACGAAATAAATTAAAGGAGAATATTTGCAACTTAATTTACATTTGACGTATATTTGACCGATAATGAATATAGTTTAAATGTTTGTGTTCGTTTCAAGGAGGAGAGGCAGAGCCGTATTGAGCGCTGAAAAGGTCCCATGTTACCCTAAACACAGTAATTTTCCTACCTCAGACCTATATTTGCATTTCATTAACAATTAAAAGAAGAATTTTACTAATCTACTATCACCTTGCTAAGGAAGCATTAATAGGGAAACCTCAAAGATGCATACAATATAATTCAATGATTGAGAACGCGTAAATTTAAATCTTAAAATCTCAAGGATGAGAACGTCCTCTTGGGCTTCAATCTCCGTTCCATACTTTCCGATCCTCCTAATCTGAAACCACTCCTTGACTCCTGCACGCACAAGCGCGTGCTTTAGCCTTCATTAAATTTAACAACGCTGCGTGTCGGCGTAGGCGTTCAATTATTTAATGTCGGTCAGCCGTTTTAACGAAAAATCGTTCCCGCGCAAGTAATCCGGTCGGAGGAAAACCGCCGCAACGGTACGTCTGCAATTGGGCGTTGGGAGGCGCATTATCAACGCCGAGTGTTTTTTTGTAGCGTCTCAGTGTTGACGTTGGAACATGCGCACCCAGGAGACAATCTGACAGCCGAGTGGAATGTCCAGGTCCCTCTGTTGACTGGGTGTCGGCAAGGGAGAGCGAAGCTGCCTCTGAAAAGGGCGTATTCTCCTTGTTCCGAGTTGAAAAGGGAGTTTTTTTCGTTGTGGGAGCGATGGGAGGAGAAATGAAAGAGGAGAGAAGAGGATGACGGAGGAATTAAACAAGAATTCAAGCGGCCTCCGGAGGTTCTCTTTTTCCTCCAAAGGGACGGAATTCAATCTCGTTTTGAGGAATGAGTAATGCCGATCCCTTTCCAATCTCGTGGTAGAAAAACATAGAAGGATTGTCTCTCCTCGGAATGTTTCTTATTTATTGCGGCAATGTTAATCAGTCTTTGCCCCACGGCACATACACCAATATCTTTGTTGAAAGGACTTTTTCTACTTCGACATGTTACGAAATATCTAATACTGTCAGTGTCAGTGGGTGAAAAAATGCAGATGAATACGAAAGCCTTTCGTTGATCCTCATAGAATAAGGCCACACTATTAATGCTATTATCCAATATTCATGTAGCTCGAGTAAAGCCTATGGATCAAAAAATATCCCCATTACGTTTGAATAAAGAAAGTCGTAACTTATTCTTGCATTTCCCTGTTATTGTTGTACCGCAAGAAATATTACTCTCTACAGTCCACAATTGCAGTACATAAATTATAAAGTAAATACAGTGGTACCTTGCTTAATCAAACTGTCGTTATCCAAAGCGCTATTTCCCACAACCACACTTCATATCAAGCATGGAGATTAAACTCATTTAAATGTTATACAAATATGGTAAATATACTTAATAGATTAACAATTGCGACAAAAAATACCATTATAAAAATTAAGTGTTTAGGAGTGCTAGGAGTTTTCAATTGTGGATCAAGGCGTCGTTAACTAAAGCCAGCGTCTTTGCACAAGATCATTCTCTGATCACAGCCACTCATCGCTAACCAAGTATGTCGTTAACCAGAATACCTCTATGAAAGAGAGCAAAGTGAAAATACAAGAAGTGTAGTAAAGAGAAAGTAAAAGAATGTGTGATTATAAAATCTTTTGAGACTGCATTAGGTTTAGAGTTTAATTGCTTAAAATATGTATGCATTTTCCATCTTCATTCATGATCTGTAAATAGCATCTAACATTTATCTTACGGTGCACATCTAAGATGTTTACCAAGACAGTAAAATTCCTGAATATTAAGTGCGTACACTAGATTAGTTTCTGCCATAATTTACAATTCCAGGTCCCCGATCAATTAAATATTGATCATCATGTTGAAGGCAATAGGTTATTCATTAGGTAAATCTAATTTTCGTAGAAAATGTATTGGCTTCCTTCGACATTTGAGCAGGTGATTCTTTACTATAAAAGCGGCGCGTGGGCAATAAAAGGTTCCCGGGAAATGATCTATCGTCACCGCATCATCTTCTCTCGTTCCACGCATCGTTCAGCCCTTAGCCCATGAATTGTGTTAACATGCTGGTTAACCACAGATATTCACGCGGACACCAATCTCTGGTAAATAAAGAGGCCAATCTCTCTTGGACTTCCATTAGAGTTTTCCGATATAATGAGGTTAAAATAATGGCAGTCGGAGAAGAAATGAGTCTTGATAGAAATTTCAAAGCCAACATAACCTTCGGTTTAAATATATCGCTGTGACCATTCCAATGCGGCTATACTAGTTCATCCATTACATCGTAAATCAGGAAGCTTCGGTATTTTCTAAATACAGTCGTAATTTAGTTAACGACGGTATTCCGTTCCAAGATTGTCGTCGTAAACCAAAACCGTCGTTATCCGTACTTTCCGGAACCATACTGCGTGTAAAATATATCGATAAAGCTTATTGAGACAATTTGTTCAATCATATGTGCAACCAAAACGTTATCATTAGTAAAATAAATTGCCCTAAAAGGAGTGTTTATTTGTCAATCTTCACCAGAAACCGTCATAAACCAAAGTCTGTGTCGTTACTCGAGACAATTTTAAATCACAACCACACCCCTTTAACCAAGTTAATAGTTAGTTAGCACGTCGTTAACTAAAGTACCACTGTACCTATTTGTTCTTAAAGAGACACTCATGTATCGCCTTCATGCTTACCCATAAAGTCAAGATTAGGTAGTTATATCAGGTTTAATAGTCTTTTAAGTTTCCAAGCATATTAAAATATTTTTCTATAAAGTTATAGTCCCTTATANCAGGAAATTAGAATACTGTTTGTATTGAAAGTCCTCCAGCAGTGATTTATTTATTTAAGTTATAATTGTCTCACATGCCTATAGAAGTTGGAGGGGTTTTTTGATGTTTGAATTCAAAATATTATCTCTCAGCAATTCAAAATTCCTTAAAACACGTAATTAGCTACCGATGGTCGATTCGTGTGGCCTCAAACCAAAATAAACATCTTTTACCTTTTCTCAGCGACACTGATTAGAACACAGGATTCAACATTCCATTAAATACATTCGGAAAACAATCCGGTGGATTTTATATTAAATTTTCTCCATCCATCTCCGACACGGTGTTGCACCCAGTAAATAAATACCATCGGCAATCATCTGAACTGGAATCGATTCGACTCAAAATCTCGCAAGAGCGCGCGACACATACGACGATCTTTTAAACTGCATCCACAAATCGATCGACCTGTCCATCGCTTCCGAATTACCTCACTCCCCAACACCGCGCAAATTTCTCGAGAACCCAAACCAGGGCGGATCGGACCTGCCGATCGTAAAAAAGCACTCCGGGGGGGGTAATCGAAACAATCACTCACGGAGCGAATGCGCACAATAAACTCTCGGAGAGCCATTGCTTCTCGTAAGGATCACAAAAACATCGCCATAAACTGATAACTCCCTCTCGATAAACTCAACCGTTTGCCTGTTGCTTTGAGGAAAACACGTGATCCTAACCTCCGACTCACCTCCTCCTCGAACCCGCGTTCCCGCATTCCCCCGCCTCATCCCCCTTCCTCACGCCCCCGTCCACTCACCGCCCGAGTCTTAAGGGGCTGAGGAAGAAACGGCCGGAGAATACGCAATGGGATCGAACGGCCGGCGTATTCAACGGCCTCACAACGGCGGGATATGAGCACGAGGGAGATGAAGGATCGCGAGATAGGGAATGGAAGAGATGAGAGCGGACGCTGCCGAGATGAAAGATAGGGACGGGGCGGGGGAGGAATGTGAATGGGAAAAAACGGATAAATGAGCTAGTTGATGTAAAAGGGATGCTGTGGAGGAATGGGGGAGGGGGTGTAGTGGGCGGTGGAATGACGTTCCCGATTGAGACCGCAAATATGGAACGAAAGCGATATCGAGTGTATGAAGACGTGGGTGCAGGGAATTCGCGCATAGCGAGAAACTCGCCTTAATAGGATCCGCTACACGACCATTGCCGGGGAATCATTCGCCGACCAACATTTTAATGGGACTGAGAGCAAAAAAAAATGTGCGGGTATTTATCAGCCCGGAATGGTTTAATCGCCGCGACGGCTTTATTAAGGAGAAAAACGTCCTTTTCTCGAAAAATCGGCCAGATTTCTCCTCGTTACGTCGGAATCCGATGAAGTCGTTCGGTGGAGAAAAAGGAGTTCGGAAAGAATGGGGGGACCGTGGGGCAGCGATTGCCATTCGCTACGCTGATAAGGTTTGGGGGCATTTTCATTCATGTATTCCACGTTTCCCTTCGCTAATGACTCGTCATTATTGCCGTTTCAATCGGCGCAGGGTCACAGCTATCCTTCTTGTGCCTTTAAACAGGATGTCAAGGAACGAACGCTTGACGTTTCCGACGTTAATGAGACGATGACGCTGGTCGCCTTCAACGTTTGACCTATGGATGACAATGATCTTTCTATCTAGATATTACCCATTAATATTACAGAGAAGAGGCCAGAATGAATAATGATCAGAGAGTGATATCTTGAAAGCTCCCTTTACTTATACCTCCTTCCTTTAACTTGCTTTAATCTGAAGCAAATTCGATAGTTTTTCGTCTAAAATGCGCAAAATTTAAGAAAACCACGGAGATTTGCTTTAGGAATTCATCTTATTCCGTCTATATAGAAAACCAAGCAATTTCAGCTATTTATTATATATAAACACCCTTAAAAAGTTATACTTCCAAAAAGAGTAATTATGCTAGCGAAACATCTCCGTGGAGGATACGATCGCTGTTTAAAAAAGAAGAAAGAGAAGGAAAGATTCCATTTCGACGACTGGGTCCAGGGCGATATTATCCCTGACAATACACACGGAATCTCACGCAATGGAATTACCGCGTCATTATGGCGATGAAATCGGCGAAAAGGCGGCGAGAGGAATAAAAATCAACGGAAAGGGGAAATGAAAAACGAATTTCGAAAACATCGTGTGCGTGCGGCGCCATTCCATTCGCACCTGCAAATGCGACGGGAGGGAAGGAGATACGTAATCTGAAATGTCGGCTCAATTTTTCGCATTTTTGCGCATAAAATCGTCCGCTTTTTCGAGGGTCGCGCGGGTCATCAGTTTGAAGAGCGGGGCACGCATCGGAGAAGATCCGCGCGGTGGGGAGAGAAAAGGTATGCGAGATAGCGGAGGCTTCGCTAGGTATTTTTTCCCGCGGAATTTAAGGGTCCCGCACGAAAACGCGAAATTAAGTGAGATGAATATGAAAGGGTACACGAAGAAGGGGCAGGGAGCGGGACAGGAAAAAATAAAGGGTAAAAAAGGTGGAGGGACACGCGAGATATATGAGCCCTTTGCTCGTTACTCCATTTTGGTGAAGGAGACAGAGGGCGTTTACAAGTCGTTGTACAGCGCTGTCTAGCACGCAATCTCCGAGAGGGGGAAACGGAGAGTAAATCTAACAAATTATATAATTTAAGGAGCTGCGAAGGGCCATTGAGAGATTCCTTTTGAGGAATGTTCTCTCTGAAACGAGCTTCCGATTGGGGGCTTCACTTAAGTGATTAAAAGTGACTCAAAAGCGATAGTGCTATCACTGTTCCTTTTGTTTATAACGGAAGGGGTCGATCATTTTACTGTTACCTATCTATCTCAGGATCCAAATGGGGAGTTTAGAAACATTTGTTTCCTTTTGGAAAATACCGGTTTAGCGAAAAGGAACTACCTCTTCATCAGCCGAAGCTCGAAATCATAAAATTATGGCTTCAGCGATATAAAAAAGCCAGAAATTCAGATAATGATAATGATATTGTAGCATTATTGATACATGGAAATTATTTTGAAGATATATCTACTTATATCACCCAAGTTTTTCATTATTGCAACTGTTCGCTGGTTAGCATCATTATATTTGTCTTGATTGTTGGTTTAATGTCGAGTTTTAGTTACAAACTCTTTAAGTTGTTCATGATTAAGGATACAAAGGAGATATAAAACCGATCACAGGCCGTAGAAAAAGAGGCTGAAATGGTTGTTGAGACTCCTCATTCGGATTCTTCGAATAATTATGACCATGCATGTGCCATTTATAAGTAATACATTTTTACAGATGCATTTTAATTAATTGTACCATAAAAATTTTATACCTGGCTATCTAATTATTAGAAGTAGTATTCTTAAAGTGCTTCGGCAGCTTAGGTAATTTCGCAAGTAGGCCCCCACCGGGAATCGAACCAGGGACCCCTTTCACCGAAGTCGAACGCGTTGCCAACTTGGTTATCCCGGAGCATATCTAATTATTATTAAACGTATGGCAACAGGAATCCTAATTTATCTAGCAGTAAATTTGTGATAAAGAACAATCAAAAGATATTACCAATTAAGTTCGAAAACTGTCTCATTGAAAGAGCAAAACGATGACAATGATAGTACGGAAAATAAGTTTTCAGCTATTCTAATTATTCCTTAAAAAAAAGAAGAGTTAAGATTATAAGGTTAGCAAACCATCAGCTTGTATCTTAGATGTTAAATATTACGAAAATCTGGAAAAAAGAACTCAATTCCGAGCAAAATGAAGTCATAACTTCCGGTCGATTTCTGGATGAAAACATCCACACTCCACGATAACTGATCAAACGAGAAATGTCCGGCGCAAAGGAATATTGCATTGACCGCATGAATTGGAAAGGGACCGTCACTAAACCTATCGAGAGGTCGATCATTTTCCCGCCTAGCAAATCGACTTTTTCCTCCCGTCCCATTCCCCACCCGAGTCTCATCGAATCATTTCAACGACCACTCATTAAGCTTCTGACGAGCGCAATCCCCTCTCCCTGTTCCCGGAAAGGGTGGGAACACCTCGGAAACCTTTTCAACTCAAATCCCTTAGCTCATTCGCCTCTTCCCCTTCTCTTCCCCATTCGCCCCACACCATTCCTCCTCTCACTTTTCATTCCATATTCATATGGGTATTCCGGAGGCACGCCGTTCATAAATTTTAAGCAAATATCCGGGTCACCCATCTCGGACCCCGCGCTGACCCTCACTCCCCCTTCCCCTTTTCTCATTAGCCGCGCGTGGGGGCGGCTTGATGGATGCGCACGACGGAATTCGGCGGCGATTATGCGCTCGCCCTCGCGGTCCATTGGTGAATTAACCAACGGATAATTGTCATTTAGAGCGAGTGCCAATCTGTCCAAGATTCGGGACTCAAGTATTCATGGAAAGGCTAATTGGATGTGGAGCGACGCACTGTCTTCCAATCAAGGAGCAATTAATTTTTGTATTCTCTGTCAGTCCGGGAGATCTCTCTGGGAATTGAGGTGGTTATAGGAAGAGGGAAATATCTGATGCATCTTCTATTAGGCGGTGACGCCCAATGGAAAACGAGCGCATACGATAATGAATATTAATTTGCTGATTTTATTTTTTGGTGAGCGGTTCCAGGGAATTCGTACTATTTAACTGATAAAAGTCTTTCGCTCTGCGCAATGTATTCTTTCGGCTTTTCTTACGAAAAAAATATTGTTTTACGTAGAAAATGAGATACCTGTTTTATGATTTTCATTAATATTTAAACGACACTGACAATATAAATAGAATCCCATGTCAATGAAGCTCGTTTTAATGATATCATCGTCTAATTTTAAAACGTTACTTAGTGGTTTAATAATTATTTTCACGGGTATAAATTAGCGCAGTCCAAAATTATATATATTAAAATGAATTTCGAGAGCAATAGGAAAGGAAAATCGAATACACATTTGATAGCCGGTGATCCCATGTGAACGTCTTCTCATACTTCATCTACTAATGTATTCTTTTCGTAGTATTTTGCTAAACATAATAACTCCTTGCCAATTTTCCTGGGATCTAGTTGCGATGTCACTAATATTGGACTGATTAATTAAATTTCTAAATTTCTTAACAGAGAGATGTTAATATGATTATTTTATCGATTTATGGAATGGATCAGTGAGAGTTGTAAAATAAAGCAAATGGTTCACATATCAGTAGCTCTGAAATAGAAATTGATCATGTAATGATGAGAACTATTCCAACCATTTAACTGCGTAAGATATGATAATATTCTCTCCTAAGCATATAAATGATTTCGATTTGTACCAATATTTATTTAAATTGTAACCCGTTCATAGTCTTGCAGGTGGCTTGCAGTGGCCGAGAGGCTGAAATGATTGCGGTGCGGAATGAGGCTTTGGTGCAGCTAAGAGAGAGTACAGAAAGAGGCACGCAACATGTCGAAAAAGCGACTCAACGGTCCACTACTGAGGTAATCTTATGAAGGATCGCCTCTCATAACACATTCATTCTACTTCAGTCTTGGTGTATCATATTCCATTTAAAAATCTGGCAGGAAACAGTCTATTTTTTCAGTTGATAAAACGAACCTATGTTATAAGCTTCGTCCATTTAAGTTGCTTGCAAAGTGTATATACATACATGGATAAGAATGATCGATTTGGAACATAGCACGATTTTCAAACTACATATTTGATTGTTATTACTATCGTCACTTTTTGGAATTATTTTTCTTTGGGGATCGGGAAACCTCAGGATAGTTTTCAATTTACAGTAATCATACTTCCTCATCTGGATATTTTTGCGAGATAATTTAATTTGTTGTGATAAAATATGTTAAGAAATACGAGAATTTAGAATCTGTGTAGATGGAATAATCTTAAGAAATATGCAACTTTATCATAGAATCGAATCTGTAAGAGAAATTATGATTATACTTATTACATTATGAGGACATCAAATATACAGACCAAGTTCAGACAACGTAAGGGAATGATTGATTTTTCGTGGTACAGGTAAACGTTTTATCGATTCAATGTTTTACGTAATGATTGATTTATTACAGGAAAGGAATCAGGCTACATTCTACCGAACTACATAGGGTTAAAGGGCTATGATAGCTGCTGAATCTGCAAGCAGGAATCGGATTGGACAAGGGATACTTTTCAACGAACATAAAGCGCGGATACCACTTCATTTGTCTCGATACAACGAAGAGGATAGTAAGTGGAGAGTTAAGCTCTTGGTAATATAAATTGCGAAATTTATGATGACTTCTATTATCATTGACAATTTGATATTTAAAGCTCTCTAAATAAAAAGTTTTTCCTTAAAATAAATTCTTTCATTCTCTCCAAATGGCAGAAACATGATAAATTGAATTCCGTCAGTAATATGATGCATCAATGTGGTTTCAGAAGTATCCATTCAAATACAATGAACAATTTCTCTTGATTGCAAGTTTTTCTTTGCGTGACTTTGGAGCAACTCGGGAATCTGGAGTGCTCGGTTAGTCATGTTCTGCGGTGATGAATGTCTTAATACGATGAAAACTGCCTTAAATATCTTTCACTTCGTAGCATCTAGGATTATTTTATGTGCGCGGCATCAACATAGATGCATGAGGACCCATTCTAATGTAAGATAAGCACGCATACCATTCATCGACATTAATAGTGGAAACCATTTGTTAGCTGTAAGGAAACGAGAAATATTGCGCTAGTATGGAATTTCTCGTCACTTCAGCTATTTCGATGGAATTATTTTTGCCATATGTTTACACACCTATGATTTTCTCATCATCTGCGGTAATATTTATTTCAAAATAGTGATTTATAAGATCTGACTACTGAGGATATGGGTTTAGTGTAGCAGGAAATTAGAATACTGTTTGTATTGAAAGTCCTCCAGCAGTGATTTATTTATTTAAGTTATAATTGTCTCACATGCCTATAGAAGTTGGAGGGGTTTTTTGATGTTTGAATTCAAAATATTATCTCTCAGCAATTCAAAATTCCTTAAAACACGTAATTAGCTACCGATGGTCGATTCGTGTGGCCTCAAACCAAAATAAACATCTTTTACCTTTTCTCAGCGACACTGATTAGAACACAGGATTCAACATTCCATTAAATACATTCGGAAAACAATCCGGTGGATTTTATATTAAATTTTCTCCATCCATCTCCGACACGGTGTTGCACCCAGTAAATAAATACCATCGGCAATCATCTGAACTGGAATCGATTCGACTCAAAATCTCGCAAGAGCGCGCGACACATACGACGATCTTTTAAACTGCATCCACAAATCGATCGACCTGTCCATCGCTTCCGAATTACCTCACTCCCCAACACCGCGCAAATTTCTCGAGAACCCAAACCAGGGCGGATCGGACCTGCCGATCGTAAAAAAGCACTCCGGGGGGGGGGGGGTAATCGAAACAATCACTCACGGAGCGAATGCGCACAATAAACTCTCGGAGAGCCATTGCCTCTCGTAAGGATCACAAAAACATCGCCATAAACTGATAACTCCCTCTCGATAAACTCAACCGTTTGCCTGTTGCTTTGAGGAAAACACGTGATCCTAACCTCCGACTCACCTCCTCCTCGAACCCGCGTTCCCGCATTCCCCCGCCTCATCCCCCTTCCTCACGCCCCCGTCCACTCACCGCCCGAGTCTTAAGGGGCTGAGGAAGAAACGGCCGGAGAATACGCAATGGGATCGAACGGCCGGCGTATGCAACGGCCTCACAACGGCGGGATATGAGCACGAGGGAGATGAAGGATCGCGAGATAGGGAATGGAAGAGATGAGAGCGGACGCTGCCGAGATGAAAGATAGGGACGGGGCGGGGGAGGAATGTGAATGGGAAAAAACGGATAAATGAGCTAGTTGATGTAAAAGGGATGCTGTGGAGGAATGGGGGAGGGGGTGTAGTGGGCGGTGGAATGACGTTCCCGATTGAGACCGCAAATATGGAACGAAAGCGATATCGAGTGTATGAAGACGTGGGTGCAGGGAATTCGCGCATAGCGAGAAACTCGCCTTAATAGGATCCGCTACACGACCATTGCCGGGGAATCATTCGCCGACCAACATTTTAATGGGACTGAGAGCAAAAAAAAATGTGCGGGTATTTATCAGCCCGGAATGGTTTAATCGCCGCGACGGCTTTATTAAGGAGAAAAACGTCCTTTTCTCGAAAAATCGGCCAGATTTCTCCTCGTTACGTCGGAATCCGATGAAGTCGTTCGGTGGAGAAAAAGGAGTTCGGAAAGAATGGGGGGACCGTGGGGCAGCGATTGCCATTCGCTACGCTGATAAGGTTTGGGGGCATTTTCATTCATGTATTCCACGTTTCCCTTCGCTAATGACTCGTCATTATTGCCGTTTCAATCGGCGCAGGGTCACAGCTATCCTTCTTGTGCCTTTAAACAGGATGTCAAGGAACGAACGCTTGACGTTTCCGACGTTAATGAGACGATGACGCTGGTCGCCTTCAACGTTTGACCTATGGATGACAATGATCTTTCTATCTAGATATTACCCATTAATATTACAGAGAAGAGGCCAGAATGAATAATGATCAGAGAGTGATATCTTGAAAGCTCCCTTTACTTATACCTCCTTCCTTTAACTTGCTTTAATCTGAAGCAAATTCGATAGTTTTTCGTCTAAAATGCGCAAAATTTAAGAAAACCACGGAGATTTGCTTTAGGAATTCATCTTATTCCGTCTATATTCACCCTTATTGATAATCGCAAAACTATGCGAAAGGTAGACAGTGAATATTCGAAACGTCGAGCTATAGAATTATCGGATAAATATGACCGTCCATACATTCATCAACTAAAATAAGCAAGATCCAGCTTCGCTTCATGCAAGGAAAACGTTTTAAATTGCTACTAAAGATGACAAAAAAATTCGCTCCGAGTTAAAACGCAAATGAACCTTTCTTGTTACCAACAAAACATTAAGAGGTAAAACTGTCATAATCTCGTCGAAACGACTGATTATGGACAATTAATCCGGGTAATACACGAACATTTACTTAACTGCCCATTAGGTGATTGTCCCGGTCGCTGAAACGACCTTGATAGGACGATAAAGTTATCGTATTTTACCTAAAATATCGCTCAATTTCATCTCCAACACGAGAATTCGCTTAAAATTCGCCAAAAATTTTCGTGGTCGGGAAACAAAGGCATTACCGAAAACATTGCCTGGATGCGTGACTTGACGGCAATTGCTCACGGTGTGACTGCGACTACGAGAGCGGAACGTCGGCGGGGAAAACTTCAATATTACAGCAGCGTTTTGGGAGAGCAATTTCTTAAAAGTCGGCTGGTAGAAAAAAGCAATCCGACTGCCGAATACGTTGTCGGTGCCAAGAGCACAAAGGAAATACCCTCGCGTGTGATGAGCAAGAGGCGAGGGAATGTGGAAGGAGTATGGGTTGAGGAGGAGGAGTGAGAGGGAGGAGGAATCAGAGGCAGATCGAGCATCGATTGTACAGAACAAAAGGACAACAAACACGCTCACTACCAGGTGGGATAAATACTAGCAATCTCTCCCCTCCACCTCTTTTCACGGATTCTGTCTTTGCATTGTTTTCTGCATGCACCGCTATCGATAGACGTCTACCGATGGATGGAAGATCTGCGACTTCAGCAATCTACCTAGGATTCCCTGGAGAAATCCACGCTCGAATCGCAAGAATGTGGAAAATAATTCCTTCTATTTCCGTTTTGAGGCAGCTTTGAGGACGACGGCAAAAAATAAGCTGCGCATGAATTATCTCGGGATCCTATGAGCGAGTCGTGGTGGCGCTCTTTAAGACCTTCTTTGTTAGTAATCTACCTTTCCGTTGGCACGTTTTAAGAGCACCGAGCTCTCCTAATTAACCGCTCTCCTAGATTTAATCCGAGCGAATCGGTCGATGCCTTGCAGCGCGTGACCGGCAAACTCGATCCCCATTTGCTTTTTTTTTCGGAGCGTCTCCTAAGAGTGTGACTTACCAAGAAATTCGAGATCAAGTTTCGTGGAACGCATCCCCGCTGGACCGGAGTAAACCAACTCTAGTCGCCTCTATCCAAACCTGTTGAGCGTGATTATCTTTTTTTTCGGATTTCGGTTCAATATAAGTAGGATGGCTTCGCTCCCACATTCCGCGGATGCTGTTGAAAACTTGCAACATCGTCATACCTCGAGTGGGATACCCTAACTATAAAAGTGTCTCAGGTGCAAATGCTGATTTTGCATCCTACACTTGGATACGTTGTAAATTACCTTACTGAATGCCTGTTTGTAAGGTGGGGAACGATAAACTGGATTTAGATTTACTTGTTGAAATCCCCATTAGATGGCACAGGTTTGTCTTTATTTGAAACGAGCTCCACTCTTGTAGTACATCTACATTTACATTTAAGCCCTACAAACCGCCAATGGCGCGTGGCAGGGGGTAGTAGGTTTCAATGCAATCAAATTAAATAATTCAATCGAAGCCATCCAAAGAAAATTTGCAGATCTATTCCTCGGGATGTGCGACTTTTCGTAATTCACCAGGCAAAGTCATTCACCAAGAGGCAAAGCTGAGGGCCTGGTTCGAATCATGTTACGAGTAAACACATTTGCGTTTATTCGAATTTTCTTTTCAAACTTTTAAAACTATTTATCTCTGAAATACAAAAGTATTTGCAATTGAGACTATTTTTAATATATACACTATTCCACAGCTAAACGGCGTTATTACCGATAATTCTACAGTAGATTATTAAAATTTTAAGGATAAACAGGAGTAAAACATTGAGCCAAGTTCAACGGCTTCCCTAATCGTCAAATATTTAGTTTTAATCTTTGGATTTAATCTAAGTCGGCGACACGGAGAAAATTCTTGCTACAATATTTCGTTAACAGAAAAAACTGCAATTTTTTAAACTTTCCATGGACGCCTGAATGAATTTTGTTCACCTACAAAATTTATGGAATCCCTAGAAAGAAAACCTTGATAAAATATTTAAATTATACCTTCCCAGTAGATAATAAAACACTTGATACTTTCAAAATTTGTCTAGGCCTAACTTTAAACAAGATGGAGTAAACGTGGACTTCGGTCTCGATTCCAACGAGGTCAGGGTTACGAGGCCAGGCTCATGCTGCAGTTGAAATCTCCTGTTCTCATCGCATGCACCAAGGCGCCTGATTTTGCCGCAAGGGAGCACTTCCTATTCCTAATACCTCGCACACGAAACCACCCTCATTACCTATTGTCAGGGTGGCGGGTAAACGCCTCACTAAAGCCCATGTCCATGACGAATATTTACGACACGCCCGCGCTAAAGGTTAGCATCCCCTCAAATACCTGGGAGCAATTTCGCCCTTTTTCTTCTTCTCTTTTTCTGCACGTTTTTTTGCCTTTTTTGCCAGCATTGTTAACAATGGTTGGGGACGAAAGTGAGTGAGGAATTCGAAAGGAGATGGAGGCGACTCATCATCGACGGCTCAAGGGCAGGGAAAGGAAGGAGGCGAGCGTGGGCGGCGCGTGAGGAGGCCTTCTTTTCAGAGGAGATATTGGCCTGAGTGGAGGAGGACAGGTGAAGGTAATGGAGGAGGAGTGGAGTGAGGCAAAGGTGCACGGAGGAATGGAGGCCGCGCTGTCAGGGTGACGCAAAGGGCCGAACGTGACCGCGACAGTGTGGCGGTCAATGCCCAGGACACGACGCCGATTGTGACCAGTTGCGAAACGCAGGGATCGCGACATTCTCCTGTTTCAAGGATGCGGGGAATGGTTTTGGAAGGAAAGCTGATGTGGGGAAAAAGTTTCCGCGAGCCTCTGCTGGAAACATTTACGAACACGGAAAGAATTTAAAAGAAGAGGTAGACAACAAACTTGAGTATACTGTACTTGGTACATTCCGGTGCAAACGCCAATTTTTATTATACAGAGACGTTTGATTGCAATGCCATATCCTTAGCCAAAAGGTAAAAAAGTGCCATGTTCCCACATCACATTATCATGTAATACCATCATAAATTTATTTTAAAAGATATATATCTAGGTTCAATATCGATCCGTTGTAAAATGTTACAATAATGACGTCTCTACTCTCGAATTTAACTTTTATGCAAGGTCATATTTTCCGTTGCTAGTAAAAATTCCTCTATGCAAATCAAAAGAGAGACCAAGATCTTTATAATTGCCATAATTAATTTCCTTCGAAAGTGAATTGGGTGCCACTTTCTCTATTCAGCTGGAAAGAATTCCAGAGATGAACTGACTGTAGAGAAAGTGTGTTGTTTTAAACTTGGAATCGTTAGTATAATTTATATATTCCGCATTTTATTACCAACCTGCATTTGTACCACAATGTTTTCATAGAGGGCCACAAATATATATGAAAATTCATGCATAAGGCGTCAAGGAACCCTATATTTTACAAATGTAACTTAATAAAACAATACAATTACGAATGGTCCACAAAACTAACCCAAATTATGAAACGATGAAAACAATGGAAACATAAAATTAAAAAAATGCTGTCTTCGGCCAATCGCAACTTGAGTGTAATCGTTACTCGCTTCAAAATTTCTGCTATAATTACAATGAGGTGCACTCATGAACTTAAGTATCGATAAGCAGCATTTAAGTATCTGCAAAAACACCTCAAGATAACATCCTGAATCTATTCCAGATGTACGACAACCGAAACATTTGCATACTTCGAAGTTTCAAGTGCATAGATGACAATCTCTTTCTACTTAACACCGTTACAAAACCCAAAGTGCTCTATAAATAAATCATTTATTTTAGGTTAAGGTTGGAATCGACGTTATACCGATAGATGAGCTAATACGAGCGGAATTTTTTTCAAAAAGAATGCAAATTAATGCTAAAGGTAAATTGAATATGTAGGTAGTAGCATTGGGAAGGAAAATCCGAGGTTCACTCACGAGTTTAATCAGATATAAGCAAGATAATGTTCTCAAAGAAAGCCTAGGTAAGGATGAGATAGAAAGTTAATTATTCGGTTTCTCTTGAAGATACGAAATGATTAAAAGAAACGAGACGCGCATCTTCAATTAAAACTTTTCCAATACTTTCGCCAATGTCGACTGCTGTTTTGCAGTTTAAATGCGTATCCGGATTCTTCAATAAGACTCGCGAAGAAAACATAATCATCGCGTTTCAAATAGCAAGAATAGCTCGCACTAGTTTAGTTACATCACCATGATTTAAATGTACCGATGATGAGACCTTTTCCATATCTAAAAATAATCAGTTACATCAACTCCTTTCCTATGCAAAAACATTCTTTTGAATATGCAAAATAAGTTACGTCTTGAAGGATGAATTACTGGTATTAACCATAAAAGGATTATTTATTATTTTGCCACCAAATACACACGTGTGAATTATGGAAAAAAATATGGGATTTATTTCCTTTTCGTCGAAATCGTTAAACTTTGCTTGTGTATTAGAATGGGAGTCTTGCAAGAATTGAACATTGAATGTATAGTTAATTAAGTAAGAGAACAACATTTTAGTAATTTGTTCGCTTATTTAATGGGTGTCATGCATACATTTTAGGCGATACTTAGGATATCAACGTACGAGTATGAAAAATCGAAAACGAGCGTTGAGTACGATTCATAACTTATAATCAACTTTACCCCACATTCTTAAATTAAAATCATTTTCGACAATGTAACATATCTTCCTGGTATAGTAATACTGTTATATTAGATATTGCGCATGGTTTTCAGAAACATGAGCTTGCTAGCGATAGCTGAATCGTAATGTAAATCATGAGTTGGCTTCAAAGACTGTAACCAGCTGAAAAAATACTATTTGTTTTGCATCGATTACCGTCCTTTATGGAAATGCGATGGCAGATATTTTTGCTCACTTATTTCTCCATTATCGATTCACTAGCTAATTTATGCATCGTATTTCTCGCTCCAGCTTTAATATTGCTTCTGATGCATCGATAAAACCACATGAGGTATGCGAAATGCGACTGCTTGCATAGGTGATCTTCATTTATATGCGGGGCCTACATATAATATTTTTGATAAAATACTATCGTGAGTCGTGCACATCGCATACATTCTCGTTAGTTTGCTCATTTACCGGCATGATTCCCTTTTTTCGTAGCAAGTGTATTGGTATCACACGCTCTTTATTTGTTCGATTAGATCAACCTGGCGCTATGAAAGCGCTTTTTCCCATAAGTATGAAAATTTTCATATATTTTAGAAGGAAGAATCGACTTAGGATTAAACACCAACCAAAATGTCTAAGATAATTGCGATATGAATTTTGTTCGGTGATGGGAACGGATTACTCCAGAAGACAAAATAAAAATGTTGGCCTGCAAAGGACATCTATTTCCTTAGAAAGAATTATAAAAATAACCCTGTCGCTGAAAATTCTGGATGAAATTTGCAAAATAACTTTGATTTTTTGGATATGAACTCTAAGACAACAGTATCTCCTGGAACAAATAATGCATTTAATTTAAATATATTTCAAGATATAAGACGATTATTATCGATTGTTTTCATACGAAAATTGAGGAATGGTTTTAATATAAAATATTAAAGGCCATTAAGAGGGGTATCAGATCATTTCTGTCAACAGGATTTCAAAACTATGGATCTTCTAATATTCTTTTCGTTGAGTAAATCTAAATCTACGCGTCTACCCTAAAATCCTATCTAATCTTAAGATTAAATCAGAATGAATAGCCGGAAGATATGGAGACAAGCTACAAAGAAGATAGATTGAATACATTTATTTATTCCGATCATGGTATTCAAAATTGCAAGACTTTTGATCAAAGAAACCTTCCTAAAATTTTGAGAGATGTTTCTTTTTAGTACAAATAGAACTAATAATTATTTCTTTTTCTATTTTCCTCGTTGAGAATCAACGGGCACTTCAGCTTGTCAAACAGGGGGTTTAACTGCATTTTACAATTTAAAACTTAAATTTTAAATATTTATTTTAATATGTTTGACTAAATTTTAAGTACCAGCGTTGGATACGTTAAGAAAACGGATAAGACTAACGTCCTATACTTTTGTTTTTAGATCAATCACCCTGCGTCCGTCGGATCTTCTGCATCCCAGACTGGTTTCATTCGCACTGGCCAATCGGACGCCGACTTCCTTGCCAGAAATTCGATCGCGAGTCTCCGACGCCAAAAGGTAACTAAAAATTCAAAAGGAAAACATTCGGATTGCCGCTTCCTCTCGCTCCGAGACGGCAAGTAAGGATAGGGGAGAAAAAGATAAGGAAGCAATTTTTTTGCGCGAAGATAAAAACTGTGAAAAAAAAAGTGATATCCATAAATATCCGAAAGGGAAAACTTCTCCCGATTACAGGCTCCTAGGAAATAGTAGGGAAGTGGGGTGGGGGGCGGATGTGCGGGAGAGAGTAAAAGTATAGAGAAGAAACAGGAAGGTTGGGGTGAGAAGAACAGGAAGGGGGAGGAGAAGGAAGAAGCTCTGGAAGGAAAACAACCGCCCCCGCGGCAGAGGAAAAATAACAGATAAAAAAATTATACGCGAAAATTTTTTCCCGAATCGCATCTCACACACGCACACGAGTACCGCTTTCCGGAAAAAAAGCATTATTCACTCCCTCCTCCGCCTCCTACTCCTCATCACAGTGGCGTGGTTGCGACGGTTCCCCCAGCCGCTCCTTGCCCTCTCCATCCCGTGCTACGTGTGCCAATTGTCCTCTTTTCTGGAGTATTCTTCCCCAAGAGCATTCTCATTTTGTTACTTTCGTCTACTTCTCGTCCCCATGTTAATTAATGGAGTACCTCATTAATCATCAATTTTTCGTGAATATATCAGTGAAATATGACTACAGCTTTCAGTGTTATATTTTTAGAAAAAAGGTGAGGGAAAATAGGAGTGATATATTCGACGCTTTCTTAAAAATTATTAATTCTCAGTTGGAGAGGACAATTTAACATTCGTGGAGTAACGCATGGAAAACGTCTTTCAAGCCGTCATGCAGTAGCACGCAATAAAATCCAAACTTTCGACTAAAGCTTTCAAAATTTAAGCGCTTCGCTGAAACTGATTGCTAACTAGGATGTTTAATGTAAACTGAAACTGAGGAGGAAAAAATCACGACTTGCTCCGTGAATTATCCTGGAACTCTAAATAAGTTGGAGTATAGATGAAGACCTGGGTAAACGTTTTTAACCAACCTGTAGCACATGTTACAGTTTTCTGATAAAGCTTGAAGAGTAGAGCTACTGTATTCACATAAAAACCATGCAAGCCGCCTTTCGGCCTGTAGTAGGGGGTGTAAACACCGAGTACTGGCCTTACCTCTTTAGCTTATTATTGTCGTCTTATTACTTTGTACCGTTCATGGAAAGAATGTATCCCTAAAACGACTTGTCCTCGCATCTATTTTTCCTATTACGCTCATTGTCGGATCGGCCGAAGTAGAATGGGGGTCACATAATACTGAATACTAGCGCATACTTCAATATCTATTATACTTAAAAGAACAAGAAGGACAGTCTTTCCACTACATATAATGAGTTAATTCTGTAGCCATGATGGTAGGGGTATGGTAGTCATATGATAAATCAGATTGGATTTAAATCTCATCTCCGACACATCCGTTTATTATTCATTATCCACACGAACTCTATCCAATAAAATTCACTTGTCAATGGCAGGAGAAAATGTAAATGCATAATATTAAATTAAATTACTCCTACTTAATAAAGATGTCCGTATATAAACGCTACCTTACAATGAAAATAAACGTGTCTTTGATTTCTTCCGATTACGAAATGAATTCTTCATAAGTCGATTCAAATTTACGGAATCTAAAACGTGTTACCCGGAAAGTTGGAGCGTTTATACCTAAACTACCTGTCTGGGACCCAATTTTAAATGTTTACCTCGGAAGCATGCCGTTCTCATAACTCCGTTTTGCAACCAGTTTGTCCACAGCTCTTAAGAGACGGCAACCCCACACCCACACCACCAAAGAGGAAGAGTAAAAAGCGACCCCCATTACAACAGACACTCCGATATTACCCTTGAATGGCGTTTTGCGGAATTAAATTCTTATCGACCCAAAGTGCCAGTGAGATAAGGAGTGCTTGAGAAGAGGGGTGGCTGGGGGAGCGCGGGGGGTTGTTTGGGGGCGCTGACGGGTAGCCGAGGTGAAAAGAGGTGACGGGGGTGGGGGTTTGGCGAATTCGGAGGATGCGGCAAAATGTATGGGGAAAAAGGGCAGCGGGAGATAGAGCATACGCCGAGCGACTGACGGCACACAAAAGGAGGATAATAACTTCAAACCTCTTAAGTTACCCACTTATCTTAGATTTGAGATTACCCACGCTAAACAAACGCGTCAAAGGGCACGGCGAAAAAATTATATATGAATCCGCGAGACTATGAATACATTAAAGATTCAAATCGAACTTAATGTAGCTGAAGAAAGAGGGGGTAAAAAATGTTAAACTAGAGAGGAAACTGTGATGAAAGCCGATACTATGGCGGAAAAACTAGCTTGCTATGTGGATTCAATGTAGATTCCCATCGCGGAATAACTTAAATCTTGAAGGAAGTCTGCTGATTCTACTTATATGTTTACGGAGTATAATATCGTACGTATTAAATTTACGGTTTTGTTACATTACAAGGAAGAATTGTTTCATTCAAACAAAATTCGAATTGAAGTCTGGATATTTAAGTTCTTAAAACAATAATCGAGTAACTCATGGAGTCATTGTTCTTAACTTAGGTGCACTTATCCCCTCTACCATTAGCTACAAAGAGCTAAGAGATGGAAATGAGGCTTACTATGCAAGATGAGGAGTGAGGTAGTTGGCCCTTTTTACTCACTAAGTCAAAATGCTATAAGTGGAACGAGGTCCCTACTGGCGTTCGGGCTGAATACTTTACAGGCATAAACACTAATTGTTAGAACGAGACAACAGAGATCGTAAAAGTATGAAACTAAATACTTCTGGATGGATGTTTTATAACATGTCTGATCGCGTCCCAAGTATTAGAAACATACATCGAAGAGGTTCGGAATGTTATGTTTATATATTTAGCTGCCAATCGATATAAAATTAGACGTAACGCATCCATAGTAAAAGAATGAATTAAATAGATTTCCCTAAAAGTATTATAATGAGATATGTCAGAAATCTTAACACCTCGGTCATCCTAAAAAACTTGATGGTGATCCCATAATTTAAATCAGGGCATTTGGAAGATTCGGACACGGTCAATTCAACATTCCAGAGCCAAGGGGAGAGACTGAAGGTCGAGGTCGAGGTTTCGGCTATTTGGTCATGCTTTGCTCCCCTTTCATGAGATCCCCTTGAACGACTTCGCTTTATATTTGAACCATAACATGACAAATACAGCCAAGTCAACCAGCGCATAGCATATCGGCGCACAGAGCTGGAGGGAGTGACGCTCTAGGGAAATGTGGCATTTTTCTTTTTCAAAACATCGAAACTTGTGAAAATTAAAGGTTAGAATCAGTCAGTCAGTGATTTGTCAGTCTTAAGCAGTTACTTATGCATTTCTGAGGTCACGTATTTTTTCGTTATTAGGAATTAGTATCTTTTGTTTTCCCATTCATTAAAGTTTCTACCATTCGAGTTTATGGCTCACAGTAAAAATACACATCTTGCTATCAAAGAACCTCATCATTCAAAAATTTAAGTTCCTGAAGTGTCCCAAGGAAGAATGGACTTGAAAAAAATCCCAATTCCTTGGGATTTTTCCTGGGTGCGCACCATCTTGCGCAAAGTCACCCTTACCCGTTTTCCTTTGTTCCTGAAGTGATTTTTCTTTAAATTTAACAGGCGGACATTTTATCAGAATGTTAATTGAAACAGAAGTTATTTCCTCAAAATGGGTTGGCGTTGAACTACTTTTTGTTGATACTTTGAAATCGGTTCAATTTATTTGTTCCAAAAGGTTACCTTTGTTGTAATCGTTACCTTAAGGCAATGAAAACAAACAACAGAACACGCTTAGCATGCACTATTGAAGAAAAACCTTGAAAAATATGTTTCTTGAATGGCATGGAAATGTAAATATAAAGGCCAAAATAAGATAGCTATAGGAATAATAGCCTGAAGGCCAATGGGAAGAAAGGAAGACCGACATTAAGATGAGATAAATATTTATCAACAGAGGTGGGTCGAAGGGTATTTAGAAGATGGATATTAAAAAGCAGGAGGCTGTATAGAAAAAAATCAAATATTATCAGGAGAAATGTCTTAATAAAAGAAAAAGGAACCCTAGAAAACGAAGAACAACATTCGCAATCGATGCAAGATTTCACCTTCGAAACCAAAGCATAACCTATTGGGTCTGGTGCGAGCTAAAAGCAGGGAGCTAAATCGTTTAATAGACATTCTACAACTGCAAGCCTCACTTATTTTAACCACGAGTAACGCTGCCTGTGTGGCAATTCCTCCCTTTGAGAATGACCAAAAAGAACCATTCCCTTTCGAAATATCTCCCTAAGGAAAAATGGAGCCGTGGCTTTTGTGCTCCAGAGCGTCTGGAATGCCATTGGACGGTCTCATCCGAAGAGCGTCCCTTGGCGCGGCCTTTTGCCGGCCGAAGGCACTCTCTATAGGCGGACGAATTATGCGCCGTCTTCCCGTCGGGGGAGTGCCGCTGGCTGAGGGCGGGGCGTGCATTTGCGCTCTAAATACCGCGTGCCATACGCACGAGAATTCCTTCGGCCCCGAGACGCCGTGATTAATCAATTGCTCCAGCACGACAGCCATTCTAAGAATTAACCTCCCGTTTTGTACGCGTCTAAGAGAAGATCTAGGAGAGGGCGACCTGGCAGCCAGAGGGTTGCTAGACAATATTACTCTTCCAAAGGGGCAAAAGAGCTCTTTTGGTCTCGATTCAAACGTTATATCGAGAGGGCCGTGAATATCGCACGCCGGGGGTAACTTCTGGTCAGAAACGGGGGGAGATGATATAATTTCTCGCTGTATTGCATCTTCAATGGTTGGAGCAATAGTTGTATTGTAACATTGCGGGGAATTCTATGAAAATTCTTATGCACCACAGACATGTTTCAGGCCGTCAGGGCGGCTAATTTATTAATCCATTTGTGTATGTTGATAGGAGCCTCATTCTGCCAATATTTATCAATTGAATTCGCAAGCAGAGTTCAGTCATTTCATTGACTTCTGTGCAACCGCAGACAACCATACCTTCTGGTAAATAAAACTTGCGGTGTTCGGAGGCAGAAGCTATTGCTTTATAGAATGCTTTATTTTGGTAAAAGAGTCTTTGTTAATGAAAGAATGCATAGCTTTCAGTATAATTTTTGAACTTTGGCTAAATTTTGTAAGATACCAATGCGGAAATTGAAGGAAGCAAGAGACCATTTCTACACTTACTTAAAATATTAAGTTATTACTTTATTCGTATCCCTTACTGATCTCCTCTCCAAACAACTCGAAAAACTCCTTTCATAAATATTGGGTTTTCTACCCCAGCATCCCTTTTCCTTCTATGAACCTGTCTCTTCTTATTCTTCAACAATTTTGACAAATATTTTCATGTATCCGTGATATACATCTGCCCATTTTGTATTTTGGATTCATTTAATTTTGCTTTCCTTACTAATATACGTCAAGTAGAAAGAAAATAGTAGGTTAGAAAACTACTTAACTACTAATTTCTATCAAATCTAATGTGTAACTAATTCATACATTTACTGATCTGGATTGATTTAACTCTCATAACCAATTGTATCTTTTTTTTAGTTTCTAAAATACTTTACCATGTTACATTAAATTTGAAAGATAGTTCAATAGAGATAAAAGGCCATCGCTAGGTTTGTGCGCATTCGAATAGAAAATCTTTTTCCAAAATATTTTTTCTTGGAGTGAAATTCCACAAGCATAAAAGTATTAAATAAAATGGGGGAATGTAAAGAAAGAGGAAATAAAAAGATACTTAAAAACAGGAATATGAAAATAGTTAACTAACAAGAGGTGACGGACATTAACCAAGAAAGTAATGCTCACATTAACGCAAATTTTTATTATTATTTTAATTTAATGTAGTTAAAACAGAATATTTACTAAGCTGATCTAGATAAATATTGTTATCGATGGAGATGTATCACAGATCCAGCTAACTTACGATATTTGGATATATATTAATTCTGCTAGTCTTTTAGCAAGAAAGAAAGACACAGAAATGCTCAGGTTTGTAAAGTTCCTTAAGGGCATAGGTAGAAACTTTTGTTATGCTTGCTTCCCGTATATGGGGCTGGGAAAGGGGAGCTTCGACATTTGGGATGGGGTATGTTTACATGACAGTAGTTTCCAGCGGCAGAGCATTGGCCCTTAAAGGTAGAAAGGGTCAGACATTGTTGGATGGGGCAAAAAATCGAAAACCTATCTCTGCAGAAAACAGTACAGAGAGAAACAGCTATGTTGGTGATGTGATATCATTAATTCCTAAAGATCGGTCATTCGTGAATGCAATAAAATAATGATTAAACAATAGAATTAAGTAATAAAAATATTATTTTTCTGTGACATTAACAGACTTGTTACAGTGTCGTCAAAAGTTCTTCTATTATCCATACATAGAAAAATATATTCATGATAAGGTGGTTAAGCTGATAGCTCAAATTTGTTGAAGGATCTACCTGATGACTAACTATACGTAAACAAACCGCAAAAAAATCCTACAATTCCTTTAAACGTTAACAAGCTTTTCTTGTTTGAAAAAAGGTTAAGTATTATCAGTCCACTTGCAGAAAATAAATTTCAAGATTGACTCGAATGAACCATAAATTGAAACCGTTGGTTTTATAGGAAGGAAACTAAACGGAATTCATTCAGAATCGCATTTTCTTCGTTTCCAGTTTCCATGTAAGTTTCAGCTATGAATAGTGAGTCAGCCTTTTGCAACTTGTATGTCACGAAAACCTTTGCGCAACTGTGGGGAAACGCACGATTTTCGTTACACCCGCTCCTTGTATTCGAAAAGGATCAACCGATTCTAAATCGGTAACCTCAGCCCAATTCACAACGCTACTCCGGAATCATGACTAGAATCCGCTGATTAGGATAACCATTAATAACAAGCAACATAGCGCGCTCGTATTTCAATTTCAGCATTCGCATTCCGGAAGGTATCGAGCCAGAAAACAGCGGCGGGATTCTCGCCGCTTTAAACCGCAAAACACACGGATCATCGTAAATCACTCTGGGGCGCAATAACATCGCCAGCTGGGATAAGAGCGTACTGTCTAAAGTCACCGAGCTCGGGACTGTTACCTTCAGATCGGGGATCTTGAAACTCCGCCGAGCCATAGAGAGACATCTCGCCAAAAATCCTTCCGGATAAATTGGGCGATGCCCGAAAGAAGGAAAGGCATTCGAAAGGGCCGCGCAGGCGCAAAGCGACTCCTCACCTCCGTTCGTTTCCCGGAGACGTCTCTTCCCATCTCTGGTCCAGATTCACTTGCAAAACCGCACGTCCTCCGTGGAAAACGTGGGAAAAAATCCTCCGGCGAGCGGGAGTGGCCGTTGAGGGAGGACCGCCCGGCGAGGAACGCTCATGGCGGAGGGAGATTCACAACAAAACCGTCTGAGGGACAGCAGCGGCACCGCCAGCGCCCCTCTTCGGGTAGAAGCCGAACTAACATCTACCGATGATATACGAAGCGGGGAATGGCGGAAAAAAATTGACGGACGAGCGAGCGAAGGGGATGAAGGGTTAAGAGATGCGACTGCTGAGAAATTATGTGCGCGGCCGGAGCCGCGGGTTGGATGACAGCGAGCGATCAAAAGCGAGGAAAAGTGAAGAGAGAGTAGGCATCACTCACGAGGCGAAACTCGGACTGAAGGCAGCTCGAGAGCGAATCCCACCCACCGCAGCCCCCCCTCTTCGCTCCAATTGCCTCCTTGTTAAGGTGCCCGGGAGGTGGGCCCTCGGCGGAGGAGAGGGCCAAAACGAGAGCATTTTTATATCCCTCGAGGATGAGGGTTGAATGCAGAAGCTAAAGGTCGCTGCTTTGGAACGAGCAAGCCATTTATCCCGAGCTGCCAAGGAGAGACAAACTTCATTTAGCGCTTCCCGCGCCGCGGGAGCGATGGGTTGAAAAGATACTGCTGCGTAATCGAACGAAGTGCATTGGGAAATAAAAGGGAAAATAAATTACGTTGCGTCGAAGTTAATTTCCAGTGACGTCGCTGTCAGCGGCGACAGTGGCGGTTGATAAAACGGCGATAACGTTGGTTTTGAAGAGGTGAATCGACAGTGATGCTAGTCGCGTCCTCGATAGCGACGAAAAATCTATTAGGCACGCGAAGCAATTTGTATCCTCGGAGGTGTGCTCGGCACTCCATGATGCTCACCGTGGATGCATTTCGACGCAACAAAGGGGTTTTCCTTTCTTTCTTGTTTCGGTTTGTGCGGTATTTCAAACCTGCGCGGAATAATTCGAATCCCGGATGAAATGTTATTTTAACATGCGAAGGGTCGAACTTGTTGGCGTAATCTCAAATCATGGTTCGCTGTAGAGGGCCAATACTTTAGCGATAGTGTGATAACCATACGCAACAAGGTTTCAAATCTAAATGCAATATGTTCACGAAGATGCGTCATGTTGTAGTGACCAAATCTATGAATACCCTATGGCATAGACGGTAGAATCTCTATGGAATGATATGAATTGTGCATTACTTCAGAGCAGTTTCTATATAATAGGTATTTTCCAATAAGTTGCTTTTTTATTCTTGGCTGATCCAGGTGTGTCTATAAGATATATCTCATAATACTTTGCGAATATTCATATTTCGAGAGAAAGGAAATACACTCACGTAGTAAAAGCTTTCTCTCGACAAAAAAATAACCAAAGTAATATTTTCCATATACTGTACAAGATTGCTGGTTTTATACTAATTTGTATGATAGATTTATTTCAGTTTTCCAACATAAAAAAGATGAGAAATTACCCATTGGATGTCGTACCGAAAATATGTTTAACTAAGTATGCTTTCGGATGGAATATGTAAGAATTCAAACAGCAGTCAGATAAGGGTAATTCTTGAATATTATCTACTGTAAGTAATGGAAAGGGAATTAAGTTAAGGAATAAACTCCAATCGTAATTAAGAGGATAGACAGGTTTAACTAGTATACAGTTGGAAATCACCCATCAATGCCGAATACTTTTCATAAATTTTTCTAGTATTGCTCAACTTTTCTTCGTTCCTGTCCTTCTCAAAACAAAAATGAGAGACCTTATTTCTAAAACGCTCAGGCATCAGTCAATTCGTGCTGACGTCTTCTCGGCGATTGTGATAAGCAGTCCTTCCTGCCCTGCATTCTAAAACAATCCCCGGCTATTAACTCCAACATTTCTTTCCGCGATTCGTATCCCGACAGTCACGTCCTAAGAAATGTGTTTCTCTTTCATATCATATTGCCTTCTTGCAAATCCTCCGCCGTCGCCCGTGGAACTTGGCTCTCGCTTCATGACTGACAAGCGCTGATTTGAATTTACGGTCTTTTCCTCATTGCGTGAATCACTGCTCCGTCCGATGACAAGTGATTCGTGAAAGAAGCTCCGGATTATATATCTCATTTGAATTGGAAGGACGTGCTCCTTGGGGTTCACTTCTACTTATTCTTGGAACGAAACAATACCAGGGAGGATTCACAATAGAAAACATTCAACTGATTGGACTACGTGTAACAATATACACTATACCAATGTCACAGAAACACTAAATTAGACATTTCTCTGCCCATCATTTCTACACAACCCGTAATTTATGGTACTGAAATCGATATTCTAATATAAATGGGGATCAGTTATACTAATTAATCTAAGTTATCTTTGAATACATTCGTTTTAGCTTTCTAGCAAAGATATTAAAGTGAGAAAATAAAGTAAACAGCTTATGCTGCAATCACGGACGGATTTACTAATTGGCATACAATGCACTGGTTAAGGGCCTCGCCGTTAAAGGGGCCCAAAAGAGGACGTTATGTCGTATTTTTTTAGATGAATAATCCTTTGATGGTGCCACAAAACGGCCCTTCCGCCTTGGAACTCTGATTGCTAAACTTCAAGCTTGGTTGTAATCTAGAAAGTTCCCTGGATTTGTAGGATATCCTACATTATTTAATAATGTGCCAGCTTTCGCCGTTTATTACTATGATAAGATCAATGATGACAATGACTAAAATTTTCAGAATCGTTTTCCTAGTAAAGTGTAGAAGCTGCTAATTTAAATTTCATTAGTTACCTAACTGAATTCTTATACGGCAAGCTTGTTGCCGCATGTAAGGCAATTCTCCCTGTTATATTCCCTTCGCTTTTACGTTGGGTGCAATACGACGGTACAGTTGCAGTCCCTCGCAAAGACAGAGGTGAGAATAGAGGCGCGAGGAGCAGTAAAATGATTGAGTGAAAATAAAAAGTACACCTTTTCCAAGATACAACAACGGCATCAAAATCACAATAATAACAATAATAATACGGCTCGATTCAAGGACGAAACTGAGATTCATTAAAGTCTCAATTTCGTCCCTTTTTCATTACAGATTGAAAGAAAGAGGTATCGGGAGTTCGCAAAAAAAAAGAAATAAAAAAAGGAAATATTTTATAGATAAATAACCTAAGTCTGCGGTCAGGAAAAAATTAAAACCCTACAGGAAAACACCTACGAGAAAGAAGGCGTGATAAACTTGAGAAACCTACTGAAAATAGCAAATATAAACAGGCTATCGGCTATACTAAGTTTGATGAATAAAAAGGCCTTGATATTTTCAGTTGACTGTTGATAGAAACCCATTATTAACTTAACATAATTATAGTAAAATTTGGAATGGACTACTTGAAAAAAAAAACTTGATGTAATGAAGACCTAGTCGATGAAAGAGCGAGTGGAGAAAAATGAATAATGAAATTTAAATTTGAAGACAAGGAATCATTATACTCGTACGCGGCCTGTGATTGAAAAGTATATTTTTGCAATTTTTCGGAAATGTTTAGCTCATAGCATATGCACGATAGCATCTACGTCGCGCAAATAATATCGTGGAATAAATACGTAAAATGAAACTTCAATTTGAGTACAAAAACGTAACGAAAATCGAGGATTCTATTTTCTCTTTTTGATCATAAAAAGTGTGAGAAACGCATGAACACAAAAAACATTTGAAAACGAAATCAGTTCTTTGAAAGTCCAAACGAAACTGAAAAGCATCCGGAAAGAATAACAACTGACAATTTAATATACCGGTGAGAAATTTATTTCGCATGTTTAGTGAAACATTTTGGGCTATCTTTCAACTGACCACATGATAATGAATAGAAATTCATGAGTCATGTCCATTCGAACGCTCGTTAAATTTCAAAACCCTAAAAGCCACAACGCACTGTAAACATGGTCATTATTTTGACCCGTGGATTCTTATTTACAAATCAAAACGGACCAAAAAATTTATTGGAATATGAATAAGGTGAAAACCAGGTGTATTTCGCCATAGAGACGGTACTGATTTTTCCACCGATAAATTATCTGCTTTTAGGAGAATGGAAATGAAATCTGTGAAGTGAGAATCACTGTTTCCTCTGCAACTTAATTCATGTTTAGAAAAAAATAATTTTATGTAATTTTATTTCCATTGCATCGATATTTAGCACGATTAAATTTCAATCCGCTTTATTAGTTAAAATAAAAGTCGCCCTAAATATTCCGTAACGTGTTTCTTGGAGTAATTTTGTTACAGATACCCTGTTTAGGCTCCATGCTTCCTCAATTTAAATCTTACTAAAACTAAAAATAAATACAGTTGACATATTTACTCTCCAATACTATATTGTGGCGACGAAGTAGTTTCTTTTCTGGCGTAGAATGACATATGTCTGAAAGTCACCAAATAAGGGCGAACCGAATTATATTTCTTGAAATGTAACCCTGGTAGGCATTCACGAGTTTTTCAAGAAAATAACGAAGAAAATAAAACGAAGTATAGACACAGCAAAATTGTGGTGTATGAGGTTATCGTCTACATTAAAAATTATTCAAAGCAATAAAGTTTGGATGGACTCCATGTTGGATTGTTGGACCTAGCTCCGAACAACAGGAGTAACAAGAGAAGTTCCATATGTACCAGAACCATCTTCATTATTCTGTTGAAGTACTTAATATCCAATATTTTCTATTATTTCTGAACTTCTCATTCAATTCAGGAATTTATTTTTCACGTGGTGTTTATAAAGAAATTCATAGCACTGGCATATGAAACAATTAATAATAGAACATAAAACTCTTAATTCTCTAAATACTGCCATTGGTGCATTTCCAAAATGTACCTAGCCAATAGTTACTCACTTCATCACAATTAAAATTTAATTTAAATATTCACGGATTACTCTTTACTAATTTACGAGTC
Source organism: Ladona fulva (assembly GCA_000376725.2). Classification (NCBI taxonomy): domain Eukaryota; kingdom Metazoa; phylum Arthropoda; class Insecta; order Odonata; family Libellulidae; genus Ladona; species Ladona fulva. The sequence continues at coordinate 1,527,102 of KZ308287.1, read as the reverse complement.
ATATCATCATTGGTGCAGGAAAGAATCGAACATTTATTCAATAGACCAGACAACATATCGCTGCGCAATTGTTGGAACGCCAATCGAAAATACATTTTTGCGTATTCATCATAGAATTACACCCCCTCTAACAATGGAATCAAAGTCAGAACCGAGTGCCTTTGTTAGATCTTCTCTAAATGCATTAGAAATGCTAATATCGCGTCGAATTCGTGAGGTTGGTGTTTTCACACCCCTGAGTTACAAGGCAGCGTCGGTCTGCCGTGTATGTAAATGCACCACTGAAAAATGTTAAACTCCGAGAATTTTACTACGTGTTCCGGCACATGACGCCATCTTGCACACTGAGCTCCAGCTGTCGTGATCACGTGACCCCTTGCGTGACAAAACGAGGGACCCTGCCGAGTTCCCTTCCTGATCCCTTCGCCCCTCCGGCCGTCCCGACAATGGAAGTTGCGCTCCAGATACCTTCTGGGCCCTCTTTCATTGGTCGACGGACGTGCAATGTGCATCCTGCGCTCGACCACTCCCTCTCCATTCCAGTGCGACTTTTGAACCGTGCTTACAAACGTGCGCGACCTAAATATCGCCAAAGATGTGGAGCAGTCTCTATGGTGACCTGCCTAGTTACAGTGCCTTTCCAGGATGCACGCAAATTCTTCTCTTTGAACGGCCAATATTTTAATCTCCAAGGAGGCAATGGAAATCTCTCCAAGCGCACGCTGTTTATTTTGAAATTTTTAGGTCATCTCACTGAAGCCCTCTGCCATAGGATTTAGCGTTGAGTATGAATTGCATGAATATACACTCTTGTAGAATTAGAGCATGTAAAAGAGCAGATGTAATAAATTTGAGTTGAACGAAAGTAGTTGTTTACTCTATTAACAATCTACAATTTATGGTATGTGTATTAATATACCATATTTTTATTCAGAATTTGCAAACGTTCGACAGTAGAAATAGAGTAACGTTAGAAAATGTATTTTCTTCTTATAATGAATGTATTTTCGTCCTATGACGCACTCTTTATAGACACTTGATTGAAGATGCAATAGTTTCTATGAATTTTTTGAGTGAATGTTCATTGACAGGTTGCTGGCCATATGTTTAAATTAATATTTCTTAGCTATAATCTTATAACGATTGCAACACATTCAGCTACGGTGCCCGAATAGGCAAGTGCGTAAAGCGCTCCCCTTCAGTGGAAGTGGTCTCAGGTACAACCCCCGGTGTTGGCCATGGACATGAAAAAAAAACTGGTAGCTTATCTTATTTTATTGATAGCGGGTTCAATGCAGTACAGATGCGCCAATATATGGCAGAGTGGGAGTCGATACGCTAACCACATAAAACACGCAATAAATACCGCTTGTTGAGGCCATTTTCCTTATAGGTCAGTCGTGCATTGAACTTAAGTATCATAAAGTGTTAATTAAGTAATTAATTATTAAGTGTTAATTAAGTGATATTAAGTTTGCGTATCTTTTCGACATTTTTAGGTTATATATAAAATTATTAATGATACTTCCTAGAGTAAATATTTCTTAAATTATGTTCTCAGAGATATGCAAATTAGCATTAATTGTTCAAATAAAAACGAATACGCTCCATTAATATCTCGCGGCATCAATACGGTCTCCTATCAGATCTAAATCTCAAGTAAACACAACATTTATTTAAAAAAAGTAGGTACCTGATATTTTAGTTAGCTTCGGATATGCAAATTAGCATCAATTCTGCAAATAAAAACGAATAATCTCCATTAATGTCCTGTGCCATCAATACGGTTTCCCCCAGATCAAATTCTCATGTAAATACAAGCTTCATTTTTAACAGAAATAGGTACCTGATTTTGTAGTTAGTTTCTTTCAAAATATTTTATCACTATGTAAATATGTTTTATGTAAGCTGTGTTTTATGTATGTTATGTGTAAGCTTGAACTTTTCTCCTCTTCTACATGAAAGGCTTCCTCGTAAATACCACGAGTAAGTTTCTGATTCAACCCATCCTGGGAATGATTTTTCCAACATTAGAGGTCCTTCTTTCATAGCTCATCCACTCTCTCCTCCGCTCATTCATTCTCGTTGCGACGCGCCGCGTGCACGTGTTGCGAGTGCCTCGCTCGCGCCGTTGGCGACGGCCGCCGCTCGCATCACTGGCGCCGCGATCGCTTGGCATTTCGCACACACGACTGCCCGCACGCACACACGCATGCGTTTCCGCCTTTCGCTGGCCAAGCGACCGTCGGAATTTTACGGAGTCTGTCTCCTTGATGGAACACGTGACCATCCGAGACAAAAGTGAAAAGTGTGCGACAAGACAGTGAAGGTAGACGTGTGTAATGGTCACCCCACTGCCACCTCTGTGCATCGGGAGACAAATGCAACATCTATCAAGTAGAGAATAACGCGAACTTCGATTTATAACCCATGTGAAACTAGAGATGGGGAAAGAAAATTAAGACATGACGGCTTCAAGATTCATTGAGATTTTCGATCAAGTCAGCACAAAAGCAAAAAAAAATAATATTTAAGCAATTCAAAACAAATTCGTAAGATTTATTCATTAAATCATTTTTGGCCGTTATCTCCATTCCGATTCAGTGAATTGGAAAACTTCCATGATTCTAAAAAAATTAACAATATGTATCATGTTTATCTTTTCTGTTACTACATTTTCTTTGCTACGAATCGAAGTACTTCGCTCAAACCTCCATTTCTAAAACTTCGGATTACTTCACAATGATGAGGATGATCAAAAAATAATTAAATTTAATGAATTACGTATTAACATAGAGGATAAATGTAGTTTCATTCGTCTATGAAGTTCTTAAGTAATTGTAATAACTTGCTAAACATTTTGCGAATTATATGGAGAAGATATTATTTTCCCCATAATTACCCTCTTGTGTCACGAATAGGCAAATTTGTAAAATTTCAAAAGTGTGATTGCCATTAAGTTTAGAGATAAATCTATTAAATCATAATTGTGGTACAGCAACGTTGATATAACAGTCAAACAGTTGTTTGTTATCATTATTATTGGAAAGAAATGCATTGAGATATAGGATATTAAGAAATGTTTAATCTTCAATTATTAAAAAAATCATTATTAAAAAAATAAATGGGTGAAATGAGCTTGATTTCATCATTTGAGAATATTAACAGTGGATAAAATATACTCATGAGCTTAAATTGTTAAGCAGAATATTACAACGTAGATGCACGATAAAACAAATATTAGAGTATCCCCAAAAATGCTTCAGAAATATATAAGTAAAGATTCACTTTATCAATAGCTAATGATTTCCTTCCTTATGAGACATCTTAAAATACCTGAGAGGATTTCGAATTCGAGTTTGAATAACATGCGGCCAAATCTCCATAGTGGAGGACAATAAGAGACGAATGCATATCGCAACATGGCCCTGCATTGGAATAATTCAGCGAATGCTCAATGGCTTCAATCGAATCCGTTTTCAGTCAAGAGCTACATTGGGAGGCAATGGAAATTGCTTTGGAATTGACTTTGAAATGACGACAGCCGCGGGAGCAACGATCTTGAATTGAAAGAGAGACAGAATAATTCGTTTTTCGAAATTCTCTTCCACCGTGGACTGAAAGCGAATGAGTGGGGAATCATAAAACATGAACGGGAGTGGCTTCATCACCTACATAATTTGTAAAGTAGGTCCAATCTGGAATTGAATTATTCTCATCATTGGTATATCCGTCTTACAAGAGAAATTTTTGTGACCACAAAGCACGCTGTGTGCAATATACAGGGTATTTATCGACGCTTTTGCTGTCACTATAATTTTATTTTTCCTATGGATGTTTTCCAATATATACTCAAAATTTCCTCAAGAAACATCATTTCTCTAGACTTTTCGAGGTATATGAGTAAAGTAATAAATTGGCACCGGTCTCCACAAATAACACGAGTATCGCTAGAATTGCCAAATAAATACTTGCTGCAATTCCCCCAAATTAAGGTTGGGGGGGGATATATAACAATCTAAGGAAAACAATAAATGGACAATAAGATTTACTTTGTTGACAAACTGAATCCTGTTGCCATAAGATATCGATCTTAAACCTGGATGCATAGGCATACGGGGAAAAAATGATAATGATTTTCCTAAATTTGAGAGTATATGACAGAGTTGACCTAGAGCTTAAGTCGTTGACAGTTGGTTGTAAGAATGTTTCGAACTCGGGATCCTTGACACGCGATTTATTTGTTATTCAATCATTAAATATGTATTAAAGACGCTTTAGGGGTGGTGAAGGAAAGACACTCCAAAGATACAGAGGAGTACTTATAAAGTTATTCAGCTACAATTTGATCGCGTCTGATAGATGCTAGAATTTCATTAATTCCAATCCAATTAGGCATCTCTTGTTTTCAAAGGTAATTCACAAATTCAACTTTAATTAGGCTTTCTTTAACTTGCATGAAATCAAAGTCACCAATAAATAAATAAATTATATATATTTATACATAAGGAAGGAGGGGGATAATCTTTCATGAGATAGAACTGGAAGCCTTTGAGTGGGTGTCATCATTCGCTTGGCCCGCCTCGCCGCCATACAGGTGTGGAAGAGATATGGGTCGGTGGGCGGGATGGGGCTGTGAGAAGAGGCTTTGATGGGTACGCGGAGGTTGGATGGGAGGACCCGCGCACCTTTGGGGCCGGGATTCGCGGTCGTTACTGGACTTCACCCGATTAAAGCACGGCAGTATTGTTTATCATTTCCCTCTCCGCTATTGGCGCGCGACCACACCCACACCCCTCTCCCGATTACCGCGGATCCAGAGCTCGCATTCCCCTTGCCGTCATTCTAACCTCTCCTCTGCCCCAACCTCCTTCCGAATCCTCTGGAATCCGGCACCCCCTCCCGCCCCCGAACCTCACCTCTTCGCCCCCATGTGGTTAAAACCACCGGGAGATTTACGAGTGGCTGTGGGGACATTTCTAATAAAAAGCGTCGCGTCATCAGCCGGCGAGTATGGGGATGACACCAGGGGAAATGATTCACGGGCACCAACCCGCACCCATCCCACGCTCTTCCCCACACCTCCCATCGCTGTCTTCCGCACCACGCTCGCACCAGCAACCAAAGCCCCTCCACGCAGCCTTCTTTCGGATTCCTCCCAACTCACTCCTCCCCACCTATCCCGAAAAGCTATCATACTTTGTATATTGTGGTCCCGTCCTCCATTTCCATAAAGGCATAGTTAAGGTTATTTAAGGTAACGTAAACCGTTGAAATCGAGCTCGGAGAGGAATTAGTGGGCATTGAATTAGAAATGGCAGCTATGTTGAACGAAAATGAACCTATTTGTTGCGATGGTTAGCTATTTCTTTACAAGAGCTGGTAGCGCGAGTACTTCATAATATCCATTTCTGTAGCTATCTATTATTTAATTCGTCACGAAGAAACTTCCCCGTTCGATTTGTAAATTCGCAAAATGATTACAATGAAAATAGATAAGTTCGGTATCGTCATGGTAGTAGATATTCATTATTTGCCACCAAAATATATAAGGAACAATTTATGTATGTTCGTTTCTTAATGCAGTTTTGTAAATATAGTAAACATGATTCTGTCGTTCTTTATCATTATAGAAAATTATTATATATTTATTGATGTATTTTCGTAAAAATTAGTTAATGCGGATGAATGTTAACGAAGTATAACTGATTGATCTTGCTTAGTTAGTTAAGGTAAAAAAGAATCCTCTCAGAGAGGAAAGTTTTATCACCATAACGAATACTGAGCACTGAGTCTAACGACATCTATTATCAGCTGACACAATCCGTTAATGAACAATTTCTGTAAAACTTTAGCATAGTTATTTTAACCATTGATGTTGTAGAGTTTCAAAATGGCTAAAATGGTCTCTACGGCTTCTTCCATCTATTTTTCATGACTATATTCTTAATAATTGACAAGTACTTAAATAAATCAAGGATGTAATTATATACTCAGTTTTAAAGTTTCTGGTCTTATCTTTACAAATACTTAGTGTTATTCCTGCAACATTACTGTATAATATTTCTGTTCATTATTATGTTATTAGAATCATTAACATTAATCTCTTCCCAAATCGTAAGCCAAAGTAGGCAGAATATTTATTTTAGGAAGTATATGTTTCATTATGCAATAAAGATTATTTTTATTATCAAAAAGAAAACTAATATCGAGTAAATAAGAGATCGTCAGTTGGAAATAGGAGCTGGTATAATTACAATTTTGAAAGGAATCCATGTTCCTCCAACAAAAGATTCCAATTTTTAAAGTTCAGTATACTTCTTCGTCTCGTTTTCCGGGATTAATGGTTAGCCAATCGCAAAAATGGAACAAACGAAAAAGTTAGGCCGGCGCAGCAGCACATGCGTCATTCCGTGAATCTCTCCAATTCCAAAATCCTCAGTCGTTTGAAGTAAAGGCGCTTCCAGAATTATGTCTCTCTGAATTATGCCTTCCTGAATCTGAAGCGAAGAAAGATATTTTCGTTCAAACCACACACCTTTGACGAAAAGCAGCGTTGGGTGACATTTTTCAGAATTACATCAAACTTTGTACTTCCATATTTTTCGAGACTCACAAGTCAGGGAGACTATATTTCATATGGAGGATTTAGTTTACAATTGCAAAAGGAGGTTCGTTTATCAACATTAAGTTAGTATCTTGAGGTCAAAATGGAGTGAGGAAAAATTTCGTGTGCCAAAATTTAATGCGTAGTGCGCTTCGTAAGTCGAGGTAGCACTGTAATTCACTCATAGATGTCCACTAAAAAAATCTGCCCTTCCTGGAAGTATATTCTTCATTTTCCTACCTTACATTGGAAAAAAAAAATTCACTCCTATTCTGATACACTGCGTAATTTTCTCCTACGCTATTTCGGGAAAATTGCAAAGGACTTCAATTTAAAGTTAAAGTAACAGGTTACATGATTATGGTTAATTTGATTTCGATGCAACATCTTTGTTAGTCAAATTCTTCATCTTTTCAAGCGGCGGTAAGAAAACTTCCAAATATGCAACCCTTTTCAATTGAAGTATAATACCTATTCAATTGAGTAACGTGTAGAATTTTCGAAAACCTCAGAAAGTCCGGAATAATCACTGTTCATACTTCCTTATCTATGGCAACTACGGAAGTTAAACCGTGACTTATAAGACTAACTTTTGAGCTAAGATTCTTAGCCCGAGAGAGAGGTTCAGGAACGAATTAACGACGTTCTCCTCAGAATGCCAGTATTGCATCCTGCAGCATTCTTCCCCAGCACCGCACCTCCCTCCCGCTCCTCAAGGAGTTCTGCGGAGATGTCAGGCATCCTCCCTCTCCTCGCCTCCTCCCCTTCACTTCCCTCCTTGCCGTTTTTTTCTGCCTTCAATTGCGCCGGGGCGAGGAGAACTTACCCCTGTTACAGGGTAGGTTTTCCACCCGAAGGGAAAAGGGGAGGTTTTGGCCTAAGTTGGGGAGAAGCTAAAGAAAAGGTACAAAAAACTTGCAGAAAAAGGGACCGAGGGGGAGAGATGGGGATGGAGAGAGAGAGAAACCTATGGCATGAGAGATGGCTCCGAAGTCGTGCACACTAGGCGTCTTACATGAGCGATAGCCCCGCTGGGATTAATAACCCCGACCGCATGGCAAATGCACGGATGCCGGCAGTGAGTTTTGCGTCTTACTCTCCTGACGTGATTAACTGTAGTAAAGGTCTTGCGCTTCTGGGATACGGTTTAACCTTTTCGTATAAGTCGGAGCGAAAATAAGCTGATAAGGTTGCGTCCAAGATTTATACTCTTTCGCATTTTTTTGCGCCGAGGAATAAAGAAATATTAACGTGCCCTGGTAATACCGCGAACTTGGCACGGTTTTTTGGTCGAATATGATTCTGGGTCAAAACATTTTCCGTGCTGAGATATCCTTTTATTTTCCAAAGACCTCTACGTTGAGATATGTGCGGAAGAGTGCGGCTTTCTCAGCGTTTATTTGGAGAAAAGTAAACGGGAACTACGCCGAGAGGCTTTTGCTTCTCTACGCATCTTCGTATAGAATCTTCTCGGAGAGAAAATAAAGGAGCGAAGCCCTTGGTTTCGTGCAATGGATCGAGAGCAACATTTGGCAGATTCTTTCAGCCATTTGTGAAGCGAATCCAAGAAAAACAAGAAATGGAAATAAGCCTACGAAAATATCCTAGTTCAAGATGTAAGAATTCTATTTAACTTCTGGAAAGTTCTTTTCTTGGCATACCGTCTTGAAGTCCTTTCTAAAGTGGCCCAAGACATGAATAAGGGAGCCCACTCTTGTGTAGAAAGGAAGTACCTAATCATAATGAGGGTGGTGAAAGAATCTTCAATCTAGATATTCTGAATATTTAAATCCGGAGGTTTTAGCGGATTCAAAAGCTGTGATAGGCGTATTAAGTTGGCTAATAAATAGGAATGTGAAGAAGAGAGAGATGTAGATACCAAAGAGAGATGTGACAGAAAACGTATGCGAGAATTTCCAAAATATCTACATAGTTCGAAGATGAAAATAGGTACTGACAGATCCGTGATTAAGGAGAGCAGAAATTAAAAGTGGAAAAAGAAATGGGGAAAGATGGTCGAAAAGCTGTGGATACAGACTGATGTTTGAAAAACAAAGCTTGAAGCAAGAAAGGAAGAGAAGAAATGCCTTCGGTCACTATAGAATGGGTGACATTTGGTATTAGAAATATTCTTATAAAATAGAAAGAAGTAAATAAGCCTTTAAATTGCCTGAAATAATTTGCGACAAAGGAAGCAAAAGCCATGAATGGTTGATAAATTGCAATGATGAACATAAAAAGTAACTGGAATATGTTTTAATAAACGAATTCAAAATAGATTACTTTGTGGATATGTGGGAAATCTATGTCTGATATACCGGTTTAGTTCGTGATCAGTCCTACTTCTCAAGTGTCTACTAACACTAAAAAATTGCAAATAACATGTTCCAATTAAAATTTCTGAATTATCTTACAAGACTAAACTACGATACAATTCCCTGAGAAACCTTTGAATCTGAATGATATAGATATAACTAATTTTGTTACAGTACTGCTCAAGTGAATTCCGTACACATATTTCCCTTCACATCTATTAACTTTTACTGTAGGTTTATGTACGGTTTGCGTAGGTTTTTCACACTCCCTTCTTTGTGGGCCTTTTCCTGTCGTGGTTATTTTTTTCCTAAGATATTACTTCCTTTTTTAATTCCACAAATCCTTCCTTAGTTTTCTTCTCTATTTCTACTTAAAAATTGATTTATGATTTTATTGATACCACTGACGACCTGTTAGATGGAAGAGGAGACTTTTAAGTCTCAATCTCGCCAAAATAAATACCTAAGAGACGTCATAGATTTATTACTACGGGATAGTTACGGTGTTAACGCAACCAAGGATTACAGAAAGTGTGATGTACGCGCAAAAGCGGAAGTTATGGGAAACATTCAACATAGCATGTTAAGATTGCTTGCGAATTAACTTTGTTTTTTGCGAAGTACGTAGCAACTTAAGAAATGCCCCTCAGACAGAAAAATATCCGGATGAAATCGCACCTTCACCTTTCAATGATTTATCTTAGGGGACGCAATTCTCTTCGTAAGCCGAGCTCTCTCGAAGCCTTTTGATGCCTCAAGTTGGGCAGTGTCTTTATACGGAAGAACCTTACCACCAACAGCCTATGATCGTAAATGGCAAATAAGCGCAGGGCTTAAGGGGAAGGGCGAGAAAGAAAGGAAAACTGAAGAGCTCCAGATTATTACATCATTGCAGAGTGAAAGGTATTTGAGATGGGCGGCACACTACAAAGTTGGATAAATAAGGGCGAATTATTAGATTTATGGCTTATAAAAAAATCCAGCGAAAGAGGAAAAGAAATACCCTGCGCTTGGCATCAAGTGGGAAGAACAAAGAAATGGAAGAGATAAGAGGAAGACTTGGGGAATGAAGGAGGAGGGAATGAGAGAGGCCCGGCATTGGCCGTTCAGCTCGGAGGCAATCCATCACTGTCCAGACACCCAGGCGCAGCCTCCTCGTATAAGGCATTGTGGGGGGGCTCTTCTCCCCCCCTCTGCCCCTCCACTTCCCTCCGGCCTCTTACTCGCCTTATTCCGGAACCCCTCCCCATATACACATTCCGCCCTCTGCCTTTTCTGCTAAGAACTCATCCCTTCCGCTCCCCTTTCCCTTGGGTGCCCACAGGATCTTTCTCTCCTAGTTCCCTTTAATGCCTTCCATGGGAGCCGTCCCTCTACGCACATTCTCCTTTTGCCATCCTTGTGAGCTCTCTCCAAACTCACTCCTGTATTACACACGTTAACGTTCACTATTTGACGAAACATTGGACTTTCCCTAACCGAAGCGTAAATCAGTCGTTATAGGTTCAATGGTGAAGCATTATCGTAACCGGACCTTTCCCTCTTCGATACAGGAGGAATTTGTTAAAAAATATAATTCCGCATAATTGGTGAAATTCATAATGATAAAACAGCTGGTGTTTATTTCCTATTGTCTATGAGTGTGGCAAGATGTGTGAGAACTTGTCCAATCATGCTCTCATTTTGCTGTCAGATTTAGAGTTATTATTTAAAATTTTGAAATTGTTCCCATACAATGTTTTATATACAAATAAGTGCAACATTTTAAGTGATCTCAGATTCGAAGCCTTTGTGGACCACTGCATCAATACATTCTTGTCCAAACGGATTGAACGATTTCATAAACCATTAAATTTGAAAAAAATATGGGATTTTCTTCAGATTCATCTAAAGATGTACTCGTCGTAGTACTGATATAGCCTTCATTTAAATCCTAATATTACATAATACACCCATACTTAAATAATACAAGCTAATATCATAGGCAAAATGAATGCGTTTCATATAGCCTCTATTTTTATTCCGATTCACCGTTTCTTGAATTTTAAATAAAGTAAGGGGGAAATTAACCGAGGAGCGATTTTCCTTTGAAAATCGTCAGAAAAAAAGAAAAAGGATATTAAATTTTTACCAAAAGTTGACCAAGTTTTATCGCTCGTATTAGTAAAATACACAACATTTTAAGCAAAGGTTATTTATAAATTTTACCACTGATTTAAGAAGACACAACTCCTCTTCACAATTCCTTCACTCCACAATTTCACTGATTTCCCTCTAGAAAATTACCCCTTAGAATATTAATAGCTCATAAATAATAAATCATGGAGGCTCGAGGATAGGAAATAAATCGCACATATGCGAAAATATTTCTCACGAGTAATTTTCGAATATATTGGGTCCAGAACCGTTTCAAATTTTTAAGTTACGTCCATGACACCTTTTCTGAAAACATGCTGAAGCGTGAACTCGTTTTCTCACATATTCATCGAAAATCATGTTCAGCAGAAGACGTTCGCCACCCTTTCACCGTTAGAATACAAAACAGCCATAGCATCTGGAAGTGGATTTGAATTCTGCCACCGAAATCTATGCGGTGGAGGAAGAATGAGAAGTGCAGAAGGTGGGACGGGGGAGGGAGAAGAGAGTGATAAGATGGGGAGTGGTACACGCATAAAAATGGCGACTGGGGAGAGATACGCGCTATCGGGATGATTTGTGCGTAAGGCATTCGGTGAGTGGCCGAGGGCGTCCTTAGGGGGATATCGGGAAGGGGTGCGAAACTACGCTCGCTTCTTATTCCACACCGCAATTTCCCTCTCTCCCATCTCGATCGCTCACTGCACACATGTCTACGTATTCTGTCCCGCGAGAGAGGCTCTTTTGTCCCATCTTTAATCCACTTAAGAAGGGCCATCTGGATCTTCTCCCTTCCATCTTATCCGCGCGATAGAAAGAGGATTGTTTGATTTGTAGTCGTACTGTTTGCGAAATGCACGTCTTGATTTTTCGATTCGGCCAAGTGGAAGCCATGCATCACACCATATCGGTTGCACATACGGAGATGGGTTTCGATCAGATGGAAATATTTCGTTATTTACTGAGTCTTACTTTGGGGACACGCTTCACTTACAAAAAAAGAGGAAGAATTGAGAGGATGAAATCCATTTCGGGTCTTTTATATAGAAGGATGCGTGGAGAACGATGGATTGCACACAGATGACGACGTATTTCTCAAATGAAGCTGGCATTACGTGTAAATATAGGTTCGGAACATGCCCCATTACCACTTAATTAAACTTTTGACGCTTTTGCGGCGACCTATCTGAGATCACTTCAACTCATACCTATGTATACATTACGTTACAAAATTTTTTTATATAAAGTAAATTTGATTACATTACGTATATTCAACGAATACACCTGAGTATCTCTCTAAAAACTTCGAATTGAAATTTAATTTCCAACATTTTCTTGTTATGGAGATGGAGCCGTTATCTTCTATTTCCATCCCTCGACAATTTCTCGTAACGAAGTCCCACTGATCGACGATAACAAAATCGTCTTTTTACGTAAGGAATTTGTTTGGCTAGTTAGATCTTGGAAAGTTTACGTAGTCCCTCATTCACCTTACAAACAGATTTAAAAATCACCTTCACCGGAACCTTTCTAACCTGACATTGTTTCTCTCTATTTGGTATTTCAGACTATTCACGGCGATGAAGCAATGGCTGACCTATCAGGAATAAGAAACGAAGATTGACTGCGGTTTGAGAAAATTACGTTCTGAAGTTTTCCCAGGACGTCTAATTAGGTATGCTATCAGATGAGAGAAGGCTATTACACTAGTTGTTAAGAACTATGAAGTAATGTAATGGCGTATAAGACCAACACAGTCAATAATCGTTACCTGAGCAAAAGAACATTTGAAAATTATCAGCCTATAAAAAGCAATTCACGGCAAATGTTATAGCTCATCATTTTGAATGAACTACATCCTCCTACTAACTCAGAAGAACTACATCCTACTACATCCTCATTCTTCCTAGAGTCAAATTAACATTGATTGGGCTATTACTGATACTTTCTCCATCGTGCACATGACCATGAACCATTAAAGTACTTGTAACCAGGGTTATCGTTGTTGAGATCGTAAGATGAAGCAGTGATTTCATGATGATATACGGGGCTCTTGGTATAGAGGAGGGTCATCCTCAAATAAGTGGCATTACTGAAAAGGTCTTTAACTTTGCAATAAGAAACCACAGATTAGTTCAGCTAATGTAATTACATCGCCATTAGGAGCTAACTGAGATGATTTATCGAATTAAGCTAACTGTTAACCCCTTTCCTTAATGATATATACGTAAATGCCGCTGGGTACTAGAATACACCGATGCACACTTAAAATTTTAATGAGAAGACACGCTTTCTGGCTATGTTTGCTCTTTAATGGAGGCTCAGGATGTTTATAAGAGTAAATTCGTTGTTTTCATTGCAGACATGGCCGAGTGATAAGAATCTGATCGAGTAGTTCATGATAATTGTTTCCGAGCTTATTATTCTGGCACGGAAAACTGCATTTTTTTGACACAGAGAGTTTCACAGGGTTATTAAAATCGCAATTACGTAATCATTCTAAAGGCTAAATGAGAGAATAAGTAAAAATACAATTCTTACACTACGAAGTCAGTTTTATGAATACTTCCCATCGTCACTGACAAGTATTTCATGACTTGTTTTTACGTCTGAATTTATCGCTGTAAACTTTTACCGGAAGCATTTTCAGTACAATAAAAATCATTGTTAGTACACCACGTAGAGAAGGCAATACAGCGAGTATATACGTCAATCGTCTCCAGTCCTGGACGAATATTTACGGCATTCCCATTCAAAGTAGTTAAGGCGTCTTGAAGTCCGACGCACCGTTGTTCAATTCTTACACGTACGGCTTCACTTGCGCTTTTTGTGACTTTGAGAAGAATATTGCGTGGAAGGAGTAAGTCGGTGGGGTTCTCCTGCGAGGGAATGCGTATAAAAGGCGAGGGATAGAGAAAGGAAGTGCGGCCCATCCGTTAAGGCTTGTCTCGCAGATCTGAATATTTTAAGGGGCTGTACCCTAACAGTTTGGCGGTGTATATGCTGGAGGATGCGAACTCCATTGAAGGGAAGGATCTTGTCCACTCGGCCAAAGGACGTCCAGAATACCAAAGCTATTTGCTTAAGAATTTATGTGCGAGGGACGGAGAATTTGTCACGAACACAATAAGAAGGGGGATAACTCTACCATTAATAATGGAATGAAATGCGAGGCCAATATTGCAAATGCGCATATTTTGTGAGATAATTTATCAGTTTTTATGTGAGATAAATTTCTTCGCGAGGAGGAATTTTCTCCCGGAGAATGCGGATTCCAAAAGTTTCCATTATTCATCCAAAAAACTGAATTACTACGGAGGCGTCAAGGAGTAACATCAACAGTATCACGAGCAGAAGAGACTTTCTCTAGCATAAATATTCCAGTAACAAAAAATGAAAGTGAGAATTATTTACCAATTACAGCTCAGGAAAATTCGTCGAAAAGGGCGTGAAATCCTTACCTGAAAAATAAAAAAGCAAGAATTAATGCCAGAATTTCAGAACATAATAAGTAAAATAATACATACTTTGAATATCATTAATTCGACAACTTTGATGGCACATGATAATATCGTCCGTATACCTTGCCAATTACGTCGCATGTAAATATTACGCGCGAAGTCATCAGTAAGTATAGGTACATATTTTACTTTAAATCAATGTAAATATTTTCTTTTTCCTTCATTAATCGTTACGAATTCGCTCAATCTCCTTTTAGTATTATTAACCGATAAATTTGGAGTTACCGGTGTATACACGGCTTTTCAAGTTAACAGTAAAGTCAATGAAATAATTACAGATTGATATTAATCATGATTATCTATGAATTCTCTGCCAACATTTTGTGTTCGAGTATCCCTTAAAATGTCATGTTTGTTTGGTACCTAGGAAATGAATATAATAAAAATATGAAATCAAGAAAGAAACGGCTAAGTGTGTTAATCCCACAACTGATCCTAATTTCCGCGAAGTGAGTTATTTTGTTTATACCATGAGGTATACCACAATCAATGGTATGAAAGTTCTAGCTTTTAGTGTAAAATTTCCAATCCATGTCGAAAATTGATTTCGGTACGAAGAATTTCGTTGTAAACGACTTAAGGGTTAAACTCGCGAAAGCCTTCCCTTTCCAATTATCCCTAACTATGGTTGCAGTACTCATTTTTAAGTAATTCCTTTCACAAGGTATAGGAGTTTTTACAACACTTGTCAAACCCTTTCCTATGCCACATAATTACACACTAATTCGCTGCTGAAAAGGCTTCCTATTACTTTCGCACTTTCCAACCGTTTGAATCGCGATTTACTTATTTCTCGGAATAGAGGAGCGATCGCTGGAGAGAGGGGGCATCGTGTAATGGTCTTTAATTGCACACGGCGATACGCGGACAAGTGCGGGAGAGGGCGCTAAATACACGGAGGTGCGACAAAACAGTGGCGTGGATGGAGTGCGATAGGTGAGGGAGTGTATGAGCACGGCGAGCACCGAGATAAGCAAGCAAGTAGCCGTAGGAGTGGAAGAGGTGGCAAGGAGCGGAAGTCGAGGTCTCCGTGACGTACGAACGAATTGCCCTCTCATACGCCTCCCCATACTTTTACGCTATCCAACACCTACCTCTGCTATCTCATCCCCTTCCTTCCATCCCACCTCTGTCTCTCTTCTTTCCAACATTCCCTCCTTTATTTTCTTTAATTTCTCAACACCTTTCCCCCACTTCTTTACATTGCTAGACTACGATACTATTCCTTTTGATTCTGTGAAATCAGTGCTTGCGCATTCTCTCGGCATTGTTAACTCTTGACTAGCACATATCCGTAATATTAAATGTAATACATTGGCTGATGTTGATATGGAAAAACAACCGAAATTTCCATAATCTCGGAGACTAATACCGAGTATTAGTATTATTAGTGTTTCCCGCCTTAGATCCGAACCAATAAGTCGTTATGGCGGATAAAATTGAACTGATGAAATTAAATTATGACAAAATTACGCTTTATTTTGGCGTCTACAGCTACTGGTGTTCATTTTACATATTTTTACCTCACATGTGTGAAATATATCACATCATTTAAAATATATCTAGAATTGTTTGACACACTATTATGCTACTGTGAATAAGACCCGCACCTTACCACAAATCCATAATAATCATAATTTTTCGCTATTTTTCAATCATTTATTGACGAAACATGCTCTCAAATGCAGGTTGGGAATCCTTGAAAGGAAGAATATTAATAGCTAGGCTTCTATTGCTTGCTAAATTCAGAGAAAGTACATTTGCTATAATATCAAAATTATGTAACCCATACTCTAACATCTGAATAACCCATATGTCTTTCCGTCGATTTTCGTCATTATATTCAATAATTTCAATTTATCCATATTTGTAACATTCGCTTTGATGACGGAATGTAGATTGCTAAGAATGTCTACCATGCTCAAAATTGTCTAATACGGGGACACAATACCCCCTCCTTCCTACTTCTTATTATTTACCATCTTCCCTTCCTTTTTCTCTATTCTTTACCTTTCCTCCACCGTTCCTCATCCTTTCCTTCAACCTCCTCCTCCCTCTCCTTTTCCCTGCTCCTCCTCCCACTTCCCCTCTCACCCCTTCCCCGTATTCTTATCCTCTTTCTGTCAGACTTATCCTTTGGAGGCGCTTTGGCCTCTCGCGTTGAAAAGTATAAATGGCCTCGGCTAAGTCGCGTCTCCGGGCACCCTGAGGTTCTCAAGAAGTTGCTGGAGCACCCGGAAGCTGTCTGAAGGGGTTCCATCTCTCGTTTCCTCCGCCTTGGCGACGCTGCCAACGGAGTACCCGTATGCGCAAAAAAACATCGGCCAGCCAATTAATTGCGCGTGTATACGGAGAAGGGGATTTTTGGAGGATCAATGTAGTGGAAGAGGCAAAATAAAGAACGCTTGGTTCCGGGAGGAGTTTTAATGGCAACTGTGGGAGTTAAGGATCCTTCTCGTCTTGCTGATAAACAATCCCTCTCAGTCTACGATTCTGAACAGGAAATCGTATCCGATTCAGCACATTAAAGTATGTACTTGCTAATATTATTCGTGAAAGATATCTGTCTTAGCAGTGGTATGATTTCACTGGATAGGAAAAATTAGAAGCTCGCACGAAAAAGATCTCAGCGAAGTTATTAATATATTTCTGGTTTAACGTGCGTAATTAATGGGTGGTTATTTCAATTTTTGGGCTCCTACAGTCGTTCAATGCGGGAATGAATTGACAAAGAGTGTTTTTTAACCGTTAGCCTCCGTGCTACACGATCTAAGTCACGGTGGTGGATGCTCGAGCACAGCATAGCAAGTATTTCCTACATCAGCTTCAATCTTGAGGCAAATTTCCTGAGAATTCCTATCCGTTGATAACTCGTCTTCGTCGATACGCGCCTTAACAACAAACAAGAATTATCCTTAACAACAGACAGGATAATTCCTGCTGGTCTTAACAACAGACAGGAATTATCCTGTCTGTTGTTAAGAATAATTCCTGTCTGTTGTTAAGGCGTATTATTTCGTTTTCTTCAGAATGAACTACGAAATGTTCGACGATCTTAAGTGAGCTTTAAGGTTTTTATATATGGTACCATTAAACATCAGATTAATCGCCCTGTAAAAGTAAAATTTAAAGAATTGACATTTTGAGACCGTTTTTAGCCATTAAAGATTGTACTTTTGTGTTGGAATAGCTTAAAACAAGATACCTCACTTCAAGTTTGAGTAAATTCTAGTTTTATTCATATATCGCATACGTAAAGCTGGTATCGGCGAAGTATAGTGATACAACGGACTTAAATAATCGATCGATAATCTTATTTCAATAAGAATGGCCTTTCTTGTCATAATCACGGAAATTTGGAATCAACTAGAAATTAATGGAAACTGTGTATAATTCATAGCATACGTAATTCTGGTATCAGTGAAACATTTTTACGCAACAAACTGTAATTCTGAACCGATATGCTAATTTTGGGAAATCAATGACATAAAAATACTTCGTTACAGACAAACTCTCACTTCGGCAATGACATTCGGAGATCAAAGGCCTTCCACCCTTTTCTCCAAGATGCGCACCAACGGTTTCCTCGCCTCGCTCTCTCATTAACGCGCAGTTATAAATAAAACCCATTTCTCCCCTCCGACGCAGCCACTGCATTCATATGATAATGACAAAGCGACGACACGGAATCCGTCCCTAACGAAGCAAACCCGAACAATGCACATCCCCGTTCTCAGCCTCCTCCTCTTTTTCCCCTTTCTCTGCAATTCCACTCCGGACTCATTTAACACCGAAGAGAGAGGAGAAAAAACTCATTCCGAAACCTCTAAACCACCCACGCCCTCAAAACTCCATCTATTTTTTACTCTCTCCGCTTTCTCCTATCGCCACTTCGTTTCCCCGCGCAATCTCGCGCCGAGGTGACTCATGGGAGCGGAAATGCGTTGATTACCTTTGAGCGAGAGGGTTGCGTGCATGCATGCGATATAAGAGGGAGGTGGCGGGGACTCGTGCAAATGGGACGGAGGCGCGCTGGGGAATCATTCTAAATTGAGATGAACAGGTTAGCGCGCCGCTTGTAAAAACGCGCAAATGCAACTGCGATCCGATGCTAAAGTCGAATTTCCGCCGTATTTACAAGTATGGCCGCGGGGGAGTGACGAATTTACATGTGTGCGCTTTACGTAATTTCGAGCGGATGCAATTGTCTGGGGTCATTAACTCCGCCGCTGCCGCTTCGAATTTTGTTCGGGCGTTGGTAGAAAACCGAGTGAAGATCCCATTTTGAGCTAAGGGTCAAAAATATGCGGCTATAAATGGGGAAAGAACTTGGGAATGAATGCATTTCTTGAATGCGGCGGATTAATGAAGAAAATACCCTAGCTGTTGGCTGAATTACTACTTTGGAATGCAACTGAATTATTCATTGCTGCCCATGACGTGTTTTGCTAGCCTCAATTTCTGTTGTTTATCGAAATATTATTCCAGGAAGCCTTATGAGGTACACATGGCCAACTTTTTTGGCCTAAACTATACCACCAACTATACAAAAATGCATGCATTAAATACTTGCCACTGCTTACTAATGATTAAAAACTAACTGAAATTTCATGAATATTTGAACCCAACGCATTCAGCACAGCATTTAGTTAGAATAAACAAGAGTGTTTCGACCTTAACTTGGTGGTATTCCATCACTAAGACAAAAGCAATAAGCGACAGTTTTATTCGGCTGGAAACTGCATAAGAGGGAATTGAAGAAAATCAAACATTCCAATCGCAGGGTATACCATTTTGTGAATATACTGCCCGTAAAAGCCAGAAAATGTATTTTCAAGTAAAAGACGGACTGTATAAAGTAGTTATCGGTTGAATTAAATTAGTTTAATCACCGTTTTACAATATCTCTTAGGAATACTATAAAAGGAATGAAAATGCATCTCTCAACTGAAACAACCTTCAGAATAATATAATCTAATAAGAAACGTGTGCCGCTAGTATGTCTGGAAGTGAAGCTGTTAATCCGCAGGAAGGTAACTAGGATCAAATCATCCGGTCCTACTTGCAGAATCCGCCATAAAGATTAAACCGTCAATGCTACAGATTACAGTTGCTTTGGGCTGGAGCGGAGACAATAAATTGCGGAAAGAGTGCGAACGAAGCTAACCGATGTGTCACATAGAGATTAATTTAACAACTTATAGAAGATTTCCCATTTGAATGCTAAAAAAATCAACGAGAGAGCAACTCCCATGGCGAACACTCACCAAGCAATTTCGTCGAGTTAACATTTAAAAGCATTTTTCAATCTGTTTGGGGTACATTAATCCGTTTTGCTTAAACAACCATTCGTTCCATTACCCTGGAAAGCTACGATGTCCGATCGTAAACACCCCTTAAAATTTTATACACTTAATAACATCGCCTTAAGTGGACGAGGTGAAATAGATCTCGGCAGATTGCCGTTCAATGATCCATACGACTCCATAAAAATAAAATGGATCCGGATACAAAACGCACCAAGCGGGTGGTCCAATAGGGAGCGACCCAGCCTCCCCACCAGGGAACGTCCCTGCGGGGGGCAAACTCCCTCCCAGAGGGGGACGCACTATGCAGATGGCGCTATTGGGAGGCCGAGGAACAGGCGGCGTTCGGAAAGGAGATTTTTTGAAAATGAAAAATGATAATAAAACGTGTATTAGGTGTACCAGAAGAAGAGGAATGAGGGAGAGGATGGGGAGGAGGGGAATGGGTAAAGGAAGAAAAATGAGAGAGGAACGCCGACGTCAGATTGGATGCTATTCGTGGATCAAGGGAGGAGGGCAGTACGGTACGGAAGAATGCTGAAATTATTCCCGGATTCCGTCGGAAGATAAAAGAGGAGGGCCGAGATCGGGTAGAATGCGAGAGCGATATAGTTATGAGGCATCAGACTTCCATTTCGAACGCGGTTCCGTATTCAGCGCCATTCGCAGGGGATGACATCGCAGGAAAGAATCGCATTCCATCTTTCGTCCTCCTTAAAATTCCCCTTCTGCACTTAGGCGCCCCACACCCACGCGATGCATCTGCTATTCTTCTGCTGGTAGGAGGAAATGACACGAGGGGAAAAGCGAACGGTTCTCGAGATGCTGCTGATAAGTTTCCCATATATCTGTGACTGATGGTGGTTAAACCACTTGACTGGAAGTTTTTTTCAGTTTAGCTCTCCCTGCACTGGCAATGGGGCTTTCAAACTCTCGTAGAAAGAGTATTTTGGGCTGAGAATTTATGAAGGAATATTTGTCGTACGGTATAGGGGTAGCGTTGGCATGATGAGAACATCGATGTCTTGTTCCTAGATAAAGGGAACCTATAAAGTATTTTTACTGCATACTTGAATTGGTTACTTGTAGTGGTTTTTCTTTCTAGGAGCAGAACTTGTTACTTTGTTGCAACTGAAATAGAGAGATTCGTATCCAACAAATTGATAGAATACTGAATACATTCAGTAGATCCAGTTTTTTATACAACCTATTTTATTTCCTCGCTTCGTATTAAATTTGAAAATATTTAAATCTAAGAAATACTATGCTGGTCAAAAACAGAGCCTTTACAGAAAACTCTGATATTTGGCATCATGTTCGTAAAACTAAAGATCCGGCAAAGACAATGGTGGTTTTTTTTTATATATTTCTGTCTTACTATTAAAATATCCTGAATTCTCCGGAGGGCTAACGACGATTAGAGTCGATAATAAGCTAAATAAATGGACACCGTCTACCCTTCTGTCAAGGAATTGAAGCGCTTGGAACGCATTTAAGCCCGCGCTAACGAAAACAAAACACAAACACTTAATTCAAACTAGCGAGAATCGTCTCTCCGGTCCAAAATGAAATAGTTTCCAAATGCGCTTCAAGCGAGATGATACCATAACTGTTAGTTATGGGCTTCGAACAGCGGTTAGGTTCACTTTGTGAGCTTTCCAACCACTTGGCTGAGAAGAAAGAAATCGTTAATTCTCCTAATTTCCAGTTCAGACACGAAGAGGTGTGAGCGGGGGACGCTGAATTGGAATCGTGGAGTTGGGGGAGATGAGGGATGAGCGAGATCTAATTCCTTCTTTCTGTCTCCGAGACATTCCTAAGGGAACAGTCTGGCAGAAGACCTGACTTCCGCGGGGGATCAGCAGGGGGCGGATGAGTGGGCGGGGGCCTAAAGGTTGGGCCCTATTCGAGGCCCAAGGGGGCCGATGGGGATGGGTGGTGGCTGCAGCGTGCGGTTGTCAGCGAGTGGCGGTGGGCTCAATTATCCCGAAACCATTGCTCATTCCCCCGTTTCACTCTCCCCCTGACATTGGCTTCATTCATCCGAAGCCGTCATTCGGGCCGCTATTAATAGTTAAGCTTCGTCGCCGACTCCCTCAAGAATTATATTGTCATTGGGGAGATTCGAAGGAGGAGAGAAATGAGGAAAGGAATTAAGTGGCAGAGAGCGCATCTGTTGAGGGAATAGGAGGTTTCTTGCGATGTCATCTGACTCAACCCTTTACGCAATGATTTCATGCGGGCAGGGGAGATTAACCACTCACGTCATAAAAGTTAACCGCGGATCGATCCCAGATTCCAATAGTTTCCATGCAAGGAGCCGTAGAAGCATGAGAAATGCCTGACGGAGTTGTATAAGGATCTCATTCAACTTAGGATACCAACTCCGTGGACGGGAGATGCCCTAGATGCCCACTCATGTATGTACGAGTAAATGGTACATGTTGTCTTCGAAAAGTTCCAGGAATTAAGCTATATCGATTCTGGGACAGCTTCAAACTGAAATGAAACTTAGCGATATTGCAGAAGAGCTTAGTTTCATAATTGAATATCGAGTAAAAAATATTTTATTACAAAATATAATTCCTGAAATCTTCTTTCGTGAGACGATGGGGTGAGAAAGTATGTGTGAGTGACAACTTGCCTTTTGCGAGAAATTTCAGAAATCACTTTAGTAAAGAAGTCAATATAATTGTTCAGCTGTAAATTAATCGCAAGTAATTCAGATATCAGTCTCATCAAGCTGAATATCTTTTCAAAGGAATTGTGAGAGAAGTAATTTATGTAATTGTTATTATCATAAATGAAAATGGTGAGCTGAAAAGGTAACCATCAACTTTACTGATGTGACTGAGCACTGTGTATGGTAATCAATCAAATTCTCCTATATATGCAATCCCTTGAACGAAGTTATTGTTGATGCATGAGTATAGATGACTCATTATTTACTAAGTATCAGTAGCAGTCATTTTCTCTGAAACTTATTTATTTGTTCAGCAGATGTTCACATTTTGGCTGATTGTATACAAGTTTAATCATAATCTGCCACCTGGCCTGATGGCCAAATCGCAGAGTATCTTCAAATAAATAAATAAATGATATCCATGAAAAGATTTTCTGCTGAAATAAACCACTACAAGTTGAAATACAGTTCTTTTGCTAATAAATTTGAAATATCCTTTAAATATATTTTTCAAACGAATCTCCTTTACTGTTCCGTATCTGTGAAAGAGGTTTAAAATCGTTAGAAAGTCTTCATTTCATGTTAACTTTGTCGCTTGATCCGAACTTTTGGCAGAGTTCTTTATTGTTTGTTTCTGAGTAGGATATATTTTTCATTTTTGGGGGAATTTAAATCATCCAGAACTTTCTTTTCCCATGCAAGAAAAACGTTAGAATATTACGTTTTTAAAGTGAGATATAGATCCTTCTAGCCAAGAAGAAACAATGCTGTTACAAGGAAACTATTAAGAATCTCTATTCATAGGGCCGAGGGATGACGTATAAATAGGATATCTTCTTTGAAGTTTTTCTATATTTGCGTTACACGAACTGGATTTATTAAGTAAACCCGAAAGATAACGTAAAATAGAAGAACATGACAAGACAATATTTTGGCGTCTAAGAAAATAACAGGCAGAAAATATATGATAGCTTGAAAGCTAACCCTTGCCAAGAGGGCTCCTCTTACCCACTTTATAAAAAAACTATAAATGATAATTCATTTACGAATTATCACGAGTACAATTTTCTTAATTAAGAACATTCAAATTTCTCCTGTTCATAAAAGCATTTAATTCTAAAATTTACCCGATTGAAGTATGCAACATTTGCCCGTAAGAAGTGGCTGTATAAAGCTAGATGCTCTATTCCGAGATCAGATAGTGAAATTTCTTCAAAATTCATTATGATGAATTACATCAAGGCAAGGCATTTGTAACAACTTTAATAACAAAGTTAATGTTACAATCATGTTGCCACAACTCTGCAGAATCCTCAACAGGTGATAATATATAATATGTAGTTATTCTCGTTAAATTCGTAGCAGAAATATTGTTAAAACTACTTCGAAAGCTGTAGTCATTTCCCACATGTGGACTCCCACCGGGAATCGAACCCGGGATAACTCTCACCGAAGTTGGACGCGCTGCCGGATGGCTATACGGAATCCCATTAAAGTCGTCATCTCGTATTAATAATAATGTAAATCATAATGATAATAATGACGAAGACTTTCTTAGGCAGATTTTGATCTTGAATAACAAATCTAACAATTAACTCTCCACAAACAACTATTCACAAACTATTCGAAACCATGGCCCCAGCATAGTCACTCCAAAAATGTAATTTCCGAGGCCGGGATTGTGTTGTGATAAATTATTCATAAATATTAAAACTTATGTTAAGTTATGAATGACTTTTATCGCCTACTACTGTCATCTGTGTTCGATTAGTAAACATAAAATTGAATGATCGATAACTTTTCTTTCAAATAGTTTATACAAACATGAATTTGAACTCCCTCTCACTTTTGTGCTAATTTCTGCTATGTAAGACTTTTCTAATACGTCTGAAACGGTGTTGATTGGCAAAAAAAAAATGAATCAGAAAACAAAAGTGAACAACGTGTAAAATTAAATCATGAGTGATTTATGAAGCATACATTTAGAGACCATGAAACAATCATCACATTTTCATTAATTTAATAGGTTCCGATAAAATCTATATAGACTGAAATCGAGATCGAGGCCGAAGATAATTCTACAAAGTAAAATGGTTCAAGGATACGGGCAGATTAGTGGCCTTTTAAATTCAAATACTGAGAGTTGATTGTTTTTCGTAAATTATGAGTTGAATCTCCCATTGTTTGACACAGGAAATCGAAGTTGAGATAAAAAATGATTATTTTGTGCTTCGGACCTGTGGTACCAGAAATTACTTCACGGTCATGGGGTCGCGAATCGGCGGAAAATCAGGGAACGTGCGAAGAGAAAGGGACGACCGAGAGACAGAACCGTTTTCGGCGAGATGAGATAACTTATTGCGCGGAACGAATGACATAGGTTGTGTAAGCAAACCCCTTTCTCCAGCATCCCTCTCGGGAGCGAAAAAAAGGAATAACGGAAAAAAGCCCAATAAAATGAGCGCGTTTTCTCGCTCCCTTCGGAGTCATAATTGTGATCTCACCCCCCTTGCTCATTGGCTGGCGGGGGCGGAGATGGGGGAAGATATCGGGGGAAACGAGTTTTTGGCGGGGGCGTGGTGATGACGCTTTTTTAAACGCACCTTTTATGACACTCGCACGCTCCTTATTAGCATTATGATTATGGCCGCCGTAACTCACCCAATCAACACTTCCTCGGTGTCGGACTTTATGAGTCGTGGGGAAGGACTCCGCGATAAACGATCCTCTGTTTGTCGGAGAGAAAGAGCCGGAATGGAAAAAGAGGGAATGGGAGAGCAAGTGGGAGCAGATAACGGATTTAGATGGCTCCGCTGGCAATGTGGATAATGAGCGAATAATTGCGCCGTTTCAGTTTTGTCGCCAAAACGGAGAGAGCTAAAATGTAAAGCGGCTCATTATTGCGCGGCGGAGATCTGCGGGGCCGTAATGGCCATCGACGCGAGTTTCGGCCGCGTATTAAATCGTACGTGATTTTTTACGCTTTATTCGCGGGCGTACGTGGAGATGAAACGTGCGAGAATTAAGATTTGGAAGGTGCGCGCCTAATGCTGTGCGAGATTCGGACGGAGTTCTCGCATGCCTAATTGCCGCCTAATTTTTGTGGGGTTATAATGCTGATTAATTGGCCCTTATTCTAAAGAGGCTCATTATATTTGATTGGTCTACATTGAGTTGTTAAATTTTAATAATTTAGGAGAGAGGCAATTATGTTATTATACAAAGCTTGCTCGCTGTAAAATTGCATGGTGCGTTATTTAATGAAAATTAAACCAGTTACCTTCAAGAAATAGTGATTAGATTTTTCTCGCGTGCAGGGTTGGGTCCAAGGAGGATTGCATCTATTAGGCTTTCATCGTAAGTTTTGCAAGCAAGTCCTTAAGTAAGGAAAACAGCCATGTAGCTAAAATTAGTAGGCGGTTCAGTAAAGTAAATTAGTAGAAAGGAATATAGGATCACTGTTCACTGTTGACTATAAAATACTGATTCACTGTTATTATAAAAGCACATTCTGCCAATTTTACCGCCCATATAACCCTGTAACCTTACTTTTTAGATATAGGAATTTGTGATTCTGAAGGCTAAGTAAGGATAAAACTCTTCCGAAAATGTATCGGGCAGTAAATGAGTAAATTCAGCATTCACGTGCTCCAGTTACTTTTTAACTGCTGCTTTGAAAAATCAGCAAATTTTTAGAGGATTCCAGCATGGTTATCAAATTTTCGACGGATCATTACATATTCTTTTGACTAGGAATAAAAGTTAAAATTTGATTAGGCAACATCTATTAAATCAGCGTTATTTCCAAGTGTTCACCGTTAAAATCCTAAAATGAGACTTTCTTCATAACTAGAATTCCAAACAAAAATATTTATACGCCCTTTCTTACTAGCGGCGAAAAACATTTTTTCCCCTCGCAGACTTTTGCGAGAGTAGATTAATACTCCCGCAAAAATTAAACTAAGGCTTTCACAAAAATCAACTCTCCTCGGGCGCGAATATATTCTCCTCAAGGCCTACGCTCACCTTTACACTTACATTTCAGATATATCTCTTATATAACCGAGGGAACGGGAAAATAGGTAGATTGCTCCCGAAGATGAATGTGCGGCGGAGGAGAGCTGGATGAAAAACGAAGAAAAAGAGCGAGGAATAGGAGAAGAATGGCTTCGTTTGAGGAAGGGGAGAAGGGAAGGGCGATAAAGGAGACGAGGGCCTCTCTCTCTTCGCCAAGGAAATGAGTTCTATTCGTTTAAGTCCGAAGGAGTGAGTGGGTGGGATGGGAGTCTCCTTCTCCCCAACTTGATTACGTTAGAGTAGTCTCAGAAGAGAGCGGTTGGAATGCGGGGGGAGGGTGTGGGGATTTGGGAAAAAGGTGTTGGTTGAGGGATAGAAGCGAGAAATAGAGGGATTCTTTTAAGACGGCGAGAAAGGGGTTTTCGCAGAGGAAATAAGAGGCGAAGTGCTTTGGCGGTGGTTCCGAAATCTGTACCGAGCACTTCCACGTCATCCCGCGGGAGAAATAATACCCCACCCCCGCTCACCCTGTCCTACCCTTTCCGGTCTGATTTTCTTAATTTATCCCGAATGTTTTAAGAAAAACTCTACGCGCGCATTAACAAGATGCGAGATTAGGTTCGGGTGCGGGAAGCAGATGCTCTCTCCTTTATTACTCTTCTTCTTCATTGGTTGAGTATTTCATTTTGGTTCGTGCGAAAATCTCGCTATATAGTGTCGATGAGAAAAGACATTTTTGGTTCCATTCCGATACGATAAAATGATGTAATAATGATCTCTGTTGTTGTAGCAGCCTTTACTGCGAGTAACTTTATTTTCACGATGGCTAATAAGTATGTGAATATATATATATATATATATATATATTCAAGTGTGAAAAATAGCGACAAGACTGGGACTCGAACCCAGGTCTCCATATATATATATATATATAGCCAGAGGCGTAGCCAAGGTGGTGGGTTCGGAGGTACAACGCCACCAATAAATAAAACCATGTGAGAGGGTGACTTTTCGCAATTATTCCATACAAACACCCCTGGAGATTCGTAGGGTATACATTAAGTATGTTAAAAGAAAGCAGTTTATATTTTCATTAGATTATTAGATTTTGTGCGGAAGTATTTCTGCCCCTGGCTTGTAGGCAATACACTGTACACTTCCTGTCTCTAAACCCCCTCGGGGACACATTCTGTCTACGCCTCTGTACGTAGCATATAAATGTAGAAGAACCTTACAATAACCAAAAAAAAAGTCTGTGGATCCTACCACACAAGAACATATGAGAAATTATGTTTTTTTTTCTTGACCTGGCCTTCCAATATGTTATGGAAGACGATAATATATTCCAAGCCATATGTAACGCCTGGACCTATTAATTTCTATAATTTATTCGTCGTCATTCCATTATTATCAAAAGCCGTAATTACATTCTCAGCCACTGTAGCAACCTTTTCCACAATGCACGCTTATTTTCATGGTAGCATTTAAGCATAGGGAAAACCTCTTTTACCGGAACAATGAGAAATCCGTCTTTGCCAGCCCAGTGATTTATTTCATTACACTTTATAAATGTTGCCACTGTACGCGTGCGTATTTCTAGTCCGTGATGTAACTATCACCATTCAAGGCTCAATGTATTCTGATCCGATAATAAATCTGGCGAGCCGTGAAGCTGATCCGGAAGTAACAGCAACGGAGAATTCTCAAAAAACCCCCCCTCAAAATTATCACAGCTACGTTGTTACTGATATCCATCGTCAAGAACAATACCCCAAACAGCGTTACGCAACAAACTCCGGAGACGAAACATTTCGCGATATCCCCTTACAAAGCAAGCACCGCATGAAAAATCTCGCATTCCTCACTGTTAACAACAATCCGACGGGAACACATATCTGAAATCCGACACGAGTGGGATGAGTGAGACGGATAGATACGGATTCGTCTCGAAAAGAGGATATCCCTATCGATTACGTTAGCTAGTCCAATCTAAAAACTCCGCGGTCGGATCACGTGGTATCCAGAGCAGTCTTGCCGCAAGACGGCTTAAACTCACACCCCCCTGCGAGAGGAAGAAGAACCCCGCCCCCACCTTCGCTACCCAGCTTCCGAATCGCCCGGTAGCACGCCCCCCGCCCCTCAAGAGATTCGATCCAACCCCATCTTCCGGCCTCCTTCTATTTCCCCTTCCCAAAGGTCCCCCGCCTCCGACCCGGACCATATTTCACGGAGAATTATTGCCCTCGATACGACAGGGAAATTGCAAGAATGGGGTAATCTATCTTTGTTGGGAAAAGTAAGGAAGATAAAAGAATTTGTCTCAGCGCGGGGAGATTTAATGCTCACCAGATCTGCACGATTCGTGGAGATGGTGCGGGGGTGTAAGGAGGGAAGGGAAAAAGGAGTCCGAAGGTGGGAACGAGAGGGTTTTCGGGGGATGAGCGTCGTGGGGGGTGGAATAAGGAGCATCCGAGATTACTGGCGGAGAGGGAGAGGAGTAATTCGAATAAGGAGGTGGATAAAACTAATCACACTTGTTTCCCTTCACAATTGTCCCTTATTAATGGCTCCCAGCCACTCGCTCGAGATGAATTCGGCGGTTTCTCGTTAATTAAAAATTACGCTTGAACGGAGGTCTTTCGCGATACGTTTCGCTCTTCGGATTAAGGCGGGCGTAACTTTTCGGGTAAAATTTTTTCCGCAATTTTCTGAAATATCTAAATCTTTCGGGGCTCTTGCTCAGTTGAGAAATTCAACTGATTAAATAATTCGGGAAGGTTATAATAACAAAAGAGAATTCGAACTTTTGACTTAAAAATGATAAATCATCAAGTATGCAGTTTATAAACGATTTCTGTTGCTTTTAGTAATTTTATGTCTGAATGGAGGGAAACAGATATTGCAAAGGAGTAATTTTTTAATACAAGGAAAAGGGTTTTTTCTTGTCCGTTTCTCCTTGGTAATTTTTTAACGTTCTTAAACTTTCCAGGGAAGCGAAATATTATTAAGATTATAATAAACACAGAACCTTTTAACAAAAATTATTGCTAGCAAGATAATGATAACGTGTTTAAAATTCTGAATAGAATATACCTGCACATTCATTCTCACTATAATTGCCGACAAGTCCGGGCAATTACTTAAACGCACTCGTTTGAGTCGTTTGAAAAACTACAAAAATAAATTATTCTCGCTCATAACAGTAAATTAACGAGCTAATTTTCATACGAAAACATCCCTGTCACATGGAATGAGAATAAATAGTAAGAAGCATGTGTCATAATGTATACAGTAATTCATTTAAATGAACGGATTATTAGAAAAGAGAATGGATTTTTTCGTGATCAGACACGTACATTATGTACGGACTATATTAGCGCTCTACATATCCTAGCGAGCGTAATTTCACGTGTGACCGAGAAATAGTTAATCCTCACCCCTCCGTAAAGAATTAAGAAAATCCGGGAACTTTCATTTTTAGAACGTCGGAGGAAATATACTCTTACATCAAGAATAATGATGATTGATGCTCCAAAATATAGCCTTGCCAGAGCTGTAAAAATCCCTCCGATACCATATGAGACAATATAAAACTTTATATTAAGAATAACTACTTCGGAGGGAAAGTAAGCAATGAAAAGAAGATCCATGAAACAGGGTTATCAACATCGCAGGTGAAACATGAGGAAGCCGAAGGAGAGGAAATGGATATTTACAGTTGGCACCCCTTTTCCCTCCCTTCTAATTCCAAACGACAAGAACGGTCAGCGAATCAGGACGTTAGTTCTTCCTGCCATGATTCTCGCAAGACTCCAGCGCACGCAATTCGCGTGCTCCATTGCTCTCCTCCCTTTGGCCCTTCTCAATCCCTTCCTGGGACTCCTGGAGGGAGCCAAGATACCCCCTGGAGGCACAGCTCCAAATCCCATACTTGGGCTCATCACTCCAAAAGACGAATGCCCAAGGGAATAAAGGAAATAGCAATCGGGTGACCTCATCTTGATAAATCTAGATAAGGAGGTACCTTGATTTAAACTTTTTCTGCTCTTATCAATTGCCTTGAGGATTATTATTGGTATACTTTTGAAACAATTTAGTTACATTTGCATACACCAACCTTTTCGGACGGAGGGCAACATTAGATATTTCAAAGGAATAACAAGTGTAAAAATAATATTAGATATTTCATCAGACACATTGGCCAATGACGGCTTAGCACGTATTTCGTGTTTTTGCACAACTTTCCAGGGGCAGATATATAATTAGGCGCAATAGGCGCTAGCTGAGGAGCTCATCTACATTGGGTCCCCAATAAGACTCTGCTAATAAATTTTTAATAACAAATTATTCTGGTTTTTCGCTTCAAGAAAGAATTTTATATTTGTTGAGTAAGTCTACACAATCTATTTATGTAATCTACTGTATAGCTGACGTTACTATATCGTTTGACGGAAAAATTTATCGAACATTAAAGCTTGTTTGTTTAGTGTTACTGTAGTGAAGTGGCTGAGATTTATATGGGAAGTACTTTTGCGTATTTATGATAAACTTCGATTTTTTACTCATAATTCCTAGTATCTCAATGTAATTTTTTAGGGTAATACCTATGATAGATTAAATCCGCCCCTATTTATTTCCGCAGATTGTAAACGCCATAAAGCACATACAAGGGAACACATACAGTAACAAGTTATTCTATCACCACTATGAAAATTCTACTGAAGTTATTGTACGAGAATATCTATACCCGAAACTAATTTATCTAAAGAAAGTTGTTTCTACGATTAAACTTTATTTATCAAACTTCGGGAAGAATGGTAGGATTAAAACTCAGCAGGTTTCACTCTGGCCCGTGGGCTGTAGGCTAGACTTCCTTTGGTAATACGCATTAATTTCATTTTTAAAGAGTGTGAATAGCAAGTAATTAAATGTATTATCAACTAAAAGAACTGTGGACATTTTCACAAGTTGATCATTACAACTGGATTGTACGAGTTTGAAGAAAATGTTTCTAATTTCATAACAGGTAAATTATAGAGGCAAAATACCCGTAATTCATTTATTATCTTCTTCGGAATGATTAGTGACATCACATGTATCGCGTAGTGACATGGTCCAAAGTATGCGATGGCGATCGGTATAACATTAGATGATAAATTAAGTGAAGTGAATGCAAATTGTAGGAAGTGTGCCCAGAATTTGGCCGCGCGTGTCGCTTTAAGAACGCGCGACACTGATTTGCTTCCTCCATTCCTCGCTATCAACAAATCTATCCTTCACGTCAAGCATGCCTATCTATCTTTTTGTTGCTGGTTTCTATTCAACTAAGCGCCATTTCTTTTTATAGATCGAGCTCGGCATGCCACTCGATCTGCTATGTTTTCAAGTTATCTACACAGTAACCACTAAACACTAACGTTTCAATAAAGTCTTACTAATACATTCACAACAACTAAGAAAGGTAGCATATACATTTCCTTTAAACATTTCCTGTACCTTGCTGTGGCTCTAAGTCATGTTTTATCATGCCAATTCGACATACGGCTGTTCACATGCGGCCAACAACGGGATTTTGAAAATTATACTTATTTACAAAGAAATAGTTATTATTTAAAAGTTGAAAATGAATGGTAGGAATCAAAAGTAGGTTCTGATTTATTTTTTTTAAGAAAATTTAAGAAAAAAAGGCCATTCATTTCAATCCGAATTATTATCCGAACCTTATAATTTAAAGTGCAATTTATCACATTAATAATTTGTTGAAGTTTTATTTAACCGCTTTAGAGACATTTTGAAGACGAGGGAGGTTTAAAATCCATTCACGCCCGAAATATCTCGTATTTAGAAATTTCTGTTTTTTGGCCACTTTTAACTTCCAAAATAATATCTCAGTTAAGCAGTTTAGCGTATTAAGCTTGTCTAGCATTCTTATATTTATCTGCGTTCCATTTTTACGTATCTATTGTTTTAGCTAACATATGGATATACAGTAAATAGGTTAAAACTTAAGGAAACAAAAAAAGTTGAATATAATATAAAATAGCTATCCAAGTGGAAAATAGACTTTCTCTCCATTCTTTGCTAAATATAAGCACACAAATTAAAAAATAAAAAATGTTTTTTTTTAAGTCCAACTTATACAAAAATTCGCCAGGGAAGGCGATAGAATAGATACACTTCGTAGATTATAAAAATATCTAAATTTTCCAAAAATTCTTAACCTGTGGCCTACGTTCATTTTATTTCATATACATACGGCCATTTCATATCAAGTAGAACATCCCTGCGCTAGACGATACATTTCCTAAGAGGTGTCAGCCTTTTACGGTCATACCAACGAGCAGGTCAAGCTCTAGGCGCAACTTCTACTTTCGTTGACATCCAGCAATAAAGAACGCACTACTTAGAAAACATGTGCCCATGTCACCAGCATTGTTATTCTTCCCACTCATAGTTTCACAATTTGAAGAATGTTAAACAACCCAACCCCGTCAGACTGTTTGCTTTTTGCCGAAGAAACTTCGCGAAGAGCACGAAGCGGAAGAATGTTGCAAAATCATTCTTCCCGTTGCGAGAGAAACGAGGGAGGAGTGGAAAGAATAAGAAAGAGGATTGTTTTGGCTCAACCGTCAAGTTTGTCTAGCAGTCTGTTATTTGGAGTTTTTGTTAGGAATCCTTTCACCGTCTTGAGGTGAAATATAGAAAACTCTTAAGGGATGCTTTTGAGAGAGACGGCGGAAGGGGTGAGCGGAGTTGGGGGTGGCATCTTTTGTAACGCGAACGCAAGCACTTTCTTCATTTTTCCCTTTTTTACCTCTTCTCCCTTTGCCTATTACACTCGTCCCATCAAACCCCGTCCCCCTCCCGAAGCCCACATCCTCCTCCGGCGCCGCTGGCACTCTCTGGGCGCATTTCATTCACGCGCCGTTTGGTTGGTAGGTTGATTGTGCCCTCCGCCGCATCCTCCAGCTCCAGATTTTTATTCCCTTTTTTCCCCAGCCGCTTTTATTTCCTCACTTTTATTCCCGACGCGACGCCCACGGTTATGCGTCACTCCGCAGAAGGAAGAGATGCAGCCTCGATGTCTGCCCCTGCCAGCGAGACTCCTTACGGGAGCCAAGCCGTGGCGATTTATTTCACCAAATGCATCTTCATTAGTCAAAGAGAAACCTAAATGCCGCTCACGTTATGTATCCGAGCCGCGCGGACGCTTTGTGGATTTCTGGCTCACAGTCCAAGGCCCGCCCTCGCCAATGTAGACGCCGAGAAGGGATTTCTTTCGGAGAGTTTATGCTGTTATATTCGGTTGTTAAGTGGACCCGTCCGTTGTTTCCTCATGAATGCATGTTCACGATTTATGCACCCGCGATCGAAAGGGTGTCTGATGATTCACTTAGGGAAAGGAATCTCGAAGGTTAAATTTTACGGCTTGCTGCGTGAATTGAAGTGGGAGGCGTGATTTCCTTTTCTTCCTCGCGTTCAAAAGGAAATGTGATGAGGTTTTATTAGACGAGGATTTCTGAGATACTTTTCGGAGACGTTACGTTCAATCGAGGAATGGAGTTTTGAAAATCTCTAAATATTTTAAAGTTATTTATGAAACACGTCGAGGAAAGTATTTAGATAGTTCCACAACTGTCTCCGTGCATTCAGTCGTAACTCTTATAATTCTCGAGATATTACCTCTAGAATATTTTAACCACTCGTAATATTTGCGTGTTAACAGTAGTTATCATAATTTTCCTGAGGATTTGTTGGGAACATTCCGAAAATATATTCAAGATTCCTCAAATTAATGGCCTCCTCCGTGAATTTTATTATAATTTTCACGCTTTCTTTCAACGAAAGTATACTATACAGAGGAAATAAAAGGTTTATTAATGAAAATATCACAAGTTTATATGTGTACATTTTATCCCGCCAGATTTAAGCTATGGTGGACGACATTAACGAAAAAATGCTAGCGTAAAAATTGGTGTCATTAAATTCATACTATTGTAGCCGAAGGGAGAGCAACCTCAGTGCAACGTTGCTGCTGATGTAAATCTCTTAGTAAATCTATGTAAACGGAAATTAAAAAATATTTATACAAAATTTACGTAAACGAATGATTCATAAACTTATAAATTAAATGAGTGAGCAAATTAATTTACAATAAAGTTTAGCTAATCGCTTTTAAAAATGCACAATCCGTAAGTTTCCAAATCAGTTCACTCTGCACTAATATTTAAATTATCTTGAAATGACCACTTCCTGTATTCACCGCATAAATATTCTCTTTATAGAACAAATATAAATTATTTTAGCTCGCGTAAATCACATTCGAAAAACGAACCGACACCATTTTCTCGGTAACAAATAAGATTCGCTATATATCCCCTGGAATCGGACCCTCGCCCAAAGGAAAGGGGAAAAAATCCGGCTCGAAATAAAGTGGCAGAATAAAAATTCAATCTCACTTCGTCGGGCCGCAGGTGGATTCAAAAAAGCTTAGGCTGACACGAAAAAAGAATTACGTCATTTTTTTAAGTGGACGAGACAAACATCTTTATGCCGTCACTTAAGAGAGCGAGAGAAAGGGGGGAGCCACCCTACCAGCAACGGCCGTGCATCACTTAACTTTAATGAATCCTCGTTCCCTCGTTTTATACGTACACCCTTATTCGGGTCGTCCCTCTTTACCCCACCGCCTGCTTCCCTCCCTCTCTGGACCAAGCTCAGGTGTAATTGCATGCCGGTTCCATTTCCTCCGAACCACCGAAGGTTAATTATTCAAGCAGGTTCTTTTCGGTCCCTCCCACGCGCCCGGATACACGGCGCGCGCGCCCCTCCGAAGAGAGCTCTTTCGAAGGGGGCGCGGCCGAGGAGAAGGACGTATGGGATGCGGGGTCGCACTAATTAAGCAATGCCCGTGGAACAGGAGGCGACCGTGGGCGGTTTCAAGCGCGGAGGACAGCGAGTCGAGTGACGCCAGACGGTTTTAAAGGCGACGGAGTTGGTGAACTTAAGAAAGTGTGACAGACTCGCGGAGGAAATAAGCCGGGGGAAGAATGAGCTGTTTATTCCTCCGTCCTTTACCGCAGTCGGGAAAGAGGCGGTCTCGGATAGTTTGCGACCTCCGAGAGCAAGAAAGGGGAAAATGCGATGCCTTTGAAGTAGTCCGGAATTATTTTTAATTGCGGTCACGTTAAGTGTATTGTGTCGTTGTTACTTTGGTACCGTTCTTCTGGATGTGTTTCAAAGACGGAGCATGTTTGCCCATGCATTTTGCGCCGAGAAAATGAATTAATACATGTGTATCAAAGGGTAAGATTTTACAAGCATCCCGACATTGGAGCTAACTCCAATGATAAGTTCTTAAGATGGTGTTCTAAAGATAATAGGAACGTATCTTTTTATTCCATGTAATTATCAGCCATATACTCAAGGATGGAACTTAACTACACTTAAAGGGTATTGAATCGATTATATAATTAACTGGAACAAATAAAGATGGGAAAGAATATCGTCAAAAAGATAAAGCTTTTCTTCAAATAGTTCGTAAAAAATGAAGCTTGAGTACTTAGCATTTTGTTCCGGCGCCTTGGGGAAGGCAACCCGCATTGCACAGATATTAAGAAATGTCACGAACTACCAGGGGTGGGTTAAACAAGTACAGAATATGAAGTCACTTTAGCTCTTATTGTAAGAGGCAAAGAAAGACTAGCGTAAACAACTAAAATCATAACATTTAATCGAATTAATTAAAGATTAATGATTATTTCATATATTTCATTCGAAATTTTGAACTATTAAAAAAAATCAACTGATATGATCCATCAGTTTCTTTCAAAAGGCCCCATCAAGCTTTGCGTGAATCACTGCAATTCTAACCCACTTTCAAATGTAATATGCATCGCAGGAGGTTTAAATTCCGATTAATTTACCGTATTTAACTTGATTATCATACGGGCAGTCGTTAGCATATTGCTAAGCATGTGTTGATAAATGCCCTGCCAACACGTTCCGCGAATAAAGAGATAATGTAAAAACATCTCGAGGCATTGTCTTTGCTGGGCGTTTTCTTGGTAGTTACCGAATTCAGCCACTTGAGTCTGAGAAGAGAAATAAGAATATTTTGGAAATAATATTTTCACACCGACAAGATAAAGTTAACTTGAGGCTCGTACAGCGAAGATGTACCTAACTTGAAACTCACATTCCTCTGTGACAATAAGATGGAAATAATATAGTAAAATATAATGAATAAAAATTAATATTTTTTATTGAATTGGACGTAAAGCCATTAGAGTGTATCTCCCTAATCTATCTGCTTTCTTAAGTTTCTTAAGCCGCTTCGGAACAAGTTTCCCTAAATTTAACGCAAGGTTTGCAAGATTAAATATTTCGATTTCACTTCTATGTAAGTTATATTTTCTCCTATTGAATGCTCCCAATCATTTAAATCCTTCTTAACTGTGAAAAGAGGTTGTTGGAGAGTGAAAAAATGAGACTAATTTATGAACCTTGTGAAGGAATGTATCTTCTACCAATGAATACCAATGGTACAGTTTGCTTTTCAAGAGAATGAGGGCCTAATATATTTCTGAAGTATAGGTAAAATGCGCTTTTTAAACCGACAAAGAACCATTCTCATAAATATAATAACCGAATTTATATTTGCAATTTAGGAATCATGATGCACATTTGTAAAAAAAAATAAATATCTTTCTGACCTTGGAATTCAGGTGAGGACGCGTACGGAGTTGTTCGACATACTAATCAAACGACCACATTCACCAATATCAAATGAGGGCCACTTTAATTTTATTACATCTTTCTATTGGAAGTATCTCTTAATATTGCATCCACCCTATTCCCTCCCGTCTTAGATTATAATCTCCAATAAGCGGCGCATAAAATATCCTTTTACGATTCTATACGAAATTCCTCTCCGCGTACCAACCTGAATGTGAAATACAAACGTTAATGAATTATTGAAGGAATAACATTCCGCTTTTACGACCTTCTAAAGGAAGTCGCCGAGAGTAAACAATCGGTTATTTTTATGGGGTAATTTGAGGGCCGTATAAAAAAGCTCGGGGACGACGTACGGGAAACGAATAAGTGGCCAAGAATTGCGACTTCGACTCAAAAGGTGAGTGTGGGAGAATGAAACTGCGAGAAGTGGAAGCCGAAGGGACGAGGATGGCAGGGCGCGATAGCGACGGAGTTATGGGGGCGGTGAGCG
Source organism: Ladona fulva (assembly GCA_000376725.2). Classification (NCBI taxonomy): domain Eukaryota; kingdom Metazoa; phylum Arthropoda; class Insecta; order Odonata; family Libellulidae; genus Ladona; species Ladona fulva. Next base: position 1,489,287 of record KZ308287.1, on the reverse strand, counting down.
ATCGCGGGGCGGAAGTGTCACGGGTGCAGCCGAGTTCTTACACGTACGAGAGCTGTCTCTGCCGAGTGCGGCTCTCCCACCCAACCGTCTTATACATCTCCGGTGAAAAACCCTCGCAGGATCCCGCCCCCGCGTCACCCCCTCTCGACTCGCATGATTTACGAGGAAGGCATAATGGGGCATATCGATTTTGCATTAGGAGCCCGAGGAATTATGACTGAGAGCGTTGGAGGAGAAGGAATCGGGGAGAGAAAAAAAGCGGTTTTTTGGGAGGAGGGTGCGGCTAGGTGAGGAGCGGGGGCGATGGGAGTGGAGATAGAAGCAGACGTGGTTGGCTACACTCGACGGAGGAAATATTATTAGAAGTGGTGCGGCGGAAGATTTTTGGAGGACTTGGGGCGGAGGGTCTTGAAGAAGTTGGGAGATGGATAGGGAGAGAGGGGGGGCTGTAAGATAGGGAGGAGGTACTTCCAGAGTGGGTGCCGGTGGGTTTGAAGGAGCTATCTTTATTTTATCATTTTATTGCGTTTTTTCCCGCAACCAAAATGCTCCCTCTTTGCCGTAAACGCCTCGGAACCTCGTGCGGCAAAATCAAATCCGAGGGGAGGAAAGAGTAACGAGCGAAGGGACGCGATTGGACGCTGGAGGAGCTGATAAAAATGCCCTAGCAATGGTTTCGAGAAGCTTTTTGAGCGCCGAAAAAGTACCAAAGTGTCGTCGAGATGGGAGCATTTATTTTCCCATCAATCGGAAGCTGTTTGTTTACATAAAGGAAATGTAATATGACGGTCTACTGCGGTTCTCCTCGCGCCATTCATTGGGTCGGAACGCAAACGTGATTTCGCAATCCGAGTGGTAAACGAGCGGGAAATATACTCCTTCCTATAATTTGATGGAGTTATTATGACGTTTGAGAACCAAATTATAGCCTTCATGATATCCCTAAAATCAGATAAGTCTCACTTCAACACGGATCACGCCTCCGCCCGGGAATTCATTATCAATTTGTGTTTTGGCGCCTTCCATTCATCGATGGAAAACCCCCGAAACCCATAGTAAATTTTCCGCGATCGTCCGTATAGATAAAGATTACGCAGATTCTGGGTGGGCATAAAAATACGAATAAGCTCAATGAAATCGGGGACGCGAAAAGTGTTTATTTGAAAGAAAGAGAGCAGACGAACGTATTCGAAACATTTCCAGAATTCGCTCAAAACCGTGACATTTAATTGGAACAATGGGCGTGGGGAATTTTATCAGACGTAAAAATTACGGTCATTACGCAACGCGGCGGCTCTACCCACCCATTTGCATAATATTAGCACAACCGAAGGCTCCAAAAAGGAGACCGTCAACTTCCTCCGTTGGAGCGTGCATTTTTTTCTGCGAATTATTAATTCAGTCGGAGTCGTGGCGCAAAAAATATTTCCGATGAAAGAGCAGGGGGAGTTGAGAAAAAGGGTTGTAGGAAGGGGGAGATTGCTTTGGGGTGAGTCTTGTGGAGGGGGGGGGGAATGGGTAGGAAGAGAAGGAAGGGGTTACCCCTTGCTTTGGCTTCGAGAGAGATGAAACTTTGGTTGTTGAGAGAAGATCCGACGCTCCTTCTTTTTTCTGGGGACACAAATCTTGGCGGCATAAGCGGAAAGGAGATAATTCTAACGCCACGCCTCAAAGACTCCCTTTGCACTCGTTCGTTCCCTCGTTTTATTTCGGCATCCCGTCGACTCCAGCGTCGTAGCGCCCAAGTGACCGAGGCGCCCCGCAGACAAGTTCGGGGGTCGGGAAGAGGTGAAAGAGGAAAGGTGAGAAGGAGAAGAGGTTTGACTACGGGAAGCGAAAAGTATTCCTCCCGCTGAAAGAGATATGAGCGCGGTTGAGGAAAAGGAATCTTTCAGGGAGCGAATAAGCGCGACTTTTTTACGCTGACTTCGCCGAAATTGCCGAAGAGCGGATCGGATGTGTATATTTCTGGAAGGAAAAAATATCGGGCGAAGTTACGTCTCCATCGAGCGGAGGAGATGAAATACTGAGTCATTTTACGAAGGCAGCGACGGAAAGATTCTGAATAAGTCGAATAACAAGTGAAGCATTTTTGCCGGAAATCTCCTTTGTGACTTCTCTGAAGATTAAGGTCGTGGCGACATCCTGCCTTCTCTCCTTTCCAAAGGTTTTGAAGATTTATGCGCGAAATTCAGGATTTATGAGACTTCATCACATTCTACATAAGTGTGAGAAATGTTCAAGTGTAAATTTTGAAAGAAACTAACATTTTGGAGCTGCATTCATCGTAGCCCTGGATTAGCGGAAATCAAACGAAGTTTCAAAGAACGTTAATTCAACCTTATTTCATTGCACCATCGTACTTTAAGGGAATATCGATTGAAAACGTTCGAATGCGCAGTTTGACTCTGATGGTATCGTAGCATAATGTATGAATATTTTTGTTAAGAAATTTTCAAGACCGTTGCCGATAAATGAAAAATTACGGATTCAGTATTATAATATATTCTGCGTAATGATTATGATGTTACTCTTGAAGGAATGCATGCCTACAAGAACACCGAGTGGTCAACAGGATTCTCTTGGAAGAATTACCGTCAAAGTTAAATAACTTTATGATTATCAAAACACGATAATCATACTGTGGTTGGAATCAAATTAACAGAATCCAGAGAACGTAATGGAAAATTGCATATCTAATTTTATCTAGTCAGTTAAATTTTTCCTCTATTCACTATATTCCCATTAGTATATTCATGGGGTCGGCTGATGATTATTGATATGTTATGTGATGATTGTGATTTTGGTATTGGCGCTAATTTTGACGGCTGGATCTACTTACTGCCGCCAATATTTATAGCGGAAATCGGACACACACACAAAACCATTCCATAACCAGAAACTTCCAGTGCATCGGGACTCAAACCTAGGACATAGGGGCTGGAAAACTACCAAGATAACCACTCCGCCACCAGGACAGGCGATTTAATCACTTTATGTGCCTTCTCTAAAAGCTACTTCTCAAGTAAAAATCTATAATACAAAATTATTATAAACTGCAGAAAAGTGTATGACAGGAAACACCGACTACACCAAAGGAATCTTGCTTTTGAANCGAAATTGCAAGTTCTCGCGATTTCAGTTACTGCCTTTCAAGACATATATGTATAACATGGAAAGGTACTATATATGCTTTAATCCTAGTAGTTCAGGTTTGGAGGTGAAATACTTTTATGCTAAAATAAAATCGATATAAATTTATTTTATATTATATTACAGACTTATGCAGTATTTATTCTAAAGTATTCCATAATAGTTCCTTTCGATTTGAATATCATTTCCCGTCTAAGTAACTAGAAAGGTAATCATTTCAGTAGACTTCAAGAATATTTTAAGGGCATTGCTGTTTCAATCCTTTGCTAATCATAAGAATCTAAACAGAATATTACCATCCCATTGATAGCATAGATATAGTCGAATGTTTTTCTATGCGATTTCAAAGTCTTAGGTATATTAATTTATATTTTCAGTTTTAATGTTTTAAGAAGAAAACTTCCAGGGCAAAGATTAGGATTGACTGAAAATAACACCTTAACATCTGCTTTTTACGCAAAATTCTCAAACGCAAGACCTAGAGATATGCTATAAGATACTGAGGAATGGAATGAATTAGTTAGCAAAATACTGCTTTACTAAACAAAAATAAAACTTACATCGTTTAAAAAAAATATCTCACACTTGGAAGAATAGATCGACTTGCTAAAAAATGGCAACATTCCGAAAATTTAAGAAATGAATTCCTCCGCTATTTTATCCTTTTCACAAAATGACACGCATTTCATTTTACATCGAAGTTCCATAAAGGGTGCACACGTAGTGATGGTACTTTAGAAGCAAATGAAACGATCCGCGCCCATGCCGCGAGGTAAAAATGCATTTCATGTACAGCTTCGAGAGCAGTTATATGGATTTTTTCTTCACGAGGGAAAATAAACGGAGGCAAAAAATAATGGACGCGAGCACGGACGGACGGAGAGATAAATCTCGGCAAACACGAGATCATAATTTATGCCGGAATAAGATGAGATTCTCTCTCCTGCGGGACCCGTAATCGACGCTGAAATAGGACTTTTTTTAGTAAATGGGGGGAAGGCTACTGGGGAGAAGCGACAGAAATAGAGGCTCCTTCTATCGCGGCACACAAACAGGAAGAAGGACCCCGAGATAGATTGGGAGATAGGAGGGCGTGGGAGAGGTGTTTTGGAGGGAAAAGAAGGTTTTCTGCGCGAGAGAGAGAAGAAGCGGAGGGAAGGCATTTCGGCGGATACCGCCATCCTTCTCTGCACTAAGCCTCCGGTCTGACAGCGCCTAGAGTGAGCGTAATTCCACGGTAATCGCTAAAAGGGGCGGAAGAGGGAGGCGACGGTATCTATGTAAATTATTACCCTCGGTACTGGATCCATGTATTGCAAACTCACTTCGATTCTCATTCTATCCTTATAACCGAAGGGCATCCATAAAATATTCCAGCGATAGTTATTTCTAGTGAAACGTTTCTCCGGAAGAAATTTGCAGTATACGACTCATCCGGACCACAGTTACAGACAAACTATTCTTTTCACCCTTTAAAAGTGAAGGTACAAAATGTGTCGGAGATATTTCTTCCACGGTTAAAAATAAGGAGTGCAAAAGAGAAGATAGGGATTGAAGGGAGGATAAAGGAAGTGGGCGGTGGGCGTGGCGCAGGGCCGACGGGGGTGCGTCGCGAGCGGAAGGGGGTGGCCTAAGCCGCGTAATTTGTGCATCTCTCCCTGTTCTTCGCTCCCCCTTTTCCTTCCTCCCCTTCCTCTTTTATCCCGATGCCAAATCTCCCTTAGAGGGGAATATCTCTTCAGACATGCTCGCGACTATGGGAGGAAGGGTTTCTCTTGTTTAGCTCCTTCTTTTGCATACGTCAAGGATTACCTTGGGCTGAAATCGGCTTCCATGCTACGCATAATTTTATGCTCCTAAAGGACGCATGCGTTTATTTCATGCTCCCTTAAATGAGATTATAATCACGTTATTTTTTGACTTTATGCTGCAGATAAAGTTCTTGCTTGGCACAAAAACGTAGTTTTACTGTGCGAAAAGTATGCCTAAAATGCATGCATCGCTTAAAATAGCATTTTCATTACATTTAAATTGGACGAATATGTCTCAAGATGAAGTAAGATTTTAACTTCTCCCGGTGGATTATGTTGCGAAAGCCTTCTCGGGTAATCAGCCGGTTGAAAGTATATACAGACGTTTCGGTTAGTATTTCATCATAAGAGCGAAAGGCTTCCGCAACGTCTCAAAATGTTACTGCTCTAAAAACAATCCTTGATCTGGAATAAATATTGTGACAAGATATAAATGAGTATCTTTAATTTACGAGCTTCGATTTAATTTTTCTTTAAATGCTTGTACATACTTTTGTACCTCGACTGACGATCTTCATTCGTTTCAGTTCGAAGTTTATTACTAGTTCCAATTTCGAAACCAAGTTTTCCATTATATCTTTTCGGTTCGTATCTTAAAACTAAATTCGTATTTTGAGGCCGAAGCAGAATTAAGTTACTATTCGTTCGTCGATAAGTAGAGTATGACGTATTTTAAACGTAGCCGAACGAAGAGAGTGATTCGAATCATAAACAGTCTTAACAGATCTTAAATATCAGCATTTATACTATTATCAGTATTTATTGATATACGTCAATATCTATTTTTTTTCTTAGACAATCGATACTTGAGCCTAGAACAATGTTGACAATCTGAGTCTTATAAAAAATTAGTTAAGTATTTCTCAGTTCTAGTTATTTGATCATTCGGTGAATTTGTAGTTTTACATGAAACCTAAGGTGAGTTTATGTGCTTTTGCATTCTAAAAATTGATTCCTCCACTTTATCGAATTCTCCTCAACGTGAAAATAAATTTCTTGTCCCGTTAAAACTCAATCTAAAGAGCGTTTAATCTATCATGACAGAATTGAAATAAAAGGAAAGGAAAGATGAGCCGCATAGAAAATAATGAATTATAGCACAGTCAGAGGCCTTCATTAAACGAGATGAAGAATAGACCTCCTATTCTACGATACGATACGATACGAATTCCCACTTTTTCTTTATACAATGTAATCTTGATTCATCATTAATCTGTCCATCGTCAAGGATATGTTACGCATTCATGTCGAACTCATAAGTAACATGTCACAGAAATTGCAGATTTTCTACATCTTATACCGCCATAAGTGGTTAAAGTGTATAAAATTCTCTCTTCAGCCATTTTCCCTTTTATCGTTTTTTATGTAAGATTCATTACTTCTTCATTTTAGGATTAGGAGAACTCATCGCTATTCATCTCTCTATGGAAATGTGCTCTGAAGTCAGCACCATCTCAATCTGGAGGAGTTTTCCAAGAAACCCAAGCGTAGGACCAATCCACCAGCTCCCTTGTGAATGATTTTTCCGCCTACAATGAAAATATTGAATCTACAGCAGCAATCGCCGTATGAGGAACTAGTGCGGTGTGTCAGTTGAAGGAATAACTCATGTAAGTATATGAAGAAAGACTTGAGCTACCCAATTGCCGAGTATCATAATACTTAAAATATTTCAAACCTCAGAGAAGTATTCTTATCTTGCAAAGATAATGCAAGTGAAAGAAAAGACGATTGTGCAAATTTCTTCAAATAATTTAAATTATGATAATTTAATATTTTGATGCCGAAAACAGCACCAACTATTCTACTACTATATTCTAATGATAAGTTTAAATATTTTCCCCGAGGGAAAATACATAAAGGACGTTGAATCAAACACACGAAATTGCAAGTTCTCGCGATTTCAGTTACTGCCTTTCAAGACATATATGTATAACATGGAAAGGTACTATATATGCTTTAATCCTAGTAGTTCAGGTTTGGAGGTGAAATACTTTTATGCTAAAATAAAATCGATATAAATGTATTTTATATTATATTACAGACTTATGCAGTATTTATTCTAAAGTATTCCATAATAGTTCCTTTCGATTTGAATATCATTTCCCGTCTAAGTAACTAGAAAGGTAATCATTTCAGTAGACTTCAAGAATATTTTAAGGGCATTGCCGTTTCAATCCTTTGCTAATCATAAGAATCTAAACAGAATATTACCATCCCATTGATAGCATAGATATAGTCGAATGTTTTTCTATGCGATTTCAAAGTCTTAGGTATATTAATTTATATTTTCAGTTTTAATGTTTTAAGAAGAAAACTTCCAGGGCAAAGATTAGGATTGACTGAAAATAACACCTTAACATCTGCTTTTTACGCAAAATTTTCAAACGCAAGACCTAGAGATATGCTATAAGATACTGAGGAATGGAATGAATTAGTTAGCAAAATACTGCTTTACTAAACAAAAATAAAACTTACATCGTTTAAAAAAAATATCTCACACTTGGAAGAATAGATCGACTTGCTAAAAAATGGCAACATTCCGAAAATTTAAGAAATGAATTCCTCCGCTATTTTATCCTTTTCACAAAATGACACGCATTTCATTTTACATCGAAGTTCCATAAAGGGTGCACACGTAGTGATGGTACTTTAGAAGCAAATGAAACGATCCGCGCCCATGCCGCGAGGTAAAAATGCATTTCATGTACAGCTTCGAGAGCAGTTATATGGATTTTTTCTTCACGAGGGAAAATAAACGGAGGCAAAAAATAATGGACGCGAGCACGGACGGACGGAGAGATAAATCTCGGCAAACACGAGATCATAATTTATGCCGGAATAAGATGAGATTCTCTCTCCTGCGGGACCCGTAATCGACGCTGAAATAGGACTTTTTTAGTAAATGGGGGGAAGGCTACTGGGGAGAAGCGACAGAAATAGAGGCTCCTTCTATCGCGGCACACAAACAGGAAGAAGGACCCCGAGATAGATTGGGAGATAGGAGGGCGTGGGAGAGGTGTTTTGGAGGGAAAAGAAGGTTTTCTGCGCGAGAGAGAGAAGAAGCGGAGGGAAGGCATTTCGGCGGATACCGCCATCCTTCTCTGCACTAAGCCTCCGGTCTGACAGCGCCTAGAGTGAGCGTAATTCCACGGTAATCGCTAAAAGGGGCGGAAGAGGGAGGCGACGGGGATGGATAGGCTGGTGAACGGGGAGAGGAGCGGCCGGGAGGTGGAGATCCCACCGCGCTTTAAGCCGAGCTTTATGCATTGTGGATTCAGCCGCGTGATTGTCTGCAGGGCCGCTAGAGGGTGCGGAGGGCGGGCAAGAAATGGGATCGGAAAGAGAAAGCGCCGTTATCTGCAGAGGGCGCTCTTCGCGGTGGTGGCGGCACGCGCTGGGCATGCCTCCGACGATTCGTCATTGTTTTATTTTCGATTGAGGATCGACCTGGGCGTCGTATCACTCTCCTTGCGCAATCAATCTAGGCTCCGGACTAGAGAATAGGATGTAGTGAGCCGCATTAATCTATGTGCAGCTGTGTAGTGGCTCTTGATCTCCAGGCAATCCTCTGCAAGCGCCTCGATCTTGCTGGTATTCCGCTGAGACGTCCTACTTCCTTCTTCTTGCGACCCGTGCTAACTAACCCACTTCCTCCTACTTGCCGCCAAACTAATGCTTAAGGTTTTGAAATGGTAACTCGGCTGGTCTACTGCCTTCCAAACTGGCAAAGGAAAATGCAGGTTTATCTCTCCTTACCCAATTGCTAAGAGGAATGTACACCTCTGCGAGAATCATCGATTTTCCATTAATAGAAAATTTTATAGTAACACTATTGGTATCACTATGCATAATTTCAATATCTACATTGCATTTCTACTCGATGTTGTCGCATAGAAGTGAATTTCTCTCAGATCTGTTTTTAAAATAAAATCCCTTTAAAGTTATGGGTATTTTTCGAGTCCTACAGAAGTACTAGACTTAAATCCTACCATTAATTTGCATCGAATATATTCTTAAAAATATAAATTTACGTTCATGCGATCATTTAAGGGTTTGGTGTCACACGCAATATTTCTTAGACATGCATTCAATTGAAAAAAAAACCAAACAAAGATTTCATTTAAATAGTACATCATCGATGTATTCCATAACAAGAAACTATATCAACACGTGAAGTAAACAGGTTATCTTACTACTATAAGGAATACTCCATGAACCATCAAACCAAATCCTGTCCGATGAACATTTCGCTATCTAAGATAGCATCATCAGGGTTATCTTAAAGTGAAGACTTAACGGAATATTTTAGTTGTAGTAGCATTTTTAAAATTCATTCGACATCTAAGGTAATTTAGCACACGTGGACCCCCACCGGCCACCTGGGAGCCTTCGGAATATTCTATTAGTTACGACTGATTTATGTTCCCCAGATTTGCTATGAAATCTTTCAGAATATAGGGGATAAAGATAGAGAGTAAAATTTTTGCTAAATATAAATATAGATAAGTAGCTAATATAACCGAAGAGTGCTTTCTTTTCCCTTATTTTCCTAAGAAGAAGCTTATAGGAACTACGTAGTGAGGACCTAGGCTATTTACGTGGGATAATCGCCAAAGATATCTTATGCAATCGGTCAAAGGACGAAAACACAAAAACAGCGCTCTAAATCAAATCTCCCTAACAAATGGAATCGAGATGGATTTATTACCCCGGCCCTCTATTATCTGAATCAGCGATGCCAAACCGTTCACTTCCAGAGGGTGCTTTTCAAAGCATGAGTAATGATGGGCATAGGGTCAAAAAGTTTGCTAAATACTTGGATAAATATGGTCAAGTTATACCAAAATCTACCTGTATTATATGAGTACGTATATGCCTATATGAAACTACTAAATTGCCTAAATTCGTGAATAAGAGAGAATAGCACATAATATGTACTATTAAGACTGAAGAGAGAACAAGGGAACAAAAGTGGTTCGAAAGTCAAAAGTCCCAAAGTGGTCAAAATTGGTAATGGTTTGAGTGCAAATACTTATTTCTACATGTAGGCGAAATCCAGAGATTATATTTTCCTCTCGTATCTAACTGAGGTATGAAAATAGATTGACATATAGACACAGTTTCAGCAATTTTTAAGCGTCCTGTGGGTGCCAGCGCAAATCAACCGTAGAAGAGGGCCGCTGTCAAAAATCAATCCCTGTGATCCATAACTTTTCGTAGATAGACCGTTTCGCACACATATTTAACTGTCGTGCGACTGCGGTCTCTTTGCCAAGTGCCACCGGCATTCGTCTCGCAGGATTTCGCATTCATCACCGCTGGGGTTGGCGACCGTCGGACGATCTAAAATAGTTGGTCGAGGTAAAAATTAGTTAAAATCTGCTAAGTGTTTGAATCCCAAACATACGGTTTCAGATGGGATAAATCAAGGAAGGGCTTCACGTAAACACGCCAAGTTAAAAAAAATATCGTCTTATGAATATACTACCTCAAGGGAGAAAAACGTTCAAAAATGCACTACTGATGTCTACGAGGAGGGTGTTTATCCAACATGGCAATTTTTGAACATTTTTAGCTTTTGTGAACTCAGACTCTCCTCTTGGGATATTAAGGTGGGATTCAATTGAAGAATAGGCACGCCACTTCAAATCTCAAGAAGATGACTAAGCTGACAGCGCAAACAATTTGCGGTAGTGGAAAATGTTTTCTGTCATTAAATTTGCAAATTATCAAGTAATCTCGGCTAACATAATGTAGATATTCAAAGATGTAACATTTATAAACGTCCTCCGAAATTTTGCGGGCGCGATGGCGTCGGAAAAAGTTATTTTGCCATCGCGTGTCAAGTCTTTATGGTTCTACGAGATTTCAGTGTCAAGTCCGTCTTTCCATCAGTTACGAAGCTAATCTCTTCGTATTTTTCCGGAAATGTATTTGCAAGACAAGACAAATGATACAGATAAATATCATGGCAAGATCCCATCACTCCATCTACAGATGTGAATAATATATCCTTTTTTCTACCACCATTATAAAAGTTTACTTGCGTAGATTTCGTTTCATTCCTCTCGACAGCTTTAGTTATATTACAAAGATACCCGAAACGAGCCAAGAGAATCAACATTTTAAAATTAACTTTACCGAATTAAGTTGGTAATATACAGCAGGTGATATAAAAACGTGATTTCTACGTTATACGCAGCAAGACAAATCTTTGAGAAGCTCTCTCTTATAATTTCATTGAAGAAATTTTTAGTAACACCCTTTGCCCTAACGAATACACGTGCTGACTCCGAAATACCATACGAGAGTTTTACACCTACTTCGCGCTATGATCTACTAAAAAGTTCCTAAATTTTCGTTATCAAATCCAACTGCAATTCATAATTTATGACGCATTAATTTATCACAACAAACATACATAAAATAATTCTGAAATGGTATATTCGTTTTTCTCAACTTTTCATCTCATGAAGAGCCCGTGTGAGGGGGGAAGAGAGTTTGTTACAGTATCAAGGCCCTGAATATTTGAATTTCAACCGCATCTAAATTTAGCTAGGCAAGAGGAAGAGAAGAAGACCCTCCATTCGCGCAACAAATAAAACATCTATTTTTTCGAGGGCGGAAGGCCACGGCATCGTGACACACGTGAGTTCAAAGCGAACGCCATCTTGGTGGAAAATACTGGTGGTTAGGAGAAGAAAAGAAGAGAGGAAGGGAAAGAGGTGAGGGAGGAGGGATTTGGGGGCGGGCGCGTGCTTGCAAGTCGCGGTCTCCGCGCGTCACAAATCACGGATCGGAGTCTCCCCTCACGAATTCCGGCCGTGCCAAGCGCCGCCTCTCCCTCAACTTCCCGAAACTCCGCGTATTCCTACGGCGGCCATAAATCAAAAAGGGGGGGCGCGGGGGGGAGCTCTCTTCCCTCGCGCCTCCTCCAATTTGTTGCTCGCTTCGCGCGAAAGTGGGAAGCCAGAGATGAAGAGAAATTTCCCGAGTAAACTTCCAAACAGTTGCGCACGGCGGGCTACTTGCGTCCCACGCGACATTGGCCAAGAAAAACATCGCCGACGATGGAAGCGCTTTTAGTCCCCACTTTTAATGTGCGCTCGACACATGCTAAAAGTACGTATATCTTAAGGGATCTCAGCCGTAAATCCTGCGGAGTAAGACTTCAGAGGAGAGTGTGACGCAATTTAATACCTCCTGAGCTACCCGAATTTTTTTCTGGGCTAGATATATTCTAGGAGACAAGAGTATTAATTGGAGGAGTTTCTTTTCTCTCTTGATTTGGAGTAGTAAAAATTTGAGGGGGTTGAGTATTGCCTGTGAATCAAGCCTGTAATAAATGTAGAATTAAAGTCGCTAATGAAGACTGCCTGATTTACTCAAAGTTAGGGTCACAAATAACCGTCAGCTCATGAAACACTACGCTCGATGGTTGGCGGTAACCTAAGGAAGTCTTATTTGTCGTGTGAACAACATAATTTACTCACTGTTAATCACGGTAATAATCGGTACTCTTCTAATAGGTAATATACCACCATGATTTCCTTCATCACTAGCAGACAGAGATATACAGTCTTATTATGATGAGTTGGGTTAAGCAAGGGTGAGTTGGATCCTGCATGTAAGAATGCAGAACAAAATGGAAGTCTGTTTCTGACAAGTAGGCTTACCCACATTTTCAGGTAAAATGAATGCACAAGAACGATGTTTACAATGTATTTTGACACTGATTTGATATATCCAATCTTTGACAAATTGCAGGAATGCTGACTACATTACTTATCTTAATGCAAGTCCTTCCAGTGAACAACCTTTTTCGTCTTAAAATTGTGTCATTGCAGCTAACACAATTCTTTCAAGAAAGTCTAGTTATGTTTTACTGCATGATCTAAAATATAAAAGGCAGTACTGTACTGCGGGATTCATCACAGCTGATCACTTAGTTAAGTTGTCTGGGCTAATCAAATAGTCTATGTTAGTTTACCTTGGTTGCCAAGGTTAAAATGAACAACACAAAAGCTCAATTATTTCATTTAATTAACTAAATGATAAGGGCAGATAGATTTTATATCGGAAGAGTGCCCTACAATAATTACAACTATTACTCCATACTTAGGATGCTAATTCGTGAGCCATAAGATGCCTATTCCAGGGCTCCCTGATATCCAAGAGGGTAGTGCGTTAGCCTTCGGTGAGAGCGGTCTCGGTTTGATTCCCGTTGGAGTCCCGTATCTACGAAATTATCACACAGTGTGCTCTAGAAGCACTCTTAAATGCTACTTCTACCAGATGACATTTTCCTTATTTACCGCTCTTAATCCTGTCCTCCATAACACTTACGACCATCTTTGAGTTATAAGCGCATTAAACTGCTTCCACTACGACATCGATCAGCTAAAACTCAACAGTGTACCGACGCAAACCGAGCAACGACATCGACCTTTGAGGATTCCGGCGAAAAGAAGGAAACGAATGGTCCACCCGAGGAAGATGTTGATACTAAAACCCGTGATGGCACACAATGACTAAAAAACGATATCACCCGTGTCGAGTTGCGCTTGTTTAAAATGTACCTCTTGCACGGAGACAGAAACATTGCTCGCGCATAAGATAGGGCAGGAATCCATCACGGAGACACCGTCGCTAATGGACGCGCATGGCGGAGGGGGCGCTACAAACGAGATGAAAAACAAAGGAGGATCGAGTCAGCCCTCCTCTTTTGATGCGCCGGATTTATTCGTGCGCGCCTGGATTCCGCCCCGGGTTCCAAGCGCAAACGCCAAGAGGAAGGTGTCCAAAGGACCTAAGCGAAAGTGAAGTTGCGGGAGCAGGTGTCCATTTGACAATAACGGATTGGGAGGACGGAAATAAGTTCCCTTTCGACTCGCATCACTCTTCGCGCTTTCATCTCAAAGCGTTCCCCTGAAGTATGGCATTCCTCTCGCCCTTACATTTTTTCCCTCCGGCGGAAGTTCCCCTACCTTCTCTCCCTCCCTCCAAGTACCCAACGCTGCACCCTTACATCCCCTTCGCCGCTCCCTCTGTTGCCGCATCCACCTGCCGCCTTCGGTCTTCTAGGCGCTGACCGCGGCCCCCTTGTTGCAACGACCTTCATTAAACCGCTTGTTTGGGTACCCCGCAAAGTTTCGTCGTCGGTAAGGAAAATGCACGCCACTGATCTCCACACCATTGCATCATACTGGTTTGTAACCGCATTACTTCTCGTATTCCTTTCCTCGAAATTCTTACTTTTACAGAATCCTGAAGGAGGGGAAGACTCTCTCGATTAAAATAAAGGTAACATAATAAAAAAAAATATTTTGATATTCCCTGAGGAAAGGCATTGATTTATAAATAGTATGCATTAGCTGGGCAGCTAATATAATAAGTATAGAATGATTACAAAAATAATTTTGGATATGATTAATAATGCTTGAGGAAAATTCACCTTTTGTGACATATTCCGAGGCAAATACGAAATGGTAGTAAAGAATTTGAATACAAAAACTTCACTTCTACATTCCTTCCTAAGATATCGAGAAATTGTCTCGTATTTTGAATTTTCCAAAATTATTCACCAAATATATCAAATTCACTAAATCAAGTGTCTTAGCCACGCATTGCGGCATTCTATCGCATCGTGATGTCGAGTTAGGTGCTCCCTGAACAATTTACCAGTAAACCGTTAGCTACCAACTAAAAAAGAAGACACGCATTAATTCTAAACCTGGAAGCCTGTTCTGTGGGTAGAGGAGATCGTGACCCCTAGAGAAATAGCAAATACAAGTTTCCCCTCAAAAACCTCGCAACGGTAAATCTCTTTACCCGCTCTCGGCGCGGTTTCAGTAATTAGGCGTGCGAAAACGGATCCGATGTTCCAAGCGTCAGAGAAATTTTATAGGAGGCGAATGTGGTGCAAGGAATCTAGTGGAATGGCTCGGGGTCGAAAATTTAATTAAGGATGGAAGTAGAGTCTCATTGATAAAATAATTAGGAGTAAAATAGAGATGGATGGAGGACACGAGCATGTACGAAATGAGACTATCTTGGAGGAAATAGCGATCCTCCAAAGTAATGTTTTTTTCTGTCAGAGAAGATCGAGTAGTATTTGTAAAAATAGAATGAAAATGTTACATTTGAATTTTGAGACTCACTTCTTCAATGGCCATTCATATTATTTAGTCCTCATAATTTATTTATGACAGATATTCGCAACTCTTAATTTACGTCCAAATTAGTGCCAGGGAGGTTCTGTATGCGTTGCGAGCCAATATATGTCAGGATACCAACTGGCAAGATATTTTATACAGAACAAGTAAAGATTGACATTATGCGACGGTTTTGATATCAGTGAGGTATGGCGGAAAAATATAAAACTTGCTATACCCATCTTTATGAAGCTATAGTTTAATGCTAAAACTATTTATGCTTGGTGTAAAAGAGCCAATTACTTATTATGAAGTCACTGATCATAAGCATAAGTAACAACAACAATCATAAGAAAATAAAAAAGCAATGTTATGTAAGGATGAATGGCACAAAATGACAATCAGCATCAATTCAGTTATCGCTATTTTATACGGAATTTACTTTCTTCTTAGAACGAGAGAATGTAATGCTTTCCGTATCGGAGATCTATGTACTCTGCTCAATCAGTATGTACTACGAGAGCTTGTACGCAGTTTACAATTAAAAGTGTTATGTTTGCACAAGAGGGATTGAAATATTAAGGGATCGTTCGGGGAATAACGAATGTTTTAAATTACATATATTGGATGAAACATATATTAATAATGCCCAAGTGAATACAGACAGTGTTTGTTCTGGAAAACTATACCCGAGCAATACGAATATAACACTGTTAGGTAATTATTATTATTATTAGTAGATCACGAGAATGGCACTGAAGATAAGAACTCAAATTAGTAAATCCCATTAGCTTTTCAGGGATGAAAATTATTTTATTTTATCCAAACTCGAACGATTCGAACTCGTGTATTCGAACGATTACAAAATACTTTCAATTTCATGTGGTATTTTGGTGGTAGTATTTATTTAAAAAGTGTAGCAGTTTGTTTAAAAAAGTGGATTTTCACGCAAATCCAGAAAGATGATTTTGTAAAAAATTACATCTCCTTTAAGACTTCTTATGAGCTCTTTTAATTTTGACAGCTTGTTTCTCTAAAATTTTCAAGAGCCATCGTAATAAGTTTCAAAATAAAATTCATTAAAGAAGTGAACCCCTTTAAATTTCCTGAAAAATAATTTCAATATCCTATGAAAGAAGCCATCTACACACACTTTTACGATTCAAGAATCAGCGTTGAGAACGACTGTGTCACTATTTCAAATTCATTTTGATTTTTATGACTCAATTACACAAAGATATCATAAGGGTGACGATTGCCAAAGACGTCACTCAGCTGAAAAGACCGATAGCTTTCTCCTTGCGACATCCCCAAATCCCGAGCCAGAAAGTTTTCGACCTCGAAAATCATTTAGTGGGAAGATTTCCCTCTCTCTCAGCTCATTCCTTCCGTAAAATACGATCCCATACTCGTCATAGCGCCCCATCATCATCTCCCCGAATTACCCGTCGCAAAATCCATTCCCCCATTAGCGAACGCACTCTGCGGTTACGGAAGGGGTCGCGGGAGAAACCGAAAGTGACCTTTTTTTCATTCCGATTCCTCAATATCGCAAAATGGGTCATTTCGCCCCTCCTTTATCGCCTCTTCCCTCCGTCTTTATGGGCCTCCGACGACTCCCTCGTCCAAATCCTCACAGTCGTACGTTTGCGTTACGCGCCTCAGAAACGGCGCTATGCCAGGCGATGAGGGTTTTTTAAGGACCCGTTTTTCCCTCTTCACCCCTCCCGCTTTCCTTGGTCTCATTCACGGGCCGCCCCCACCACCGTCTCCATCTGGTCGTAACCGCTTTACAAGCAATCTGCGTTACTCACTCCCAGACCTTTCCCAACCAACAAAACTCACACGCGCTGGCAAAAGCGTACCATCAGATAAGGAGAAGTCATAACTAAAAAGAACCGCGCGCTTTTTTCTATCTCCTTTCCCGCAGAGGGATCTCCGAGGTGATTGCGGAGCTAACGTGTGTAAACAAAGGTTGTTCAACGAGTTGGAAATGAATTTGCTGCTGTTTTGGAGAGATTTAATTGGGAGATGGGCGACGGTGAGTTACATTGGAATTAACTCGAAACAAATTTAGAGATACGTAATTTATAGCGAGTAAGGAAATGAAAAATAAAATACTTATAAGATTTATTNTCAGCCCTCCTCTTTTGATGCGCCGGATTTATTCGTGCGCGCCTGGATTCCGCCCCGGGTTCCAAGCGCAAACGCCAAGAGGAAGGTGTCCAAAGGACCTAAGCGAAAGTGAAGTTGCGGGAGCAGGTGTCCATTTGACAATAACGGATTGGGAGGACGGAAATAAGTTCCCTTTCGACTCGCATCACTCTTCGCGCTTTCATCTCAAAGCGTTCCCCTGAAGTATGGCATTCCTCTCGCCCTTACATTTTTTCCCTAATATAATATAGTATAATATAATAGAAAGCGACAATCATGAGAATTTATACCATGAGTGCTTCTCAGAATAAGTAGAGATCATATTCCCTTTTGAACGAAGGTATGAATATCGTTTGATTAATTTAAGAGATTTGGAGCTCACAATTTTTGTTAAACTTCGGTGGTTTTCTGAAATGAACAAATTAGAAATATCAACGACTCACTGCACTACCCACGTAGGGCATCTTCCCTCTCATACCGCCACTGGTGGATTTACAATTAGGCGCTAGCTGAGTGCCTCAGCCAATGCGGGCCTCAATAAGGCTGTGCTTGTAAACATTAGTGACGAATTATTCTGGGTTTTCGCTTCAAAGAAGAATTCTATATTTGTTGAGTAAGTCTGCATAACAAGTTTATAGAATATATTACATAGCTTATACCAATATATAATATAAAAAATTCTATCCGTCATTCACAGTCATTTATGGAAATACTATGCATTGTAATTCTAAACATGTTTGTTTGTTATCACCGTAGTGAAGCAACTGAGATTTTTATTGGGGTTAATTTTCGATTTTTATGAAACATTTCGAGTTTTTAGCTATAATTCCTTGTAGGAGACTCAATCTGATCCTTGCGCCTAGGGATTCTGATAGCTTAAATTCATCCCTTTATACCACTTGTTTCCGACGCTAATATCCTCAATAAATGTAGAGCTTCAAATAGTAACTTATTATTTAGTTGATTTACCATCGCCTCCACTACGCTACTATGTACAATGTGCACTCATTCCCTTTCAGATTTTTTCCATCAAACATTTAAGTCACCTCCTGAGACTCCAGTTTCCCCGGAGAAGATATTGTCATCACTCTGGATCACATATTCGAAGTGATAACATTCGGAGGCAATCATTCCTGGGAATCTCCCCAGGTGGCACTCTTCATCTCCAAAGAAACGTTAAAGTATTCTGCGTTACCGCTTTGGCGGAACAGTCAAATCGCAGAAGGTAATAAGAGTTGAAGGCCTCTTGCCATCAATCTCAGACTACGTCAAAACCAACCCGTTTTGTGAATCCTTTTTTGAGTGAAAGAAGTCCCCACTCTCCCTTACACGGAAAACTTGAGGTCCATTCGTCATGCTGACCAGAGATTATCATCCCATCAAAAGCACGAATATCTCTTCTTCCGTTCTGAGGGAAGTTGTTTCAAGGAAATATGCGGTTTTTTGTCGAATCCCTTCTTAAATCTAAAAGGCGACGAAAACATATGAGGAAAGCTCATAATCTGGGAATAATTATCCAATTATTCGCATAGGGCATAACGCTAAGTGCTGCTTTCAAGGTAAAATGATACATCCAAGACTTGGTTATAAAATCCTCAGTGTTTTGTTTGAAACTTCCTTCATAGTCTCCAGAGTAATATTTTACATTTCCTGAAAGGAAATAGTATCATTATCCCTCTGCTTCCTCTTCACAATCGAAGTATTCTTCATCCACTATCGGATAATGAAGTCGCTCTTTTTCCTATGGTGATCTAATTTGCTATTGGGAAATGTCTGCTTAAANCATCCAAGAACTGGTTATAAAATCCTCAGTGTTTTGTTTGAAACTTCCTTCATAGTCTCCAGAGTAATATTTTACATTTCCTGAAAGGAAATAGTATCATTATCCCTCTGCTTCCTCTTCACAATCGAAGTATTCTTCATCCACTATCGGATAATGAAGTCGCTCTTTTTCCTATGATGATATAACTTGCTAATGGGAAATGTCTGCTTCAAGAATTCAAGATTTTCGCTATAATTATAGCTCTAAATTTTGCGTAGACTGTTTGGGAGTACTAGACGATTTCGAGATTATATATTCTTATGAGGCAGTAATAAAATGGATAATGTTTATATATCGTACATTCACTACAGTAAATTTTTCTTCCCACCTCTCCATATTGTAAAAAGGGTTAGCAATTTGCAAACATATACACTCCTTTTTAAACAAAACATTTCCACAAATATCCCAATGATAGAATATTTGTGCATTCGAATTTATCAACGAAAACACTATGGTTTTTAGTGCGGTGACTGTTGTCAGATTTAACATTGTCATAATAAATAAAAAATGTAAGTATGAATGAATGATAATATAAGTTTAACAGCAGCTTGGACTATGATACTGTGATTATCAGGTTATTATAAAATTAGTGTTGCAAAGATGCAGAAGTCAATTTGTTCATCACGTCATCAGTTCATTCATTCTCTAACACTGCTTATAACCACGGTAAAGACACATAGCATACATAAGAAACTCATCTGAATGTAAGCCCATGCGAAAATCGCATTGATTGTAGAATAGTACCGCTGAAAAAAAATACTTTACGTAAGTCCCCAAATTTGGAGGGAAATTGGGCTACGCTTAATACGCTTCACCACAACCATAAATAACTCACTTAGCGAGCAGAGATGGGAGATGATGGAGAAGCGAGTAATTTCATACAGCATATTAAGGTCGCCCCCATTTGAAAGAAAGCGTATTTCGCCAAAAGGAATCGGAAACTGGCGCTAGAAACAAAAAGAGTCATCTGCCTCAAGAGATCGCCGCGGAATGAAAAGCCGAATTTAAGAGGGGATTGAGAGAGTGGGTGGGCGCGGTCCATCTCCTATCTTTATGACGGGGTTAAATCACAATAACGGGCCATGTGTTGACGCACTCTCCGCTCGCTCAATTGCATAAATAACCTCCTTTCTCTCCAACGCGAGACCCTCCACCCCAAGGCCCCCTTTCCAAAACACATTTTCCGCCGAATCGCTGCCCGTCCGGTGAACAGTACGGCGTTCATTTTCCAGACGTTCTATTTGCCAATATGGCGGATATGAGCGGCAATTGCATCGGAGATAAAACGAGTTCCTCCGCGATACCCAGTTGTAAATTATTGTCCGCCGCGTGGCTTTTTATTGGCACGGAAATCGTTGACGAATTTGGAGAAATAATCTCGGCGTTTCCGTCATGCGTCCAGGATTTTTTTGTGTGGTTTTAAGAACTTAATGGACAGATCGTGACTTTCTCTCCGAATTTATTGGAGCTGATTAGATCGCGGTGTTTACTCGACGAAAATGAAGTTCATATATTTTGCGGAGAAAGAAGGGTTGTTCCTCTTTTCTGACTGTATTCTGGCCTTGTGGATTTCAGTCTATTCCGGCCTAAATCTACTAAATCGGGCTCAAATTCGCAGCGACTAGAAACACGCGATTATGAAGTAACAGAAGAATTTATTTTCTCTCAAAGTAATATACATTCGCTATCGGTTACATCTTTAAAAAAATTTCATAAAATTCCCAGCATGACATGTCACGTTAAAAAATGTTTACCCAAGATAGATTTTGCTTGATTGCTTGCTCGTGGACAGTTTACAAGGAAATTCGCATGTTTTATGACTAAATATATGTGTACTGTTACAGATACACTGATAAAGAATTTACCTTTTTAAAAGGGATACCTAAAACCACGAGTATACATGTTTGCGGTTGATCGAAAAAAATCTCTTTTGAATCGCTCAGTGCCTGCCGATGGAGAAATAACTTTGAAAATCCTTCAACATCATGTGTTGATTTATGAAAACGGACAGATTGGCTTTGACGTATCTAGTACGACATATATCCCGTCTATGATGCGGATAGCTAGTTGCTAATCTTTCAGAAATTATCTATTCATTTCGCCTATACGAGCAGGAATCGAACCAATAATATTTACTGAAAATATTCGATAACAATGCAAACCTGAATAGTGAGTGAACATTAGCAGAATAGAAACCGACCGAGATCACGATATGATTCCTTCCCTGGATCAAGAAAAGGAAAAATACAATTGAAACAAGGAACGTATGGACCTAGGATGAGAAGTGAAACCTTATTGCCGCAAAGAAAGAATTCAAACATCACAGGAACTTAACTACATTTCCCGTAAGGTTTTCTCTCTACGCTCCGCACGTATATCATCGATGCGGCGAATCCTGAAAGGAAATAGGTACCGCGATGCGAGCACGCGAATATTTGCGGGACTAGGAGGGGAGAGCGTTTTAGTGCAGAATACCCTTCGGGAGGGACATGAAGTGGTAGGAAGGAGTGAAAAAGGGAGAGAGGACGTTATTTCGACGCTGATGCAACGGCAACAGACAGAGTAAAAGGGTGGCAGCGCAGTAAATTATTAAATAATTTTGATGCATCGCCACGCGGGGAGTTTCATTATCTACTGAAAGGGTCATGCGATAGAGAGGAGAGCAGGGAAAGGTGATCGGGGACAATAAATTCCCAAAACGCTGATAGATGGCGGGGAAATGCAACGGCGAGGGACAGTGGGATTTCGGGGGAAAGATGAGCGGGGCGAATGGAAAAAAGAATGCAGCGCCGTCCGCTTCTGCGATGTCGCGTTATGGACCGAAAGAAGGCGTCCATGGCGACAAATGGAAAGACAAAGCCGGGGATATTCGCGGAAAAGCGGATTTCGAAGCCCGCGAGTCATAAACGCGAAGAGATTTACTCGGCCTCCATAAGCGACTCTACGCGCGTCCTCGGACCGCCATACATCAATCAGGAGGCGGCCGCGAAGGGGAAAAGCGGTTCGAAGCGAGGATTAGGATACCATTACGGAGCAAAAAGATCGCCGTAAATTATTACGGCGCTACGCTAAACCAAAGAGGCGAGATGGGAAAATTCTCGGGCGCGGGAGGACGGACGGCGCGGTTGGTGCGGCCGCGAGCCGCGCACTGCACATTACTCCAGATATATGGAATGCTGAAGGGTCACCGCCAAAAATGTGATATCCAGTGTCCTCGTAATCCGGAAGCAACTAAAATACGCTCCCATTAACGGGAAGTGAACGGTTTTTACGTAAGATTGCAGGTTCTTACTTTAAACGCGATTGGACCACTGAGTACGAACTTAGTGCATTAGTTGTGGAAAATAATAGTTTTCTCTCACAATCAGCTTTACAGGTGCCACACTTCATACGATAACTGATGACACACAAGACAGAATAGATAGATGATGCTACAGGTTTTTCCAATATCTACTAGCACTTACCTACAAATGCCATAATTTCTGTGCGTATGAATCTATTTTGAATTTTAAATTAAGGGGTTACCTCGACCACCACGGAAAATATTTTTATTTAGGGACAACTTTGGAAATTTTGACGCAATGTCCCTCTTTTCTTTGCAAAAAGGACCGCAACAACTTCTTTTTAATTCCATTTATTTTTCTTCAAGACTGTTTTGAAGTAAAATAACTCACCAAACGAAAGGATAAAGGTGAATATTTTCAAAGCTTTAACAGTCAATTATGATCCGCAATGCATACGCAGTACACTGAGTACTAGCGTTGATTGTTTCGGCCTTTACTTGGTGGTAATCCATAATAAAAAGAATAATAGAACTGATATTTTAATTTATACAACACCACAAAATACATTCATGCACTCACGACCTAGGTTTCAATGCCAGACAACAACATCAGGTGTAAATCACAAAAAAACACTCAGTATATATAACATAAATTCTATCATGGAAGGCCGTACTTCGTGGAAGGACATTCTAAAGATTATGAAAAATAAAACTTCGTAAACTTCCACACTATTTGGTTTTATTTTCGACCGGTTTCGGCGCAAAGGCCATCTTCAGGTCTTGGCCTTTGCGCCGAAACCGGTCGAAAATAAAACCAAATAGTGTGGAAGTTTACGAAGTTTTATTTTTCATAATCTTTAGTATATATAACCACAGATTCTCATTTTTTCTCCCTCCCCGTAATCTGTGACTATATATACCGAGTGTTTTCCTGTGATTTTCACCTGATGGTGATGCCTGGAATTGAAACCTTGGTCTTGAGTGTACGTATGTATTTTGTGGAGTTGTATAAATTAAAATATCAGTTCTATTGTTATTTTCACTGTGTACTAATTAGAGTAGCATTTACATCTATAAATATACGATTTCTTTGAGGTTCTGGCTAATTAAAAGCCCAATATTCATTAGAATAGATATACATTTTTGTTATTAATGACCACCTTATTTATTTGCTTTAACCGGGACCTAATTATTAAACCAGATAATTATCTTAAATGCTGTAAGTAACAAGTGACAAATGGATTAAATTAGCTACTTTCAGAATGAAAATTCGGGAAAATTATATTATGTAGAATTGAGTATCATCGAGCTCTCTACTAGCCTATATTACCGTATAGAATTTAAAAATTAGCGCTGCTGAAACGGAATGCTGCTGCTGCTGAAAATCTTCTAAGTTATGAAACAACCGTTTTCGTACTGCGGCTTCTTTCGGAATTCGTGCGACTCAATCGTTAATCATAGACTAATTCCTTTGACAGAGAACTGCTTGTTCTCCAACTCCTAAAAGGTGACTCAAAAGAGATTTCCAAGGAGAGCATTATGTTCGATCCGGGAAAAAAGAGGGGAATCTGAATTTTAATCGGCGGGGATCCGCATTAACGTAACACGTTATTTTTTATCGCCCCGCATTTAATAACGGTTGTAAATTCCTCCGCCCGCGCCGTAAATCAAAAAAGCACAGGATAGGGAAGCGGACTTTACCTCCAAACACACGTGAATATTTACTGCACGTTTCATTTTTTCCCTTTCGCAACAGCATTCATTTCAGACAAACGGCAAACACATTTTATCCTCCCGACATTTGACCAGAAAAGTTAGTAGAGGCCATTGAATCAAATAAACACGTCGGGCTAGAAACAAATTGCCCAAACGGCTAAAGGACTCCCTTATTTTCGATTTGCGTCACTCCTGGGGGAGGACCTCTCGGGCTAGCACTTCGATGCGTTATTATCTGCGAGGCTGCGAGACCCACGGAGCGGAGATACCGTTGGTTTATGCGTGGAAATAGAATTAAAGCAAGGGGTTCGGCTTGATAAAAGGCGAGAAGGGAGGGAGACAAAACGAAATAATCACATCACAACACACACACATTCGGGACGACGGCGTGGAGGTATTTACAAGGGCCTCCGACGTTATTAACAGCGCGGTGGGTTCGCGTGGCCCCTGCCCGAGCCGCGCTAAATGTAGAAAACGAGTGCGCCAATGCCGGCGCCGTGTTGCACGCAATTTATGGGCTTTGTAACTACGGAAGGGGTGCTCTCCCACGCCTTAGTCCTTTGCCGCCATTTTTGCACCCTCTAACAACCCCCGCTGCACCCGCCCACTGCACCTCTCTCCCGCGACACCCATTACCGTCTCTCGTAAAGCACGATACGCGTATGCGACGCGCGAGCCGCACGACTGTTTCCGCGCATTTCTGCGGCCTGACTTCTTTTGCCCCAAATTCGATTATTTGTTGCGGAAGATGCGGTCGCGAGGCGGCCTGCGTTACGCCACCCGTAAATGACAGCGGTCCTTTTAATACGGCAGCTATGCGTCGGCTACTAATTCCGCCATCTAATAAAGCCGCTGCTCGTGCATTCCTGAGGAGGAAACAAATTTAGTGGACGTTCGCGGCGAGAGCGATTAGAGGCGACGTATTTTGCCCGATTTCGATAGTTTAATCCGTGATTAATGAAAGAAAAGCGGCGTGTTGTCCGACGCGGGGTTTTGGTAAAAAAAATTTGGGGACGTTCCCCATAGTTATGCTTGATATCGCTCTTTTCAGTAATAATTTCATGCCATTAATTAGAAATGTAAATGTTGCTGATGGCGCTAAAGACACGCGGAAACGCGTATGCTGTAGCTTGCGTTGCAAGAGCTCCCGGGTTTGATTCTTGGTGGATGCTCGAAATGCGAAGATCAAAAGGCATCTGTTTGAAAGGTGCGGGAAATGACCCGAGTTGAATTTCGGATTTTTAAGATAGAAATGCAAATTACAGTTTGGAATGGAATGGAAGGGTTCTGTCGAATGCTTCCAACTGAGTCATTACCTTTCAACAGGAACTTGAAGACTTCACAGTCTGATTTCAGTTACGACGTCCACAACTTTGAGTGTCGAATAATGGAACTTTTAAAGTAGGAGTAGATTTTCCTCAGTATGCGAGACTTTCGAGGTTTGCTTTTGAAAGTCCTCTATTGAAAATAAATTTCCATCCGAACATGCAGTCCACGAGGTTGTTGTTCCGTCCAACCAAAATCCATATTTACTTTCTGATTCTTATTGGAACAGTTCAAAGATAATACGAAGGCACCCCTATAGTTATACATTTAGTCTTCCGAAGTGGAACTTTATGTGAAGAGACACTTCCCTGCACCTTCTTAAGCTGGAGGAATATTTATCGTGGTTGCACTTTGGATAACCATAGAGTGGCATGAGTGATATAATTTGCGCAAACTAATAGAAAGCTATAAATATACGATTCATAGGAACATGCTTCTTAAAGCTGATGAATCCAAGAGTTAATGACCATAATAGTAAATACGATAATGTATTTGATTAAAAAATTATTGCCTCAAATGACGGCGAGATAATTTATCTCAAAGTAAATAAATAATGTAGCGTTAGTTCTTTCATGACTCACTTGCGGAGTAATGGAAACGTTTATTGAAAATCTGATTCCTAAATGGCCATTAAATCTTTTCCGTGTGATTCACACATCCAAAAATAAAGGAACAATGGCAACATATATACGTTTCATCACTTAGAGTAAGCTCATTCTATTGGGGTCCGTAATTTTTTATTTTAGCACCTGTTTCTCTTCACATAATTAATAGCATATTTAATCCAGGGAACCATTAGCTCTTAAAAAATCCACGAAAAGCTTTTACTGTGGCGCAATATGATTGCCCATCTCGTACGGAAATTAATACAATCTTATGACGCTATTATGTAGAAGGCAATTCGATTAAAAACCCAGTACGCCTATGAATCTCTGATTTCATTTACAACTGTGTGGCGATGTAGGATCATCATGACGTATTGTGGGGAAAATCGTCATGTCCGAACAAGGAAATCTGGTTGTAAAACTCTGCGAAAGGGGACATAATGGCCCCGGAGACGGGATTGAAATAAATGGACCGTGAATCTCTTACAAAGGAAAACGCGGTAATGCGCTGTACTCTCATTTATGATGAAGGAGGGACTTACCATTCCCTTTCTAGTCCCATTCCGACTCCATTTCCGATCCTCTCATCGGAAATTGCCGCTTTCGAACAGCGAAATCTTCACCGCGATCCTCAAGACCAAAATCGACGTCCACCGAAGCAGAAAACCGCTCCAAACACTTAAACCTCGCGGTGGACAACAGCTCCATCCCCGCGCCATTACCCGCGCAGTACATCAACCGCCAGAGGAATAAACTAACCGTTCGTTAAACCTGATTTAGAACTATCAGTACGTGCTCCTAATTCCTTTCGATACCGTTAGAGTAAGCCGACCTGAAACGTAGCGACCGAAATGACAAAAATATCGGATCGCGGAATGGCGGTCGAGAAAAACGTCCCATTTGACCCTCGCGGATCCGACCGAAAACAAATTGAATTCTATTATGACAGCGATATTCCGCTCCGGCGGAAGCTCGCGAATTAAATGAACAAGCACTCGGACATCCGTCACTTTTTCTTCGACGCCCTAAATCGTCCGCTGCACCGCGGGGGTGGCGGCGGCGTGGGAGGGCGCATTTAACGGTTTTTGTAAAACCGCGACCAGAGCCCCGCCACCCCGAGATTAACGAGTCTTTATCTGCAAATTACGAGCGGTTAGTCTGCGGGGACTGGCGTACCGAACAACTGCCGCGCTAAAAAGT
The DNA here is from genome assembly GCA_000376725.2 of Ladona fulva. NCBI lineage: Eukaryota > Metazoa > Arthropoda > Insecta > Odonata > Libellulidae > Ladona > Ladona fulva. The sequence continues at coordinate 1,462,060 of KZ308287.1, read as the reverse complement.
ATGAAAATGAAGTGGGCCAAGTGGGCTCGCCTGGTGGGGAGGAAAAAACGGGGACGGAACCCTCCGAAAAATAGTTTTTAATAAATTAAGGCTCGCTAAAATAAAACGAGAGTACCATAATTTTGAAGGATACTTGCTCCCGGCCCTTTTTGTTCCTTTCCCCCGGCGGACCTTAATTTTTTCTCCTCCCCGCGCTTCCTCATTCCCATCCCAACGCTAACGATCGTACATTTCTCACCTTAATCCCGCGTTCTACGGGGGATCCGAACCGCTACACAAATGTACGACACCGAATCTGTTCGAGGAGGCAGATTCATACTTGTGCCGCCCATTCCTCTCTCTTTCTCTCCCCTCCTCTGCTGGGACAGAAAAAACGGCGAAAGTTCCCGAGGACGAATTACTTCCTCATTTTTAGGCTGCGCAAGTCCGAGGAGTAAATTATGCTTTCGCTAACCATCGCCTCGCTTCATTTCCGCCGAATTTTCGGAAATAAGCGCTCCGCTTACAAAAATTGCTGGGATATTTTACGATATGCGTAAATCTACGGATTTCTCGAAATCTATTTTACTTCTAAAACAGCGGCCCTGGTCCGACTGTGAGTTAGTATATCCTTTAAAGACTTAGAAGAATTGTTTGAATTATCATATCCTCATCTCATCAATTATAACAATAATTGTAATATTTTGATTTTGGCACTCATCATGTACTACAATTATGTTGACGAAATACTAGTAGGTATAGTTGACTGAACATTAAGGTCGACTACTGAAGAATGTCAGTTTTTTTTATTTCATGAAGTAAAATTAGGAGACCTGCCAAATTAATGGTAGTAAATATAACTGTAAAACTTAGTGTATTCCTCATTTTTCGAATATAATGATTATATTTTCAATTTTTCTTAGCTTTCTTTCCTTTCGGATTAATAACACTTATAGCTGAATTTGCGGTACAAGGAGAGGTTAACTGTGAGTTTGACATCAAGAGCAATAATGACTAGCGTGATTGTACGATTATGACGCAGAGGAAAGGATCATTTGAATAATATAAGAATACCTCTGATTATAATAAATTGGCTCTTTCATTGACCGATTTATCAGCTCAGAACTGATTACAAACGGAAATTATTTTGCATTCCCTCTAAAAGTTCAAATATGGGCAACTGATAGCTTAATTATTTACTATCTACCAGGTTTGAATATGCTTCAGTTCTGATTGCATACTTATGATTATATACTTCTATAATTGCAATTTATCAAAACCATATTCGATCTTTTGAAGAAAAGTATATCGGTTCAAATCACAGCATAAATTAGCATTGAAAAGTATATTTAGCTTTATTTGCTTCCTGGAAATTTGCCGTATTTCAAGGATTTTTGAATTTCAACTCTGAAATAGCTATTCGCTTTCACACGCTATTATCGAAGTCCTCTCCGAGCAGCACTTCCAAGAATGCGTCTCGGAGTTACCATACGACGCAAGTTTTGACCTTCTCAAGGAATTAGCTATTTTTAAACATGACGATGATCGATTGCAGGGAACGTGAATCTCCGCAGAGTGGAGAATTTCGGGTTGGGCCAACGTCCCTAAGCTCTGAAGGGACGTAGGCGTAGGTATGCACGACGGTGGCCTGTCAATACACCAAGGCGAAAACAATCGAGCATCGCAATTCCCCCCCGAGTTTTCGGTGAAACGAAGACATGGCTGTCCCTGTATATGAGGTCGACTGAAATGTGATGGAGTCCCTCGTGGGTGTCGAACAGACTGCTTGAAGATCGGAGATAAACTAGCCAGGGCAGAAAGGGGGAATCTTCGAAACTATTACCCTGTAGACATGAAAATACCCCTCTGTCGATGGATGATGCTCCGATAAGATCCGAGAGAAAGCTCAGTTATTGACCTGCTTCGGTCACGCGAGATGAAGTTCCGCCGTAGTCATTTTTGGGAGCGTTTCTCCCAATAAAAAAGAACCCAACCAACTAAGTCCTCCCCTCTCCCAGTCTGCATTACCTGAAACAATGCAATGACTGAAACCATCGTCTTTTCTGATCGCAAAACATTCCTGAGGGTAATTGAATATATCAGTGGAGAACTAATGGAACTTGAAACCTGATTCCACTGCAAAGACCTGAGTCATTCCCTTGGCGGTTAGAGCATAACATTTGACAAACATTACCTCAGTATAGCTTAAAAATTATTGTAAGTCTAACTTATTCATCAAATTCCAAGGGCCCTCATAAACAATTAATTCCACAGCAAAGGGATGAAAGTAAACTAACAAAAGTCGATTACTAACAATAATTTCTTAACAAGGAAAGACGTCCTTACACGATTAGCCGGGACTCGAATGCAGGAGCGTTGGTAGACTAGCATGCTTGCCATTCCGCCACCAAGATCCGCAAATTTTCATGAAATAGGTACTAAAATATGAAGGAAATATTAAGATACATGAACCGGCCGAAAGGTAGAACACATACGTAAGGTTCAATACCGATGGCTTTTCAACATAAGCCTGTTAAGACTTCATCTACGTCTACATGCAAGCCGCCTTTCGGCGTGTGGCATGGAGGACTTCTTGCATCTGATTACTCCAAAAAGTGAGCCAAAGCGTAGCCACCTCTGATACATTTCTAAGGGAGGAAGTCTTAGCATTTTTCCGCTAAATGTCTTAATCGCGAAAAGGAATGGAAATTGCTACTCGTTTTACAAGATTCAGTAATCTCTCCGTTGGCCAAATAAGACTAAGGCCGACCGCCAAAAACAAAAAAATAGGAGCGGCGAAACCGCGAATGTGATCAAAAAAAGATCGATTTGGAAAGAGTGGATTTCGGACATAATTCTGATCCGATCCCATACTTTTCGGGATAAAAAAGGAAGGAAGGAACCTTTCCATTTTAGTTTCTCATCCCACGACCCGTCCGAGGGCCCCGTCAATCCACGGAACGCATGCGAATGCCAAAGTTGGAACAATGATATAAATCACATTCGGAGATTGTGTGTGGTGCCGGGGAGGAGGAGGGTTTGGGTAGGCTCGTGATGTGGGTTCGAGGAGTAGGCGCTTGAGGCGGACGTGGGAAGAGGGAAAATGGGTAAGGAATCAGACGGAAAAGGGCCATCGTTGACGGAAAAAGAGTTGATATTTGGTGACATGAAGTGTCCGCTAGATGAAGCAGAGAATAGCCCATGTCCGGGTATCAAAAGGGGATGGGCATCTGATAGAGTAGGCTGGCGGGAAGTTCGGGAGGCTCTGGTCCAGTGCTTCCGACGGTCAAATAGTGCAGTCACGTTGAGGAACGTGAAATGTTTGTTTGTGGCCTCGGGGTGGTTGGATGAGGGGGTGTGTGAGGTGTTTGGTTCTCCATCTCTGTGAGGGGCTACGCGTGCTTGAATCGTGAGCGTGAGGAAAGGACACGTTGGAGTTAAATTATAAGGAGAAGCATACGTAAGCTGGCTACGAGTGATAGATTCGTTAGATTAGATTATTCGGGGAGAGAGGCTTGTTTCTTTTCCTTCAGGGCCTAATTGTCACCTTTGGATGTTAAACGGCACTCGAGGCCCCACTTGGAAGCTATCCTTCGGACATCAACACTTTATATTGTCTGGCTGTGGGAGAAATATACTCGTATATCTGCACTTTTCACTTTCCCTTCGATTCATCTTCGACTGACAATCGACCCTGAAATCAATCAAGAAAGTCCATTTCAAACTCTCTTAAATCGGTAGAGTGATTTAGGGATCGCCGTACTAAATAGCCGAATGAAATAGCATCTTTGTAACATATTAGTAATTTCTCATAAAGATGAGCAATTAATCAATTAAAATTTTAATGCCCTGTTTCGATAACCTTTTTTGGGAAGTATTTTCCGATATATTTCGCTAGCTATTTGAATATGAAGAAGCAGAAGTACTCAGCTTTAATCACAGAAATCTCCTTGAAATACGTAGAGAATTATATTTTCGAATGAGCTTTTATTTACAAAAAACTCGTATTTACCTTATAATTAGAGAGATTTTAGATTTATAAATTTCCAATTTCCCACTCATAATAACTTAACTGAGAAATCAGTAAAAAAATCTCAGCACATTGTTTAACAAACTTAGCAGTGATAGCAGATTATGATACTCCATAGACTAAATAGCCATTGAAATCGGAGATATTCTGTATTAATATCGGATATTCGTTAGCATATAGTAAGCTGGCTACAATTTCCACATATTTCTTTCCACATTTTAATTGTTTTTAAATGTTCTTCAATGCTGTAACACTCCACTCATTGTGCTTACCTTAACCAAGCAAACACTAGTATATATAAACATTTATCCTGGCTGATTCAAGATATCTTCCCATATTTTACAAGCCAACCCCGTTCCGAGGGTAGTTAGTTTATCGGCTGTAGAATTGGTAGTTTGACTAATCGTCTTAACTTCGCGTCCGCTTATTTCCTTGCAACTCCTTGACAATTACAACTTTCAAGCAATACTTAATGAGCCGCAGTACCAATAACTGAAATTAAATTGTAAAGCGATATTTCCCAGGCGAACTTTTGACAAATTCATGTGAAATAGAATTCAAACAGTTTCACCTATCATCATCACATAACATCGATGTAGAGTCGGTTGCCATTATTGCTGAGGGAACAACTTTCAGCCATAGAGCAAATTACTTAGGGCTAGAAAAAGGCAATAGAGACGCTTGAAATCGACGATAGCGTAGTTGGAGTTATTTAAACCAGACAAAGCTATTTGCTCGGTTAAGGGGATGCACTTGAATATCACCTTATTGGTTCTCCTATAGAGTTGGACGCATCACGGGACTGGAGATTCAATTCATTCACCACGGGTACCTTATCTGTTTCTTCGTCTGCGAGTCCTTGTCATTCCATCTTCTTCTACCTACTTACGTCTAAAAACTCGAATGCCAATGCATCGAATTTTTACGAATACTTAACAAACTCCCACTAAAGGGTGATTTAAGCCCGCATCTCCATTTGGAGGGAAAAACCTACCTTTCCTGAAACCTACAATAGCCTTCTATTGAGGTAAATGAAAGTTAAATTTCCCGTTGGCGATCGCTTCGAACCCCGCGCGCACCCTCTCGCTCCCATCCACCTTATCTTCTTGCGCCCGTCGCCTCGCATCCTTCGCAGCATCCCGCCCCCAACACGCCAATATCCCCTCGCGCCCCCCAACCCTTCATTCGTCCCACGGTTGATTGGTTGACGCGCTGACAGTGAAACACCAGCGTTTATAGTAGGACGTCTGTGCACACAAGCAGAGCGCCATGCATACACAGAGTGGATTCCTTTTGCTTGGTGGGACATGGACCAAATTTGGAGTGAGGGAGCGACAGCGAGGCGGAGGAGAGGCGGTGAGGGGGAGAGGTGGGTGCCTCCTTCAACGGTACACGGGACGGGGAGTAGATGGAAGACGGGGATAACACGCGGGGACGAAGGCGAACGTTGAAGCGTCTCCCGGATCGTGATGCGGATGGCAACGCTCTCGGTTCCCCTTCCACTTTTCCTCTTTTTCCTTCATTCCTATCCATTTTAACCGCTCGAGTGGTTATGCCGCAAATTGTCTCCGTATAACTGGGTGTAATTGACTCGCAGGTAGAAATCCGAAGGTTCATCCCTCCATGATTGTAAGGAAACATCAATATATGGAAATTATTTTATAACATTAGACTCATTAAAAAACGAAACGGAAGATGTTACAAGAATATCCGAGGTTATTCAATTATTTTATTAGCGAAAGCAGCCTAGTACAGCACATTAAAACTGAATCAGTGAGAGCGAATTTTAAGAGGACCAATAAAGAATGAATATTTAATTAAAAAACAATCTCTGTTAAAATTCCAGAACCGTTTTTTACAAAGAATGATATTCAGTATTTAGAAAATATTAAAATCATGGTAAAAATTTCAACGGATGGTTTAGGAAGCATTTAGTGTAGTGCAGTGTTTGTTTCAGTGTTTGAGATATTATTACAGACAGTGAGAGGGAGCTGTCTTCGGCATCATCGTCTTTTGTTACGATAACAGAAATGTTCGCTTCTTGAAACACAATTTCAATGTGTATTTGAGTAATCAAAAAATTGTGTTTTACTTCATTCCTTTCAGAAATTATTTTTACTTGGAAACGAACCTGGCCATTCCTTCTCATTATGGACCATTATCTTCCGTTATTTACTAGTTATGTCCTGAGGCCATACCCATTATGGAATGACCACAAACTGTTAAGATATCGCATTGAGGGCTCACAAATTTGCCTTCTGAATAATATTTTCCGGACTCGGTGGCGTAGTGGTTAGCGTGCTAGGCTATCAACGCCGAGGTCCCGGCTTCAAATCCTTGTCAGGACATGGTTATTTGTGCCCATCTTTACTAGGTTAATTGCAAAAGTGGTCTCATTAGACTAAAATTCTAAAATAAAAACGTCGTCATTATTAACATTATATAGTTGAGGAATTAGTTAGTATCAACGTCTCTCCGAAAGTTATCGGGAAAATTTTTTATCAAAACAATAAGGTAAAAATTTAACGTTAGCGCGGAAATATCTCTTCAATGTATGACATATTTAGTGTACAGTATAAAAATAAATTCTAGTCAATTACATCGGCCTTGATTTAGCTTCATCCTATAATCTTTTCATTTCTCCGCAAACCCTTTCCATCCCTCGTATACAGTACTCATAACAACTCGACTTCCGTGTTTCTCGACATACTAACTTTATTCTTACTCCATTTTGAACTCCATATTCATTCTTTCCCTAAAGGTATAAAACCATGTCGATGGAGCCACAACTTTCAACCATCACGGCTTTCGTCCTTTCTCCTCGTTAAATTATGAGACGTGCATCCCATTTCCATAATCATCACCTTCAAAAAAGTTTTTGGTCAACCTCTCGGTGTTTTACGGGGAATTTTTCCTTCCGATATGTTTTGCAAAAAGTAGTCTTGCCGGAGTAATTCGATATGCTTTGCTTTTCATGATCTGAATAACTTTCTTTTCTGCTGAACTTCGTTCAGCACCGGTTCATTTATTTTATTATCGGTCCACCGAGCTTCTATCGCCTTCCTCCATAACCAATTTACAGCCGTCTCATTCTAACTTAATTTAGAAACATGAATCGAAAAAAAACCGAAAAATCGAAAAAGACACAAAGAAAAACTACGTTATTAGATAGGAGTTTCAAACTACGAACATCGAACTGGATTGAATTTAGTTCGTAAGTCGAGGTATCACTGTATTTTCTTCGTTTCCAAGATACCCCACTCCTGAAGATGACGTGAACACGTCGAAACTGGTATAGTCGAATTATAATTTTTGGGATAAAGTCAAATTTTTTTCTATCAATTTTGTTTTTTTGTAAATTCCAATATTAATTAATACTTTTCAGCAAATTGCGTCTGTAAACAGAAACTATAAGACGTAAGAACTAGTAAGAAGCAAGAACGAATTATTCCGCCGTAATATTAACGAGGAATTATTCGAATGGAATTGGAATGCTGCCCCTAAACAAGACAGAGTGCGATTAAACTTGAACAATGGCTCCATTCAGATGGTTAACTCCTACTCTCATTACAGCGGCTATTTAATTTTCAAGCTCTCTATCTCCGAGCGGGAACGCTTCCGCTTGTCTGTGTCTACTTCAGCGCAATGGGAAATAAGTCAATGCGCTTATTGAATTAAGCGACGAGTCGAGACTGAAGGCCATTTGAAACAGATTTAGAAATTGAGCTCTGAGATCTTTTTGCTCCTGTGCTCTTCATCATTAGCGCTATAGATAAGCCGACCGCGGTTACGGTGGCAAGTTCTCTTGGCGATGAGAAAGTTTGACGAAGGAATTCTTTTAACAATGGCTCGTTTCTAAAGATTTATCAATTTATGATCAAAATCACCGTGATCTCTGGTGTGTAAAGTTATTCATAGAAATTGTGGGAAAAAGGTCTATTTTTTCCCGCTGCTTATGAAGGAAAATAATAACATAAGCATGGACATGTATTGATTATCCCCAATTAATTTTAAAAACACAAATCAATTGAATTAACGTTTATAGAAACAAATAAATGGCGACTCACTCTTTTTTTAATAAATCATTCATCGACGTATTGCTTGATGTCGGTAAAAGTTGAATGATGCCACAGTATTTTGTTCCAGTTATTCCACGTAATTATCTTAAAATAACCCAAATATGCAATCATCCCTCTAATACCATCTCCTTGTATCCTTCAACGCTGCTTGAAAATTAGCCGTAGGTTTATGAGCAATACCCAAGGAAAATTAGAGGAAGCCAACTGGGTGGGTTCCTGAAATGGGCTGCATGTTCGCCGTTGGTGGAAGCCTTCCCGGGTTCGATTTCTGGTTGGGGGCTTATACGTGCGAAATGACCTTGGTTGTCGAAAAAATTTTTTTAATATTCACTACTGCCCAACCAGGAAAAAAAATTATAACAATCAAACCACTGACTTAACGTATTCTTGTTGACAGAAAGAAATAGCAAATTTCAGGATATTAAACGAAATAATGCGGTACATCTAACCAATAATATAGAGGCATTCGTATGAAACCAGTCAGTCTGAAACTCTGAGACCAAGGATAAAGAAAGATTCTTTACAGAAAAAATCTCCGGACGTATTCTCAAAAATCATGCGGTAAACGCTTATAAGGAAGGTGTTCTAGAGGAAACAGGTACTACAAAACCTCACACATACATGCATGCATGGAGAATCGTGGATGGAAGTATGCAGAGGGGAGGAGAGCTATAAGCAATGTGGTCAGGCACAAAGGAACGAGAAAAGGCGATATTTCCTCTTTTTCCTTCATTCCTATCCATTTTAACCGCTCGAGTGGTTATGCCGCAAATTGTCTCCGTATAACTGGGTGTAATTGACTCGCAGGTAGAAATCCGAAGGTTCATCCCTCCATGATTGTAAGGAAACATCAATATATGGAAATTATTTTATAACATTAGACTCATTAAAAAACGAAACGGAAGATGTTACAAGAATATCCGAGGTTATTCAATTATTTTATTAGCGAAAGCAGCCTAGTACAGCACATTAAAAGTGATTCAGTGAGAGCGAATTTTAAGAGGACCAATAAAGAATGAATATTTAATTAAAAAACAATCTGTGTTAAAATTCCAGAACCGTTTTTTACGAAGAATGATATTCAGTATTTAGAAAATATTAAAATCATGGTAAAAATTTCAACGGATGGTTTAGGAAGCATTTAGTGTAGTGCAGTGTTTGTTTCAGTGTTTGAGATATTATTACAGACAGTGAGAGGGAGCTGTCTTCGGCATCATCGTCTTTTGTTACGATAACAGAAATGTTCGCTTCTTGAAACACAATTTCAATGTGTATTTGAGTAATCAAAAAATTGTGTTTTACTTCATTCCTTTCAGAAATTATTTTTACTTGGAAATTAACCTGGCCATTCCTTCTCATTCTGGACCATTATCTTCCGTTATTTACTAGTTATGTCCTGAGGTCATTTCCATTATGGAATGACCACAAACTGTTAAGATATCGCATTGAGGGCTCACAAATTTGCCTTCTGAATAATATTTTCCGGACTCGGTGGCGTAGTGGTTAGCGTGCTAGGCTATCAACGCCGAGGTCCCGGCTTCAAATCCTTGTCAGGACATGGTTGTTTGTGCCCATCTTTACTAGGTTAATTGCAAAAGTGGTCTCATTAGACTAAAATTCTAAAATAAAAACGTCGTCATTATTAACATTATATAGTTGAGGAATTAGTTAGTATCAACGTCTCTCCGAAAGTTATCGGGAAAATTTTTTATCAAAACAATAAGGTAAAAATTTAACGTTAGCGCGGAAATATCTCTTCAATGTATGACATATTTAGTGTACAGTATAAAAATAAATTCTAGTCAATTACATCGGCCTTGATTTAGCTTCATCCTATAATCTTTTCATTTCTCCGCAAACCCTTTCCATCCCTCGTATACAGTACTCATAACAACTCGACTTCCGTGTTTCTCGACATACTAACTTTATTCTTACTCCATTTTGAACTCCATATTCATTCTTTCCCTAAAGGTATAAAACCATGTCGATGGAGCCACAACTTTCAACCATCACGGCTTTCGTCCTTTCTCCTCGTTAAATTATGAGACGTGCATCCCATTTCCATAATCATCACCTTCAAAAAAGTTTTTGGTCAACCTCTCGGTGTTTTACGGGGAATTTTTCCTTCCGATATGTTTTGCAAAAAGTAGTCTTGCCGGAGTAATTCGATATGCTTTGCTTTTCATGATCTGAATAACTTTCTTTTCTGCTGAACTTCGTTCAGCACCGGTTCATTTATTTTATTATCGGTCCACCGAGCTTTTATCGCTTTCCTCCATAACCAATTTACAGCCGTCTCATTCGAACTTAATTTAGAAACATGAATCGAAAAAAAACCGAAAAATCGAAAAAGATACAATGAAAAACTACGTTATTAGATAGGAGTTTCAAACTACGAACATCGAACTGGATTGGATTTAGTTCGTAAGTCGAGGTATCACTGTATTTTCTTCGTTTCCAAGATACCCCACTCCTGAAGATGACGTGAACACGTCGAAACTGGTATAGTCGAATTATAATTTTTGGGATAAAGTCAAATTTTTTTCTATCAATTTTGTTTTTTTGTAAATTCCAATATTAACTAATACTTTTCAGCAAATTGCGTCTGTAAACAGAAACTATAAGCCGTAAGAACTAGTAAGAAGCAAGAACGAATTATTCCGCCGTAATATTAACGAGGAATTATTCGAATGGAATTGGAATGCTGCCCCTAAACAAGACAGAGTGCGATTAAACTTGAACAATGGCTCCATTCAGATGGTTAACTCCTACTCTCATTACAGCGGCTATTTAATTTTCAAGCTCTCTATCTCCGAGCGGGAACGCTTCCGCTTGTCTGTGTCTACTTCAGCGCAATGGGAAATAAGTCAATGCGCTTATTGAATTAAGCGACGAGTCGAGACTGAAGGCCATTTGAAACAGATTTAGAAATTGAGCTCTGAGATCTTTTTGCTCCTGTGCTCTTCATCATTAGCGCTATAGATAAGCCGACCGCGGTTACGGTGGCAAGTTCTCTTGGCGATGAGAAAGTTTGACGAAGGAATTCTTTTAACAATGGCTCGTTTCTAAAGATTTATCAATTTATGATCAAAATCACCGTGATCTCTGGTGTGTAAAGTTATTCATAGAAATTGTGGGAAAAAGGTCTATTTTTTCCCGCTGCTTATGAAGGAAAATAATAACATAAGCATGGACATGTATTGATTATCCCCAATTAATTTTAAAAACACAAATCAATTGAATTAACGTTTATAGAAACAAATAAATGGCGACTCACTCTTTTTTTAATAAATCATTCATCGACGTATTGCTTGATGTCGGTAAAAGTTGAATGATGCCACAGTATTTTGTTCCAGTTATTCCACGTAATTATCTTAAAATAACCCAAATATGCAATCATCCCTCTAATACCATCTCCTTGTATCCTTCAACGCTGCTTGAAAATTAGCCGTAGGTTTATGAGCAATACCCAAGGAAAATTAGAGGAAGCCAACTGGGTGGGTTCCTGAAATGGGCTGCATGTTCGCCGTTGGTGGAAGCCTTCCCGGGTTCGATTTCTGGTTGGGGGCTTATACGTGCGAAATGACCTTGGTTGTCGAAAAAATTTTTTTAATATTCACTACTGCCCAACCAGGAAAAAAAATTATAACAATCAAACCACTGACTTAACGTATTCTTGTTGACAGAAAGAAATAGCAAATTTCAGGATATTAAACGAAATAATGCGGTACATCTAACCAATAATATAGAGGCATTCGTATGAAACCAGTCAGTCTGAAACTCTGAGACCAAGGATAAAGAAAGATTCTTTACAGAAAAAATCTCCGGACGTATTCTCAAAAATCATGCGGTAAACGCTTATAAGGAAGGTGTTCTAGAGGAAACAGGTACTACAAAACCTCACACATACATGCATGCATGGAGAATCGTGGATGGAAGTATGCAGAGGGGAGGAGAGCTATAAGCAATGTGGTCAGGCACAAAGGAACGAGAAAAGGCGATATCGATAAAGAGCAAACAACACACGGTCCGTGGCAATCCTCTTTTCCCATGTGTGAACCTTGCTTGCCGCAAGCAGCGGCGGCTACAGAAGGGGACATGCTGGTTTGGGCTGCGACGGCTTTTCCAGAAGGTCTGTCAGCCAGAGAGGGAGGAGTGATCCTGTGCTCAGACTCGAACCCAGCTACTTATCCCCTTTCCTCCTCTCTCGACGCTAGACATGCTAAAGGACAACACGATTGAAACGCAACAGCCCTTTTATACAAGACTCGAGTCACGGCGCGCAAGGGTTTAGAGAGGGGCCGTTTTTGACCCAGAATACGAAGTGAGGATTCGGTTTTCATTTTGTCGTGCCTGCATTGATTAATACTTGTCCGGCTAAACTCATGTGGGGTTGCCAAGATTTATTTCCTCTAGAAATAGAGCAACGGATATGCAATTTTCTTAAGTGAATCGACTCGTCGATTGGTAAATGATCGATTTTAATAACTCTCCATGTCAGAATAATGGAAATAAAGCTATTCGCACCCTTCCATAGTAAATTGTGTGGGAAGGGTTTTTTCCCTCATTACTATGACCTTCCACGGAGACCTTTCCTTCCCGTATAGAGTTTACTCGGTATCAGAGATTGATCATAGTTCAGATATCAAATTCATAATTTCAATTTAAATGTTGTAATGATAGCCCAATATATAAGCATTTGTGCGGTATATATTGGATGTTTACTTGCGATCTATAAGTGGATTGCGTCAGTAGAGATGCAGTAAGTAAAGTAACTCTTAAGATACCGTAAATAAAATTCAGATATTAGCGCAGTTATCGATATATACATTTACTCTTCGTGGTGATATGAGAGTAACATTTGGCGATTCTTTTTTCTACATGCATGTGATCAAGGGGAAGGATATAGCCGTTTACAGCCTGCATTCTCATTTATCTCTAAGCAAGGCAGATTAGATGTTACTATAACGCATAAGTGAATTTCTGAGACTTCTTGGTAGTTACTAGGAGCCAAAAAACTTTATTTTATTCCATTAATCCATTTAGAGCCCCAGATGCAACGCTTAATCAAAACGGAAAGTAATTACTTATCATTAGTCATACTTCAAAAATGTCAACCGACCTGTGCATCAAACAAATATCCGAATATGATTCAAAACACATTAATTATTTACGAGTGTAATTTTAATTTACTTCTCTGATAGCTATTTATCATTTTAAGGAGCCCTCAGGTGTATTATCAGAATCATTAAGGTTTTCAAAATTTAATTAGACGTTTAGATTGTTGATGCGAGAAAATGTTAATGGAAGTAATTAAAGCAATTGGTTTTCTGTTTTTCATTAGCTGAATTTTAATCCCATCGTCTTTGTATGGATAGTAGCAGCAGGAAAAAGTTTAGCATAACCGTTAAATGAAAATCACGAGTTTGTGTAGATAAGACATGTAGCCAAGAAATATGAAACGCACCGAGCTACTGTGATATGTAATAGAAATTTAATAACTTCCTGTAACGGAGATCCAGTAGCGGTTTTTCCGATGCTAAAGGGAAATTTTATTATCTATGAGAGACTTAAAAACCCAGAAAATAGATTTAGGAGAGAATTATTTATCGACATTAAGATTATACTAAGTGTAAGATTTACAGCACTACGAAAGCTATCAGTTATAAATATAATAATCAAATCTAAGTGCTGAGCTTCAACCCTAAATCTTTTAAACGTTAGAAGCTTAGTACACAAAATCATGGCTAATTCTTTCCAATCATTAGTAGTACAATATGCACAATATTTACCAACACGTCGAAAGGTGTATTACGGAGAATTAAAGTGGATGCAAATGTACTTATTGGTGTATAAGATATGGAAGCAACGAGAGATGTGATTCAATGTAATCAATGTGATGATTCAATGAGATGTGTAACCATCAAAATATCTCCTTGAAAGCCTCAAAATATACAGTTCCATTATGATAATGCGAATGAGCAAACGTATTAAATTTCTCAGATAATATACATGCGATTTTATAATTAGTTCAAGCATATATTTCTTGTTCTAAATAAGAACTTTGACGCATTATTCCAACATCCTCATTTATTTCATAATTTTGTGGTTTAGTAACAACAGACATTCATTTTTCATCATCTTATGCATGTCTCATTAAAAAATGTCAATATCTTAAATCCTTAATTTCAGAAAATTTTTTCTTATTTGCTCGGCGATTACTCAATGATTATCTCTTATTAATACATTTTTATCCACAGCTACTTACACTTCAATAAATGAGAGAAAATGTTATATTTCTATATAGTCACTTCAATATCCTTATATTTCTATACAGTCATGTCGCTATTCTTCACATGTTTTATTCCTTGATATACTTCATATCATTTCCGACTATTTACACCCATGCAAACTATGCCTTTCATATTTTCATGTTAGAGCAACTTCTTTGTTAATTTGCGTCTCAACACATTGGTTAGTAGAGGCCAGTAAATGACGCCATTTCACAATAGATAAATAGTCTTAATTTTACTATCACAAATGAGGGAAAACAAATGATGACCTTTTTTAAGGATCCCAGCTCCTTCGCTAAGGGCAGAATGACAAACAATGGAGCTTAATATCTTCCTTGAACTGAATTTTTTATGTACTACAAAATAGAATAAAATATTACAGTCCAAACACGGTAATGCTCAAAGCGGAGTGGAAAAAGAAGAAAAGGAGTGAGCATCGTGGAAAGAAACCTAGGTCACATTTTGTTTATTCTTCCACTGTATTGGCTTAATAATTCTTCCCAACATAGTTTTGAATATGTGCCTATGTGTTCTTTCAATGGAACTACATGTAGAATACTAGAAATGAGTAGCCTTCCGTAAGCCGTCTCAATAATCTCTGGCTTAAAGCCGTGCGAAGCTTGGGATTATATCCTATGACACTTTCTGGTTAGCATGAAACCGTTTTATAAGGCTATTATAAGAGATGTAAAAACCGTAGTTTGTATAACTCTCTAAGAAATCAGTTTATATTATGATACAATTTTCTTTCTAGTAAAACAAGATGGCGGATTCTATTTGGGTCGGCGATGCCCTCACCATTGGCTGAGAGGGGACCAGTCCTAGCCATACCACCCATCCAGGCCGGTGCTCACACGAAATGGCGGTCGGCACGCCCCTCCATGTGGCCAATTCTCAACTCGTTTGTAAACAGTTAATAAAATGAACCATCCACGCTTTGACGGTGAGCTATATAATCGACCATAGGTTATTTACATAATTACCATCAGCACTGGGTAACTACATGAAAGATGAAATGATTACAGCATTAAACCTATAAAATGTACGTCCATTTTGAGTGTCAAGCAGCTAAAAGGAGCTGCATCAGAATTAAAAATGTCATACACTTAAACCTTATCTAGATTTCCTTGAAGTGTGTAAATATGCGGTACAATGACACGACGATAGATGGCTTTTATCCTGACCACGCACGGCTTTGAATTGGCCAAGAAAATCGTTATAAATAACTGGTTGCTACGCATAATAACTAACTGGGACACTATTTCATGGGAATCAATGTAATAAGCTACCTGATTGGTAGTGATGGCTGAAAAAGAAAATATAGTATGTAGTATAAATAGGCAACAGGTTATAGATGTAAGAGATAAATTATTTGTATCAGGGAAATGACAAAATAATGAAAAAATGAAGGTATCGAAGTAGGTCTCACATGAAGATGAAGGAAAACTGATGGTGGAGATTGAGTGCTTAAATTAGGTAGGTATTATAATTAGAGGAGAAGGGAATCTTGAGACGAAGATAACTTCTAGGATAGCCCTAAGGAAGTCGGCCTTCAACAAGTAGATTACAATAACATCTGAGATCTATTAAAACGAGAATAAGAAGTCGTTAAAATGATACCAATAGGATATTTCCATTTGTGGAACGGGGACAGGAACGCAAAGGAAGCATGGTATTCAGCCTCGAGATCTGGATGTAGAGAAGGACAAAGAAACTTAGCGATGAGATCGGAAATGAAGAATTAAAACAAAGAGACGTTGAAATGATAAAAAAGAACGTTCAATGAAGAAGAAGAATGAAGAAGAGATGGAAGGATATTTACTAGGAAGGAGAGCAAAGGATGAGGAAATCTTTTTTTAATATTTTAAACTGGAAAATTAATGGAGAGTTATCGAGACGTAGGATATGCAGAGGAAAGAATACAGATAAATAAAATCCTTCGCTCGTGATGAGGAGTTATGATTTGTATTATTCATTATAGAGAAGTTAAATCACTGGGAATGCATTACTTGACCACTCAATTACACAGTCAACTGTAGTGATAACAGAAATATTTCATTACACACTTTCTTATAAATCTCGAACCGGTCACTAAAAAAACAATCCAGATATCTTACCGCTCGAATATCGATAGAACTGTTTGCATAGCCATTTAAGAGTGCTTCAAAATAACATTCAATCATAGTTAATTACAGTTGTAAGATGCTCAATATGCAGCAGATTTCCAAATCCTGTAAATCTGGCTTTCCTGAATGAACTTGCGGGAGCACAATGGCGACAATTTCCTCCTCGATGAAGGAATATTTTGGTGATGATATTTAAACAAAATAATTAATTTTCTACCAAATATTTTGGTATTGATACGGACTTAAAAACCCAGAAAATAGATTTAGGAGAGAATTATTTATCGACATTAAGATTATACTAAGTGTAAGATTTACAGCACTACGAAAGCTATCAGTTATAAATATAATAATCAAATCTAAGTGCTGAGCTTCAACCCTAAATCTTTTAAACGTTAGAAGCTTAGTACACAAAATCATGGCTAATTCTTTCCAATCATTAGTAGTACAATATGCACAATATTTACCAACACGTCGAAAGGTGTATTACGGAGAATTAAAGTGGATGCAAATGTACTTATTGGTGTATAAGATATGGAAGCAACGAGAGATGTGATTCAATGTAATCAATGTGATGATTCAATGAGATGTGTAACCATCAAAATATCTCCTTGAAAGCCTCAAAATATACAGTTCCATTATGATAATGCGAATGAGCAAACGTATTAAATTTCTNAAGATTTCAAATTACATGCCATCACTTCAAACGCATACCATAGAGCATATCACATAATAATATTAAAAACCTTCATCTCTTAAAAGAAAATAAGAAAAACAAGAGAAGAGGGAGGTTTTGACTAAAATGGCGGAGAAAATAATTTGTTATTCAATCACTATATCACCATTTCCGCAGAAATAAATTCTTTTTACGTGAAAATATCAACATCTGACTTTTCGTCAGTGGCCTATCTACGCAAAGCGCTAATGTGGAATACAGTAATGGCTTTTACCTAGGCTAAAACAATTTTATCGTAGGAACCAATAACTCAATTTTAACGATGAAAATGTTACTTAAGATGGTTACTACTGACATACAGCTCCCAGCGCGCCTGATCACCGTTAGATAACTTACGGTCCGTTAAATTCTGACCATTCTGATCCGAGAACCGCCGATTTCTGCGGGAATAAACCGCGCGCGGCCACGGCCTTACCGGAAGGACGGACAGACACTCGCCGGCAGCAGAAGCCACAACTCGGGCCATCGTAAATCACCGCACGGCCCTAAGCAACTCGAGAATGGACGACGACGCATGGAAAGGCGGAGATCGCACGCAATTCAACCCTCCTCACGAGTACGATTCCGCGTACTGGGAGAGCGCAGACGGCAGATCCGTAAGAACTCACGCACATCCATCAATGGTCAATGAGGGAAGCGACATCCACAAAAAGGAGCGCGAACCACATTCTTACCTCTGGTGAAGATGGGATAAGCTCGTGAAACCGCAGTCTTTTTTTATGGTCCGCTCGCCGCGCCTCGTGGTCTCTATTTTAAATCGCACACGTCCATCCCGACCTCTCCTCGTCGCCCGCACAAAGGTTCACACTAATAATCACTCCGGCCTTTTTTCTGTCCCGTACAAAAAAGAATCGACTATTATTCTGTATTTTTCGCGCTCGAAGAGGACCGCACCGTGTCCGCCGTCTTCTTCTCGGTCTGAGTTAGTTACGGACGGACGAGCAAAGGCGCTGCTACCCAGTGGAGCGACGGAGGGACTCAAGGGCCACGTGATTGCCAGGCTTCGCGCCCTGCCGTCGGGGGTCGCCAGCGTACCATGAGGGGTCTTTGGTACCGAACCTGAGCCTTCCAAGCCGGATTCCCTTCCCCACTGGTGATCATAAATAAAGTTAGATTGAATTAACAAATGGTTGACGACACAGATGAGATCCGCACGAAATTAACCACCCTGGGAAACAATTCGTAAAAATGGAGAACAACTAATTACGAAGGAAATATTTTGGAAATTGCTTCAAAATTATATATTTTTCCATTTGCCGTGATTTATTTGAAGAATAATAATCTAAGTCAAGTTGTAAAGAGTAAATAATTTAATTTAAATTTGGATGAAATTTATATGATCGAATATCCTATTCAGAGGTTTGTTATGTTGGGCATGTATATAAGTATATTTGTGAGGGTATATATTTTGTAAAAAATTATTTTTATCTTTCCTCTGGATCCAATGCTAAACTTTAGGGGACCTTACCATATACTGGCCATCCTTAGCCGAGAAACCCCTTGAAATGCAGAGGAGAGTAAATTCTACATTTTAAATTTCTTCACTTGGAAAATCCGTTCATATATTTCGTGTTGAATCCGTTTCAATTTTTTTTATTTTGTTTGCAGAATGAGAGCACAAATTTATAAGAATCGAAACGTTTTGTCTATCATTTGATGGCTCATTCCATCAATATTTTTCTGATCTAAAATCCAAATCACTCTGCAGGTCGTCGTCGTACCTTTTGCATCATTGNCGTCGAGGGAGCCGATAGCGACCTCCACATAGCCTTCCATCGCCGGGATTCAGAGGCAGAGCTGCGATTCGTCATTGGTTGCGTTAAAAAACGCACGCAAGGAAGGCTTCCCTCGGAGTTTTTCCATTGGCCGTTGCGTGAGAACGGAATCGTTCGGGAGTCGCTACCGAATCGCATAATTATGGTTATGCGCTCGCAGCTCCGATTCCGAAAGATGGAAATGGGCGATAAATCTGAATGAGATTGTAAACACATGGAAGCGGTAAATTTAAGCGCGGAACAGCCATCTTCTTGATTCCTTCCGATGTTAAAAGGAGACTTAAAATTCTGTATACGGTTAATTTAAGGGGTAAATTGCTACGCCTACTTCTTAGCGAATCAGGCAGCGGTTATACGTTTCTAAAGGATGCAGTCGCTGAATTATGCTCATTAAAACGATCTCATTTTTATAAAAACCTGAATCGGATACGGAGATTTCCTTCATTATGACGCGCCTTAATCTCTCATGATCTAAACCGTAAACTTGGCATACAATTACGAAGCCGTAACTTTAAAAAATTCTGGTGATACTATGAGCCACTTTTAGTAAATTAAATTAAAATTCCGTGGATTAGGATTTAATAACCTGAGGGGGATGCCATTTCATTTTACAAATGCAAAGTTATGGAAATTCGTATATCCACTGGTTCAGAATGGATTTTTTTCATGGAGTTCGGCATGAATTGGTTATGAGATACGACATAAGAGATATTCAGTTATGTGATTTTAACAAGAATGGGAAATTTTCATCTAATACTACCGCTTAGTCTGACGTTTATACTACATTAAATAGTCGAACCGAATCGAAACCGTAAAAGAGTTAATTAAATAAACTAGGGACGAAATATCGTTTTCTTTATCGTAAAAAATGAACATAACGTGCCTTAAAAAGATGCTGTAGATGGATAAAAAACCACGAATCACGAAAAGAAATTAATCACGAATCTCGGAAGTCTATGTAATCGATACGTGTTTTCGCTAGTCATCCGTCAATATCCCAGACTACCATTATATATTTCTAAATATTTAAGGATTATTTAAGGAAAAACCGCTATCAGAATCTGCTATCAAAATCACGGATACATTACATATAGTCTATGTTGCATCGATATTGTGGTAGTAAAAATTTTAAAAGTGCTTCCACAACTAAGGTCATTCGCACTTGGACCCCCACCGGGAATCGAACCCGGAACAGCTTTCGACGAAGTTGAACGCGTTACAAACATGACTATCCAGATATAGACCATTATCGATATTATTAATTACTTTTGCTGAATATCGAAATCGTTCAGCGCCAACTATTTATCGACACGGAACAAAAATTCAGGCAAATTTATAATGTGGAACGCGTTGGTTTATGGTAATTAATTACTCTCTTGGACTGACGGTGAGTTTAGATTAAGTGTAACTAGTAATGGAAAATTCCATACGGTAGGAGTAATAGTTACACTTAATTAATCTCTTCTTAAAATCGATAATTATAGAAACTCATTATCTTAATCTTAACTTTAAAGCAGCCAATATGGTCTTTAAGCGTTTACAATAACTTTCATTAACCAATTATATAAATTTTGGCTTTAAATTAAAAAATAAATTCTTTTACATGGATGTGCGGAGATTTTTAAATTATAAAATTTCTACAAAAGACTCTATTTTTGAAAACGACACAGGAATTAGCAATGAAAGATTTACTTTGAGGAGAGAAAAAAAATGAATTACTTCAAGAGATTTTTCACTCCTTCGTCCTTACTTATAATTAGCTCGATCCATTATAATCGAAAATACGACATTATATGTATGAAAACGTTAAATATTCCCGATTTTCCGAATGTTATATTTACGCCTCGAAGTCTAATTCAAGGAGATCGCATTCCCATCTCACGAAAGACTGGTTTGTGGAGGAACCAATTGGCCCCTCCTCTTTTCCACTTGTGTTTCTTCCGCTCGCTCATTCATTAGCAAACCCGCGAGTGAGATGTTCTCAATCCGTTCTCTGCTCGAATATTTTCCAATTTGACCTTACGCAAACCGACACGGCCGATGCAAATCTACCGCTCGTTAACCGAACAGCGCGCCTTCAGATAAGTACCTCAAACAAAGCATTCGCTACACAGCTTCACCAGACAACGGCGAGGTTCAGATAAGTAAAGACTTTTAAAACGAGAGGTCGACTTGAGTCGGCGCCGCAGACTCTCCTCCCGAGGAATTCAAAGAGATGGCATTCGGCATCCTTCCCTTTGTTTTCAGGTTTGTTTCGTCTATTTTCATCGGAGGGAAGGCCTTCGAGAATAGAAACCGAGCGGGCATCGATGTTCCCTCCTGAGCATCGGGTTGACCAGAGGGCGACCGCACCTGCAGAACACGGGACGAAGGAAAGCCACCATAACTCCGCCCCAAAAACCACTTCCAATACGTGCTTTATGAAGGGGTTATTCTCCATCCACGAGACGGGACCGGCACGATAAACTGTACTGCAGAACATTTCGTCCCAAAAAATTCCTCCGAGGACAGCTCATGCACGTACTGGATCAGAAAACCCCACGCTGAGGGTAAAATTAAACTTATACGGTTCTTGGCGTTGAAAAAATCGCGAAAAATATTTACCCCCGCAGAAATAAATTTAGAAGGCGTTAAAAAAGCACGCTTCCCGTCGTTTCGCGTACCTAATTGCGGCGTATTATCTGACAGGATCTTCTTTGTTCGGTAATTTCAGCGGAATTTTATGAAGCGCGAATATGAGTTATCTAGCGAGATGAAATAGCGAGTCACCGGATGAGATGTCTCTTTAACATAAGGGGCAATTTTAGTTAATATGCGAACTTGGAAAGGGAAGTCGTCCGACGGGGCACTTAATAACACAACTCGAATCCTCTTCGGTGATGAGCACGATCTAGATGCTATAATTCACTAGATAATGACTCGCGACTCGCTTAATTTTCATTTCAGTATTGGCGATCGCTCTTTCTATACACTTGAATGAATCTGCGTTTATCTCTGCAATTCGTTAACCCTTGCACCCAGTCGTTAAAAAGGTGAATTCATTCCTTCAATCATTTTAATCAGGGGTGGATTCAGGCCAGAAGCGCAAAGGTTAGATCGAGGTCTCGATTAGGAACCATCGCCGTAAAAAATACCTATTTTGTTGTGAAATACACAGCAGTACACACAATAGAAAATTCAGTCGCTTCACTAAGGAAAGAATTAATATTGGAGAATAAGATTTTTTTCAAGTAATGAATAAACTTCACATGATCTAAAAACAAATTTTTTAAAGATAAACTCATCATGTATAATTTCATAAAATATGTAAAGTTCTACATTGTAGTAACCAAGAAGTTTTACCGCCATGGTACCGTGCCTCCATAAAAATTCGGAAAAGTATGTTATCTTGAATTCCGAAGCACTGTCTTATTGAAGCCCCCCAGTAGAATGACGACCTCAGCTAGCATTGAATACGCCTAATTATAAATCCATCCCTGATATTAATAAGGGATCGATTCTTGGTACTAGCCCTACCAATCATCGAACCTTCTGATTATTCATTTGTGCAAGTACTGTTCAACCTTGTTGCCCTTCTTAAAATGTAGATCACAAACAAAGGCTGACAGAAATCATCAAGTTTAGCTCATACGAGGTCTCTATGGAAGATTGCCTTTACATTCTCCACAATATTTCTTATGTGAACAACTATAGATCCGAAAGTTCCCAAACGTACCGAACCATCGACTCTACTATTGTTAATTCTCTAGTTATTCGCAGTAGAAAATGAACACAAAAATGACTCACTGGCCTTACGTTCGATGCAGTATGAAAAGCCCGATCGCTTCCTCCAGATACCGAGGAAAAATAACGTCTCTCAGACAAGCCTGAAGCTTCAGCCTTGAGGAATTTATTCAACCGAGAAGTGACGAAGAGTAATATGGATATCGTAATTCTAGAGATCCTTTCTATCGCGGACAGAAAAGGGGTAGTACAAAAAGAGTTATTCATCCGCCGCATCTGTGAGAGGATGTTTCGCAAGACTATTCCATTCGCCGGTTCGTAATATCTTATTATGGGCATGAAAGTACCTGGAGTCACACAAAATCGTTTAGGTGTAACAAAGTTTATCACAAATACCAATACTATTATCTTAGCTTCAATGACAATAAATTCTGTTTGAATATTATTGGATAAAACGCAGTTCCATTCAAATCAAACAGCTATTCTTGATACATTTGCTAGGAATTGCACATTTCAGCACCGCCACCGAGGTTTTCATCCTATTGCCGAGCTTAATGTTATATAGTAGTTTCCATTTTAAAATGTTATCAGTCATTACGTGAATATACACCGGATTTTAAATACAAAAGAAAAACATTATTGGAGATTGTTATTTGAAGGGTACTGCATTCATCTCATTTTCTAGTTCAAGTACAAAATCATATCCTGCCGATTAGTTTCAATATTTCCTCCTCTTAAGCGACGGTCATATCTTGGATAATCGCTGCTGCAAAAGTTTTAACTATGATAGAAATGTGATACTGAATCTTAATAATTTAATCGCTAAGGGGACGATAATAACTAAGGCAATCACTGTTGTGAGAGTTTAAACGCTGAAAGAAACACACTGCTGAATCATAAAATATCGATACTACAAAAGAATTTACCTTTCATTTAATGTGTAAGCATCTGAAAAGTTTCTTAGTTAGTTGAAAAAATTCTTAGCATAAGCAAAATTCAATAGATAAACGAGTAGTTAGAAGTTTAAATACTTCCCTCATCCAATTTTCATGGTGCATAACTTGATAGAGGAAAAAAACTAGTCTGCATGAGAATTGAGGCAATGTAATAAATCGAAGAAAGAATACGGATTCCAATGCTTTTAGCATTAATGGTATTTATACCGTTCATTTATTCATTCACTGAATTCATCATTGAGTTGTAAACTGTTTTAAAGAATGCCACCATTTATCATTCCTTATATTTCCTAACACATCATTCATTGAATGAACCTGCTATGCGATACTTAATTTATTAACTATTCTTACCTATAATCTAACGTTTGAGAAAGGTAAGATGTGAGCTGGGGAAAAAATAATGCAATACGCCAACAGTGCGATATCCTCTGAATAATCAATCAGTAAGTCTACATTGTGAGGATATTTCGTATTTATCAGAATATCAGTGCATTATAAAAAATAAATTAACTGTGCTTGAGAAAGACCGCAGTTAATTAGTCAAAATTTTGCAATGAATTGGAACAGTTTTTGCATCCATCATCGGCAAAAGATTCAATAGGATAGGAAAAACGATTTATGGTCTATAATTTTCTTCGAAGACAAGAGCTCATACTTGAAAGCGGTCGAAGCAGAACTAATCCAAGCAACGTATTCCCTTTCCCTTTCTCAGCCGATCACTGTAGTGCCTACTCTCCGCCCTCCTTACGCTGGGCAATACCCTTCGACGAGTCTCCGACCACCAGAAAAGCCCCAAACAAGCCATTCATCGAACATAAAAAAACGCTTAACTTTACCGCCACCTTCGTCCCAAACATTCTCCGCCCCGTAGTAAATACAATCGCCTCTCCCTGTCATCTATTTCGCTCGAACCATGAAACGAGTTCATATAATACTCGGCAGCAGGTTAGCGTCTAACAAACGACCCGATTCAGGCCACAAGTCATAGAGGGGCGGAGGATGGGCCTCAATGGCTGCACCCAAAACTAATATAAGGAAGCCCTACAAAGGGCACTCCTCTCTCTCCCACGCCACCCCATTACCCCTATCCCATGCACCCTCTCTCCCTAATCAGCCCTAATCACATTCGCGGCCCAAACAACGGGGTGGCAATTAAATTCCACTACATCACCACTTGAGGCATGCATCGGTAGAGCGGGAGGGAATGTCTTGTGCCAGTGGAGGGAGCGGAGGCTATCGCCGGGGAATCGGCCGTGCAGACATACGGGGATGCGTGGCGAGAGGTTCCTGACGGAAGTTCGGCGGAAGGCGTCGAGGGAGCCGATAGCGACCTCCACATAGCCTTCCATCGCCGGGATTCAGAGGCAGAGCTGCGATTCGTCATTGGTTGCGTTAAAAAACGCACGCAAGGAAGGCTTCCCTCGGAGTTTTTCCATTGGCCGTTGCGTGAGAACGGAATCGTTCGGGAGTCGCTACCGAATCGCATAATTATGGTTATGCGCTCGCAGCTCCGATTCCGAAAGATGGAAATGGGCGATAAATCTGAATGAGATTGTAAACACATGGAAGCGGTAAATTTAAGCGCGGAACAGCCATCTTCTTGATTCCTTCCGATGTTAAAAGGAGACTTAAAATTCTGTATACGGTTAATTTAAGGGGTAAATTGCTACGCCTACTTCTTAGCGAATCAGGCAGCGGTTATACGTTTCTAAAGGATGCAGTCGCTGAATTATGCTCATTAAAACGATCTCATTTTTATAAAAGCCTGAATCGGATACGGAGATTTCCTTCATTATGACGCGCCTTAATCTCTCATGATCTAAACCGTAAACTTGGCATACAATTACGAAGCCGTAACTTTAAAAAATTCTGGTGATACTATGAGCCACTTTTAGTAAATTAAATTAAAATTCCGTGGATTAGGATTTAATAACCTGAGGGGGATACCATTTCATTTTACAAATGCAAAGTTATGGAAATTCGTATATCCACTGGTTCAGAATGGATTTTTTTCATGGAGTTCGGCATGAATTGGTTATGAGATACGACATAAGAGATATTCAGTTATGTGATTTTAACAAGAATGGGAAATTTTCATCTAATACTACCGCTTAGTCTGACGTTTATACTACATTAAATAGTCGAACCGAATCGAAACCGTAAAAGAGTTAATTAAATAAACTAGGGACGAAATATCGTTTTCTTTATCGTAAAAAATGAACATAACGTGCCTTAAAAAGATGCTGTAGATGGATAAAAAACCACGAATCACGAAAAGAAATTAATCACGAATCTCGGAAGTCTATGTAATCGATACGTGTTTTCGCTAGTCATCCGTCAATATCCCAGACTACCATTATATATTTCTAAATATTTAAGGATTATTTAAGGAAAAACCGCTATCAGAATCTGCTATCAAAATCACGGATACATTACATATAGTCTATGTTGCATCGATATTGTGGTAGTAAAAATTTTAAAAGTGCTTCCACAACTAAGGTCATTCGCACTTGGACCCCCACCGGGAATCGAACCCGGAACAGCTTTCGACGAAGTTGAACGCGTTACAAACATGACTATCCAGATATAGACCATTATCGATATTATTAATTACTTTTGCTGAATATTGAAATCGTTCAGCACCAACTATTTATCGACACGGAACAAAAATTCAGGCAAATTTATAATGTGGAACGCGTTGGTTTATGGTAATTAATTAATCTCTTGGACTGGCGGTGAGGCTACGGTGAGTTTAGATTAAGTGTAACTAGTAATGGAAAATTCCATACGGTAGGAGTAATAGTTACACTTAATTAATCTCTTCTTAAAATCGATAATTATAGAAACTCATTATCTTAATCTTAACTTTAAAGCAGCCAATATGGTCTTTAAGCGTTTACAATAACTTTCATTAACCAATTATATAAATTTTGGCTCAGTTACACATTTATGTAGCATAATATCCCTTAAAAAGTAAGCCAAAGAAGTCTTTTGTGTCCAATTTT
Source organism: Ladona fulva (assembly GCA_000376725.2). Lineage (NCBI taxonomy): Eukaryota > Metazoa > Arthropoda > Insecta > Odonata > Libellulidae > Ladona > Ladona fulva. The sequence goes on along the minus strand of KZ308287.1, from coordinate 1,435,361 downwards.
CAGAGGGTAGCTTCTAACATCGAAGAGGGATATGAGGATATTATCATAAATCCATGGCAGATAGGCTCCCGTGCAAACTGATTACGAGTGTATCACTGTTATTGAAAGCATAATGAAAAGGATATCTGAAATATCAATTTTTGGAATGAATGGCTATTCAACATATGTCTTCATACATATGATTATATTTGTACTCTTTTGATTTGATAGCATTTCTCGACAAGGCGCTAGGAATTTTATACTCAATCCAGTACGCATGATTTATTAATTTATCGATGTCGTAGGATAAATATTTCTAACATTTCTTAGATGTTTTTTACCAAACGGTTACAATCCTACTGAAATAACATGATCGATATCTAACTTATTATCTATCTTCAATATTATAGTCAGCACCTGCTAAGAGTTCTAATCTCAAGGTGAGACACCTCTTTTCACAAAGTCTATTCAAACTTCCTTCTAAATCAACGACCATTACAGAAGCGAATTATTATTTACGACATTTCACAAATGCTTCATACAAATAAAATGTTTGGATATTTGGATAGTCTCGACTTTGAATTAGAAAAATCTAGAGATAGAATATCCAAATCTGCGGATGAGGTGGTTTACCTTATGAATGGAACAATAATAATACTTAGGAATTTTCAGTGAAGACACGAAATAAAAGTAGACATTCATCTATTGAAAGTTAATAAAATCTAAATCCATTATTTTATCAAGGAAAATAAGTTCGTAACATTGATAGACTGCTATATCTGGAGCAATGTTCCCCTGTAATGATATCCAAAGTCGGTGCTTATACACTGCCTTATTGAAAAAGAGTCATAGATTATTATTTATATTAGATAGATCATTGATAGTTCATTGACTTACACTTATATGAATTAGATCTGAGAAATCGTGATTTTTATTTACGTAAAATACTGCGCTTTGAGCGTAAATACAGTAAATATTCGCATAAAAACATTTTTTCTTACTTCAAAGGATGAGATTGACACAAATCGTAATTTACTTAATAATTCAACGAATGTATTTATTGTTCCATTGCACTGATGAGTATTTTTATTTCTTATATTACAAAGAGATAAAGAAGCGCTTGAAAATTATTCTAAGGAACCAGGTTCTGTAAATCCGTTACCTAATATTTTGATTTTTCACAATATGAGAAAACGATAGGATCACGCTTGCCTACTAAAATATTGTCTACACAAACTGAGAATAATTCAAAGTTATAGGGATCTTGTGCTTAAGTTAACCAGTTTAATATTGTAGCAGGTATTCAGAAAAAAAGCCTGATAATCAAAAGAGCTCCTCGTTAAGTTATCAGTTTCATATCCTTCCAAATTTATTTTTAAGACTATATTGTTAACCTATTCTAAAATAGAGAATATAAGAAATCAATATTCTGAGCATATTATATATAAAAGTATATAAATATTCTTTGTGATTGAGATTTTTGGAGATTTAACGGAGACCAAAGCAAATTATGCCTTTGACATGTAATTTAAGAGACAGTGAAAACAAGGATGACCATAATGTGAATTGGCTAGCACCCTAAACGTAAAAATACACTTCGGTTGGAAGTAGATTGAAGTATGTATGCTGCAGAGAACTGAAGGAAAGAATCTCATCATTAGACAAGGAACAAATACCTACAAGCCAAACACCACAATAAAAGCGTTCAGAAAATGTATCAAAGTTCAGAAAAGCATGTTCATACGGTATACACAGGGGGTTTACAACGTTTTGCTCTTCCATCAATTTTTCGCAACCTTCGAGGAATGAAGTCTTCCCTTGGTCAATAAATCGCGTATTTTCACTTGCGAATGATACCTGGAGTGGGAGAAAAAGCTTATTTTAATAGAAGTCAATCATAAAGAGTAAATATCGGTTATACTGTGAAATAGTAGCATCATGTTATAGACAATTCAGCTAGTAGTGTGTAAGTTTGTGAATGGAAAACTGGACACCCTAAGTTTGGAGAGGCTAATGTTGTCAGCTGTAACTCAAAAATTGAAATCTTCTAGTTTAGGCAGTTTAACCAAGTACTTAACGGCCGCGAAATTGACTCTTTTCTTATAATACGTATTATTTGATATTTAGAAAGTGATATATCGTGAGGGTGACTCAAAGCGCGTTTAATATTGATTTCTATCAATCTCAGCTAATGACTTACGATTTTCCAAATAATTTCACATTCTTAGGCAACTTCGAAAGAAATCAACTTTAATATAGAATGATTGAGTAGACGTAAACTGTCGAGAATTTGAACTTCAGGAGATGGTTATCTTTTTTTTTGTGAAATTACAGTGCACATGATGATGGGATAAATTGATTGTAAATTTGCCCTTCCGAATACTTTCTCTCAGAAGGCGTAAGAAGCGAATATTATCTTGGATTACGGAGACACTTCGGTTATCGTAAAATACCTGCATCTAAGCACATATTTAATAGTTGACATCGATGACCAATCTCAACTTTCATTTAAATTACTCATCATTTTTTTTCCGGTGGAATCATAGGAATAAGTTATGCAACATTTGTACGAACAGGATCGTACAGAAGCTACTAAGTTAATTTCATGTTAATGTCAAAGAAGATTTTATGCACGAGAAACTTCTGTTTCACATAAATACAGAGCAAAATTTCAGCATTTGTGAGCATGGCACTGTAGTATCCAAGTATTTAAGAAATTATATTAGTAGTTTTTGTTAAGGAGAAATTTTAAACTTTAAGAATTCGATTCCTAATCTGCAAAATTTGGAGCTTTTATAATCTGAAAGTGACATTCTGATATTGGTATCTTTAGGTACCAATTTCTAAGGAGCTTCCGTTAGATTTCGCGATAATCTCTTGGCTGCTTCTCATCGTTCTTGAATTTTTAAACCTATGAAAGTTTAACTGATGTAAGGAAAAACAAAGCAAACATTTTTAGCATTGAGAAAACTGATATATTGGTTTTCAAATACATCGATTAAACGAATCATTCTGCAATGAAAGCTGTTCATGGAACTAACCTTACAACGATGAGGAATCATACTATGTAAATTAAATTGATGAGATAAACATAAAAATAATAATTTATTTATGATACAGATTACTAAAATTTTGCGTAACATTTTATCGGCGTTGGATTCAAGTTATTTTATCTGCAGGTAAGTTCGTGCATGAAAATTTGTACCTCAATCTCACGAATTACACCAGCGTTTCAAGATAATTGCTGATTCATTTTTTTTCTCCCGAGCACCCATATCTTTTCTCCCCCTTGAATTAGACGCCGCTCCTTCCGCACCCTTCTCGTCCGGCGACGACCCTCTGTTTTATGGAATGGGCAATTGAGCGGTGGTGAGTAGCATGGGGATCGGGAGGCTCTTCCGCGCGCTCTACCACGACGCGTGGCTCAACAATTAGCGGTGGGTTTCCGGGATTTGAGGTGCCACGAAGATAGACGAGTATCCGTCCGAACTGCGTCCGGGAGGGAGATCCCCTGTCAAGAACGCCATATTTTTTCCATCTCCCCTTTATCTTTCTCCGACCTTTACCTACGTTACTGTTTTGAAACAAGACCTGCGGTTAAGGGTTGATGGGCTGGGATCATTTCACATTTCCCGCCATTTTTCTAGCAGGATGTTTGTTCCGTTTTATGTTGTTTTTATTGACGAATGTTATCCCGTCGGAAAAAAGAATTGGCGCATCACATTATTATCTCCCTCTTGCTTACAATAGCAGAGGCATTGATGGATAAAATCTGGTACCTGCAGTTTTATATGGTACTGTGTATGAAATCAGTTTATTACTGTTAATTAATATCAGTGCAATTTTCTTCGATTAAGCTTCCCGCGATTTGTTCTGATATGCCAGTAGTAGACAAAATATTTCTCTGTTTTATAAAAGGAATAATAATGTATTTTTGTGGATCGGTAGCTAAATCAATATTTGAATTCTAGGAATATTTTTCCCATGCAATAGCTAATGAGTATTGTTTGTAAAACACTATATGAATTATAAAAACAACATTTTCTGTTTCAACAAAATAAAGATTGCTAAAAAATATCGGTAACATGTGTATTTTCTTTTGAAAGGTATCTCAGTTGGAATTTTTCTTCCAACCAGGAGATGTAAAGAAAATGTGACCAATGTTACATACAGGAGGAGCTATGATAATTGATAAATCTCTTCCAAAAGAACTGTTTGTATGAAATCTTAAAATTTACGGAGCTAATATGTCTGACTCATCAGCATCAGTGAGGAAACTGACGAAGTATACAGCAGGGTATAGACAGAATAAAAAAATGAATTTTTTTGATGAGACACTGCGTTATCAGCTTCTATTCAATAGGACATTTGGGAACTCGAATGAACTTTGAACGGAGAGGAGGTCAGACACGCACTCCGTCCACACCCATTTATAGCATTATGTCGCGAGTCTTAAAATATGTTGATAACGTTCCGATGTCAGTCATAAAACTCAGCGACCTAAGAACGCGTTCGAATCACTAATAAAGGGCTTGATAACCCTAATATGCATTTACTAATTTTGTGATTGATGTGAGAAATGTTTTCTTCAACTACGATATTGGAGTATTAATATTGCGGGATGGTTGAGAAGTATTCTAAGAAGGAAATAAATGTCAGTATTAATATCGCGTTCCCAATCACAATTCAACCGCGATAGTAAAGTCCCAAGTAATTGAATTTGAAAACCTAGGTTTAGTTGTACTTTGAGAACTTTGATCATACAAAATGGAATGGCAGATTTTGGATTGCAAATTTAATCCTTACATTGCAAATTATTAAACAAATAATAAAGTGTTATTTACTTCATTTACCTCATAATGTGGAAGAGGAGCAAACATATGCAGAAAATTATGCTCAAAAAAATTATTAGCTCTGAAATTCCAATATAATCAGTGTAAGCGGAGAAGAACTGGTAGCCTAAACATCATCTACTTAGGATGGCAGGGAAGGTTAGGCGGTGACTATAATTTTTTATGATGTGCTTCGTTTATGGCAGAATCCAACATCAGCATAAGAGGACAAAAGTTTTCACCTGGCTTAGAAACATTAAAAACAATGAATAGGAAAGAAAGCAGAATACAGGTCTCGTATATTAATCATCAGTGTGGCAGCAAAAAATGTGTGATGACAATGATTGGTTTCCGCTCTACCGGGAATTAACGTGATTACTCCGTGTTTTCCATACTCCAATGCTCCCATGCTTTTGCAAAATCGTATTAGTAGTTGAGAGCTCAGAAATGCTCTCTTTCATTCCAGATACGTTTCGGGAAAATTCATGCATAAGCGAAACAAACTTCTGCATGCCTTCGGGAAAAAGTTCGTTTTGATTTCTGCTCCGTTTTAGGAAAGGGACTACCAGAAGTAGCGGTAAAAAAGAGAGTGTCGCGTTCACAATTACCACCTCATTGCCCTACGCAGCTTCCGAGCGAGAACGCATAGCTAACTTATATATGAGCTTATCGGGAGTGCCACGCGTACATGGAGAATTATGGGACAAATCTGTTAATTTATCGCCCCTTTCCAAACAAACACAGGCACGCATCCCCAGAGGCTCTCGCTCCTGCCCTCCGTCCATTCTAAAAACTGCCCCTCTCCTCATCTTCACCGCCTCCGGATGGACCCAAACCCGCCCCCCAATGGACTCATAAAGGTAATAACGCAACGACACATTTATTTTTAATGCTAGACCGATAACAATCGCGATAAAAAAGAGTTACGAACGGCGATTCTTTTTCCGGCGGTTAAGAGCCACTGTGGTTCCCGCCTTGGGAGACGAAGTGGTTGCCATGCGACGCAGACGCTGGGGGTATTCCACAGAGGGTTCCCGTCCGAACCCTTTGGCCGTCCACGCCCACCTCGGGGTTGTCGTCGAAGGGCCGCGTTAATCGCGTGCAGATAGACGCCGTCGGGAGGTGTCGCTTTCGGAAGACGCGGATCCGCCCATTTCGAGCGTGGTACTCCCACGCGGGTCGCACGTGCATGGCCCGACCCCCGCCCACACGCGAGAAAGACACCCGCGTTATCTGTTCCTTGACGACTAGGGGCGGGACACCCTTTGGGACGGACGACGAGCGCGGTCAAAACGCCCCCTGTGGGGTCACGGACGAGTCAATGGGTTTTCCATCACCCGGAACGGTAGGTTGTTTAAGGCAGGTTCACGGTGTTTACGCAAGTAAAACGGACTATCCTTTTCTGTGGAAGACCTCGTACAACGGCACTCCGTGGGTCGGTTGGGGAGGGTGAAACTGAGGAATCATTCTTTCGCGAGGGAAGGACAACGATGTAGACACTATTTCCTCACCCATCGCGCCTGTCAACACTCCGTGGATGTCGCACTAAAAGGGTTGGAATGGCAAGGATACGGGTCATATGCGCTTGTTTTGGGGGAGACGCCCACCAGGGATGCAGCTCCTTCGGACTCACCGGAAGGTGGAAAGTGGCCGATTGCGGATCCGAAGACCTCTGCTCTGCAGACCGACGCGGTGCGGGGATGCGTGTAGGCCGCTCTCTCGCTCGCTGCCCGCGCCTGGCAATGCTAACACGGCTTCTGCCGCTCCTCCGCCTTTTGGATCGTCGCCGCCTCCCGTGGCTGAGAGGACATTGCGCGCGCGGAAGCTCTCTCTACCGTCCCTCTCTCTGTATCTCTCTCTCCTCTTCTCTCCACCCTTCCTGGTCTCCCTTCCGCCCCCAAAAAACTTCCCGAAAACTTCCCTTCGCTAGTCTCACCCGCTTCGGCGCACCGTCACTCGACAATGAGGTGCGGGGGGACCCAGACGTGAGAAATTCTGCCCGTCGACTGGCAATACGTGAGTTAAGTATTGACGATGGTTTACTGCCGAAGAGAGAGGAGAGAAGTTGGAGGGGCGGAGGTGAGCAGAGGGGTGGGGGTGGAACGGGGGACGGCTTCGGGGGATGGTACCCGCTCCCTGCTTCGGGCCCGGGGGCGGGAAAGGGGGAAAACGCCGCGGAGGCTAGGATGGGTTGCGTGCGTGTGTGCGGGGGGCGTGAGGGGGGCGATAGACACGGGGGCAGGGGGAAACGAGGGTTGCGTCGGGGGCTGTGGGATGAGGTGTTGTGGTTCGGATAGGGGAGAAATGGGGAAAGGGGAGAACACGGAGAGTCGCATGCCGGGGCCATCCTCCCCACGGCCCCTCTCGCCTCCCCCATTTTCTCCCCATTCTGCCCCCTCGCCCCCTCCCCCATAGGCTACCGCCCTTGCCGCCAACACGCCGTCGGGTGACGTAACGGTCACGTGGCCACTACGACTCCCCAATCACATTACCTTACATCGAGACCGAACTCCGTCCTTCCCCTCTCCCGCTGAGATACACGAGGCGCTCCCCCTTCTGAGAGGCGGAGCGGGGGATCACGGGGGGCAGGAGGGGGGCAATCACGGAGGAGGGAATTACGAACGGAGGGAAAAACGCGGCGAATCTCTGCCTTCGACGCGAACGGGTTTTAGAAAAGACTTTCGCGAGTTCTCGAGCGCCTGCGGTTCGCCGTTAATGAGATCGGCGCCGAACGCCTCGCGACGCGAAAGGAGAACGGATATTTTTTTTCTCTCCTCGCTCCTGTTTTATACGTCATTTTTTCCGCTTCGGTTGCGCCGGATTCCGAAAGAGGAGGAATCGAGCTGACGCCCACGTGCGCGTGAAAAAAGCCTTATAGGAAATATTAAAAGGCGTCGGAGTGCGCCGGAGTCTGAATTTCTCTAGATTATGACCGAAGCGGGGGAAACGGCGGCAGATCCGCGTTTTTTTATGGTATGTCACCTCCGCGAGGATACCAAACGGAGCATTTTTTAATTGCCCTCCTCATGACTGGACTGGCATGAATTCGTTTCGCAACGACCGACTTTATGAAGGCGAGACGGTGCTGGGCGATAATAAAAGCGATCTATGCCATATTAAGATCTTTAAGGAGTTATTAAGTCTGAGGTAAACGAGATCCAGGCTGCAATTTAGCTGTTTACAAAAGGCAGGGAAAGTTGCTGTATGACGGGAAGATTGACATTCCGCAACTTGTTTGGATAAAATCCACTAGCTGGGCAATAAAAAAATTGCAGAAGAAGCAATTATGAAAAAATGCTGGATAAATTCTTCTTTAAAACGATTTCAACCGATTCAAGTGCATCTATGTTGGAAAAGATTTAACACAGATGGATGACCGATGGACCGCTTGCAGGCCTTAAACCGTGCGGACTGATTGCTAATTCTTTCCATAAAGAGCTATTTTTTCTCTTTTTCCTTTCCAGTTAGCTATTTATATCTAATTTCACAATCTTAAGACTTAACTGAAGTGGAGAAAAGCAAATTTTCTACTAAGGATTTAAATGATGTATTAGGTTGCCATCAAAATTTAAATTGACATTTCGATGATTTTTTTATGATTTAAGTATTCAGCAAAGTACTATGATCTCTAAGTCTTCGTGATAGTTAATGCGGATCACTGGGATAAACCTTGACTACTCCGCGATAAACAAATGAGCTTACGCTGGTAGAAATAGAGAAACATATTCCTGTGAACGTACTGAAATACGTATACAGTAAAATATATCAATAAACCGATGTTTACCATGAAATTGTAATGTTTGAATATTCCAGCACAACCCCAGCGTCCCTAACCTACAGCAACAGGAAATTCAATTAACCTACTCCTTTAATTGCGCTTTTAAGCAACTCCGGGCATCGGGGACGGGCGACTTACATACATGGACGCGGCCGCTATCGACTAGCTACCAGCGAGTTAACACCACTATATTCCTTTTTGGCATCGGAATGGATCGTAAGTAACACGAAAAGGAAGGAGTCCGGAATGGGAGGAGAGCGGTGTCATTGAGCGGACGGTAGAGGTGAGCGGGGGATGTCCAAAGAGGGCGGCCCTTAATGGCCTCTGGTGGATCGAGTGGAAAAATGAAACCCAACCTTGAGGCAATTAAGACTCTGTATGACACAAACTCCGAGTGATGTCTTCACTAAGGGAACTCAGCCTAAAGAGGAAAAGCAGGTTCGAAGGAATATGTAGGAGAGGAGGAGAGAGGTGACAAAAGATTCCACCGCCGCGAATGGGCTTCTAATCAGAGCTTTGGAGTCGGAGCCAGAAAGAGATGCTATTTTCTGCTACAACGGGAATTTTCTCAGTCTGATGAGATGACTTGTTCCATCTTTGATTAACAGTAAGTTATTTTCGTCCGAGACCAATTAGTCCAAATTCACGTCATAATTTATTTTCTATAGAAGAAACGGCAACAGTAGTAAGATAATTACAGTAGAAACGCTACATTAAGGATTAAGTAAAGGTGTATAACTTCGCACGGTGAAGCCGTGCGGCTGAAACCCAAGGAATAACAAGTGTGAGAAATAGCGACATGACTGGGACTCGAACCCAGGTCTCCCACTTTCCGGGCAGGTATTCTAACCACTGAATTATCATGCCGCGTCTCTTCCATACTGTTTGGTTACGCTTTCAAACGCTACATTTATTAAGATGACATAAATTGAAAACGAAATTTTCTTATACAATTCAGTATCAATGCAATCTTCCGACTCTCATATATCTACTCTTAAGCTTCCTGAGGATGGATATTTTCAGAGGGCAAATTCTCCAAACATATGAGCAACCATTCCTCACGTACTTTAGCAAGTCATTCTCCTTACTTTTCTGCTTTACTTTCTAGATGTCTTTATCATCGTTATAGGACACCAGGAGGATGAACCTGAATTTGATTGTCCTGCTTTATAACTACAAAAAACAGACATTTATGATGTTCAAAACTAACAGTAAAAAGTGCTTGCGACAATTATTAAGGATCGAGTCTCCTACTGATTTGTATCATACTATTCACTATTCTACTATACTATACTATTCACCCAAAATAGACCAAATAAACTCTTCAAATGAGCGAAAAAATTCTGCAAGGCTACCATTTTAATGTTGAATTTAGTGCAACGAATTACCATACAATTTTCTCCACGCTTATGAGGTTAATTTCGTTTTCTTCGAAACGGAATCTTGTAATATGCATTTACTGTTCGATGTGTAATTAAGTTCAAAGCAAATTTTAGCAATCGTAATTAACACTGAGAGTGTCATAAAAACCATTTTTTAGGAAAATTCGAGGAAGAAGAACACAGAATATATCGTTGTTGAGTAAAACTGGCTGCAATTTCGTCTACTAAAATATTAAAAGCACATAAGAGTCGATAGACTCATTTCAAGTCTAAGGTCTAGAGCACAAGCTGCTATTTTGTAAGCAAAGCGCACTCCCAAAGAGAATTACAATCAAAAATTATTAAAGCTAAGTTAAAGGCTGACTTCAATCGGAATCGTCTGTGATAACGAAATTCAACCGAAGAAATATAAATAATTTGCAAATAGTGGAATGGTAACAAAATTGGATGAATTTTCAAAGTTGGCAATCGCAATCGGTTTTGGAGGTCTTCCCAACCCTTGAAAGAGTGGAAAAGGACTCACGAGTGTATGAGGTTGAATAACACAGTGATGAAGGGTATATTACTCCTGCTTGGGCATATAGTAAAGAGGACAGGGACACGTAGTTAAAGGGAAATATTTGAATTATTGGTATTGGAAATATTGATACATGTTAGACAAGAAAAACCAACAATAAAATAGAAGAAATAAGTTAAAAAAGAAAGATTTATGATTGGGATAAATTTTTAATATGTGACAGGACTCAATAATAATAAATATATTTATATTTCATATGTATATAAATATATTTACATTTCAATATATTTACTAGAAGCAATGATTGTTCATTAAGATATGTAATATTAAATAGTTAATCGATTTTCGAGTCAATACAATAAGTCGTGTCAGTAATTGCAGCCTAAAAAATTCACATAATTATGGTTGTCATCCTGGGGTGACAGGAATTCACTTCGACTTTATAAAGTTAATCATCTACAACTGGATCACCTTCCATTCAGATATGTAATATTAAATAGTTAATCGATTTTCGAGTCAATACGATAAGTCGTGTCAATAATTGCAGCCTAAAAAATTCACACAATTAAGGTTGTCATCCTGGGGTGACAGAAATTCACTTCGACTTTATAAAGTTAATCATCTACAACTGGATCACCTTCCATTCAATCATATTTTCATTCCGCTTATTAGCAAAGAAAAAATTTACAGAAAATCATGATACCATATTTTCTAGAAATTAAGATGGTTTTAGATTTTTAGATGGTGATAGGTAAAGAAAAAATCCGTAACTTCGAATAGGAAAATGGGAATAGTTATTTGAAATTGCTGAATAGTTGTTTAATTCAATTTAGAATAGTTGTAATTGCTCCAAGCGATCTTCTCATGCAACGCATGAATAAGGCATACAAAGAGTAGTCGATTGAGCATTTAAAGAATAACAGCTTCCGCCACTCTTATCCTAAGATAGGTTTCCAGAAAGGCAAGAAAGAGTCACAAACAGGTGCTCATTCTATAGTCTCGCTTGTAGACATCGACAAAAGGATTACACAGAGGAATTTAATTTAGTGTTTCATGCATACGAAGAGTATTTAGAGAGAATGGAACAAGAAAATCGATATAGTCAAAGGGCATGTTTGCTTATTCCTAAGGCGGTGAGCTCACATAAATCTGGAGGGAAGTATTCGTTTGATGGATGAATGAATGATGGAATCTGTCTGTAGGTTGACCAATAACCTGGACGTGATGTAAATTTTTCAGGCATATATCCGATAGAGGCTATAGAAATGGACTTCTCCGACTTGCAGTAATAGTGAATCGATGGACAAGTGATGAACTGAGGGATGAAAATACTTTGGAATCTTCGGAGATGAGCTGCAAATAGACCGTAACAAATTTAGCATTAAAAATACCAATGCAAAGTTTACGCTCAAGTTTTCAGGGTAAAGATATTAGTATCCACCCATATATTGGTTCTTTGAATTTTATAACTGAAATACAACACTTTGTCAGTAACAAGCTGCGAATTGCGTAGATTTCAGAATTCGGTCAAAATTTTAATGCATTACAAATTCATGAAGAAATTATGCAGGATTATATTGGAGTAAAAAATAAAAGTATCGTGAAATCATCAGCGTATAGCATCTCTCCGGTTATAAGACACGAGGAAATGTATAATATGCATAAAAATCACCGTGTATAAAGGATTACCTGCAGTGCATGCCCGCGGATAGCACGAAAGAGAAAGGTGAAAAATCGATAGCACAACCACGCAGTGCTCTCACCATAATGTAATGAAGCAATCCCTTTCGGATGAAAACACCTCCAGCGCATCGAAAACGCTCAAATGTAAACGTAAACGAAAGTTCCTCCAAGAGAAAATCCCGATGAATCACATCTCCGGCAAAAAAAAAACGCTCGAGCCACGGGCAAAATAATTAAACGGCCGCAAAAGCGCATGGAGTGCAAATGAGGCGAAATTCCATGCGATAGAAGATATCGCAACGATTCAAATTGCTGAAAATTGCCAACCTGTTAACGATGGAAGGACGTAACGGCGATGCATAGCGAGGGAGAGAGGAGAATGGGGAGTAGGGGAGAGGGAGAAGGGGTTAGCCATCTGCAGGACCGGTAGAGGGAGAGAGAGAGAGCGAGACGAATCCTTTCGTCATTTACTCCCGAAGAGAGAGAGAAGAAAATACCTTTTCCGAGGGGCACATCTTCTTCCGAATGAGAAAAAGAGAGGATGGATGTAAATCACCGGCGATGGAAAAAATGAGGACTATAGATTGTGAAGGCGCGGCGACCGCCTGTGGTCGACTGCGGAATTGCGAGTATTATGTGAGGAGAGCGAAGCGAATGCAATTAGAAGAGGGAAGGAATGAAAAGGAACGATTGGCTCGAGAGGGAAATAATGGAGAGGGGACGACGAAGTTTTCATAAAAGAACGTGGGGTAAATGAATTGCTGGGTTAGGGCCGCAAAATATCAATGTGGTACATGCAGGACGGTTTTGCTTCGGAGATATAAGAAGGCTATGGGAATCAATCGACTTACTACACAGTGGAGAACATGGGGAAATCTGGTATGAGTTTTTTATGAAGGAGGACTTCAAACATTGAATATAGTGGCATCTCAACCGATGAAGAATTCTGCTAAGGAAAACTTTTTTGTTGTTTTCGGACACGGATACAGCGGATATGGAACACATTTGATTGACATACATGTTGTTAGGATAATCCCCAATTCATAATGTACACTTAAATTCATTAATGGACAACACAAAGCATTTCCCGCAATTTCTTTTCAGTGTTTTTCCCATTTGGAATAAAATTAATGTTTTTGGCTGAATTTACGAGTACTTCAGCTTTGGGCAACTTTTGGGAAATAATATTACGTCTAACGATGGTTTCATCAACGAAAATCTTCCGGAACTCTCTTTGTTAGCATAATAGACCATGTGAAACAATTTATACTTCATGACATAGGGTTTTATTCCTTTATTGTTTCATAATCCAAGCATTACATTCAGGGAATTCGTTCACAGTTTTGCTAATCGTCTTGAAAATGTTCCTTCGCGAGAACGCTGGATCGTTAGCTATCTTAGTCGCTGAGAGAAGACAAGCAGTGAAGAAGGTAGAATATTCTACAGTAAAAGAAGAGAAGTTTGTATTATCGTTAAGACAACCCTTTTCGACTTCGTTTCAGCTATATTATCCTTGACGCCAAGAACTTCGATTATCATCCTCATGTACCTTTTAAATTTATTGGAACATCCTTGGATATAGAAAATGCGTCTTTTCACCGCCTTTCCCTTTCGCCTTGTATCTATTTCTTATCTTTCTAAATTAATTTAAGCTAATATCTTTGTTATCAGAGAAAAAGTAATTTGTTACTTTATGTAGGTAACTGTGAAATAACAGCCTTTAGAATATTCACTTAGATTGATGAACATGTTTGTATGCACAATGTAATAATTGAGGATACATCAATGGAGAGGATGTGAGAAAGTTCAAATATTACGAGCATATATTAATTCTGAACATGATTGTCAAGGTCAAACTCAATGACAAACTTGTCCTTCCTAAATGCGAGCTCCTAAATCGTGCAGAACAGTGCTCACGGGAGTGCTTCCGCGACAGTCTTATAAAACGAGCCTCATCAGTCTCCTCGTACGGCAATTTCATTACCATACAAGAATTTACGTGGACCGAATCTAACTGCACGAATTACTCAATATGATTACCATAATTTTATTCTTTCTTTTCGAATCCTAATCCAACGGAAAGCTTCGCTTTGTTTCACTCAAACTTCAGTTCATTAGCTATGCCGTTTTATAGATTTATCTAAAATTCTGAATTAACGTGATAGCCGGTTTCTCCTGTGGTGTTTGTCTGGAATGATTCAGAATTATTTACTGTAGTTTTTTCGAAAATAATTTTGCGATTTTTTTTGGGTATGTAAAATTGTTCATTAATATGCAAATATAAAATGTGTTGATCATGCTTTTAGAATATTAGAAAAATATGAACACTCCGAGAGACGAAAATGAATGATATACATAAATATTCATGCATCCTCGTTTTCTCTTTGTTATGCATACGTCATCCCAGTGAAACTGCGTTTCACAAAGTCGTAGGATTGTGAAGCCAACCTCTGACCATCCATTTATATTTGTATTTTTAAAATTATTTATTAATTATAAACAATTATATCGTGTAGAAAATGTCTGAGGATGGTAGAAATAAATTTTTTTTGAGATTCTATTTTTTCTTGAAGATTTCTTCCCTTTTCCTTCCTATAATATTAATAAGATAATGCGATCATATATATTCTATGTTTAGAGAACTTCATCCCAAGAACGAGAAGTTTATTTCCTGATTGACATATATTAATTTTAAGAGATTTATGTAGAAAGTAATGATTAGAGTAAAATTTTTCTAAACTGCAGCAACTGTTGAATGCGAATGAAGGTCTTAGTTGGAAATCAAGAGAATAATTCTGTTTGTTCCAATTATAAACAAATTCGTGATTATCTATTCTGAATTTTCAGAGATTTTCGTATGAAGCGTAATATGATATATCATTTTAATTTTCAGTCGAATCTGTTTTGATTTTGAGAGGGTAGACTGGCAGCATCTTATAATTTTGATTGATAACGATCCTCCATTTATCAGCTGCTATTAAGATTTTTTCTAGGAACTTATAAACCTTATCAAAAAAATAACTAGAGTAGTATTATCTAAAAAATCTAGAGTATCAATTAGACTCATATGATGATAAGCAAGTCGTAACAGATTTTTCTCGATTTCATCGTAACTTTGACTTCGATTCATTGGAATGTAAATATATATGTCGAAAAAGTCGGTTAATGGGTCCAACCATTTTAAGCTGTTGTCTTTTACTAACAAAAATTAACCCACCTTGATCCCTTATACATCTCACCTCTACCATGATTTATCTTCTTTTTGCTCTCACTTCGATATCTTCTATTTTTAATACATACGTTCATCCAAGATAGTTAAAGAAGACATTATTTCTTCCTATAATTTTTCTTATCAAAGGAATACCCAGAAAAGGAATTAATCCATTTCTATTTTGCAAATTCGTTAATCAAGTTATTTTTATCATACAATTGGTCTGAAGTATATATTACTCTGTTTAAAAAAATTCAAAGCCAACTTTTGAATAAAAGAACATCTCATTTCATGTTTGAGAAAAATATCTCGTTTCACGCATTATATATTTCTACGAATCGATTAAGGGCTAGAATTTCTAGAACAGTGTTTTGTGGCTACCCATTCTCTTTCCCCTCATAGTGTAAAGTCACCAGCGATAGTCCGTGGAACATTGTTATATATTGAGAAGGAAATAGGAGCTTGAGGACGGTAAGGAGAGAGCGAGAGTAGGTGTTTAGGGGTTGTGTGCCATCGCAAATCTTTCGCTCACTTCATCTATATCATACGTAAACATACTGTTTGTAGTGCAGAGGGAGGGTAGTTAAGGGTGTGAGGTTACGTGAAAGATTGTTCCTAGAGGATATTAAGTGCAACCGGATTTCTCCGAAGGTGACTGAAAGACCACCAGGAAACCCGATAATAACAACGAATATGAGGAATGATATCTCTGTATAGATGCGTTTTTAATAGTATCGATCCACCGTATGGAAAGGAAAACGTTCTAATTTCTCTAACTGAATACATTTTGAATATAATTACTTTTATGATACTAGCTTCGGTCCTTGAAAACATGTGAAATACGCTTGAATATTATAAAACTTAATAAAAACTTATAGTCTCAGTTTGTATTGCTCTGACACACTGTAATAGCAGCAGAGGAAGGGATTTTGGAAGCAATGAAGAAGTGTAGCTAAGGTATGGTGATGAAAAGGAATAAATAATCTCAGTAATGTAAAGATCCGTCTGCGAGCAAACGAAGAGAAAAATTCCAGAGTCTCTTACATTGAATAAAAATTGGAGACTCCCGCATTTTAAAGCTAGCAGCATAAATTTAGCAATCAAAGGAAAGTATTTGAAGGATAGAATGCTAACAGAAATCATCATAATTTGAATTACGGTTAAAGAAAACTGAAATATATGTATGGGATTTTGCCTACCTACGTAGAATGCTAACATCGGAATCCCATCAAGATTTCTGTATTGATTATGGAGAAATATTACAACTATATCTTGAGTTTTTCAAGGAGATAATTTAATTTTCATTTTCAAAGAGATAATATTTGTGCTTTCCGGAGAGACGAATGTAAGGAAAGCAATCTATCAAAAATTCCACTGTCAAAATGGCATACATATATTCACTACTATTTTTTGTTTAAAATTTAGTATTACTACTTTGATCCATACTTGTTTTTGATTTTATACTGCCATGAAACTCCCTTCAGCAAATATATATTAAGAAAGAACCTGTCATTTCCTTTTTGACTTCCCTTATCTTTGTCTTTATTCCAAATTACTTTAATTCTTTCCATCTTTACTCAGTATATACCGACATCTTGACCTATACTTTTATCTTTGGTTTTTTTCCGGATGCCTATGACGCTTAGCAAATTATTGCCTAGGAGAGATTGCTTTTAAATCCTGCTATTATGATTTTGTGCTTCATGGTTCTACTTGTTAAATTACGCATCTATTCCTTAGCCGTAAGGTTGAATTGCGAAAATCAATAATTACATTTGGGAAATTTCTGAATATCAAGGTAGAAAATCCATCTAATTTATTTCCAAACAATAATAACTGCGATATACGACTCGTACATTTCTATAAATCATATGGCATGACAATGGACATGTCATTACTGTCTGATGTCATGTCATAATGGACATGTCTATACAGTCTAGAATTATATAAGGAAATGATCAAATGACATTTGTTCAACCATCAAACGAAGCCGCTTTTGTTAAAGAGGTTGCCGAAAAAGGTGTGTGGTGGTTATTGCTGAGGGGATGACTGAATTCGGTGCCTTTTGGAGAATCGGAATTTGC
This sequence comes from Ladona fulva, assembly GCA_000376725.2. Taxonomy (NCBI): domain Eukaryota; kingdom Metazoa; phylum Arthropoda; class Insecta; order Odonata; family Libellulidae; genus Ladona; species Ladona fulva. The sequence continues at coordinate 1,417,895 of KZ308287.1, read as the reverse complement.
TTCGAAATCGGAGAACTTTTAACCTAATTTCTGATTACTAAAGCGATCCCTTGGAATTTTTGTTAAAACCCATTCCATTCGTGGTAATAACAGTAAATAGATAAATACCTTTCGATATGACTATCAGTGAAACTAAAATTTATAGATAATAATGACGTCTAAATATGGTACATACTTATTCCGTTTAAATTCATAAAATGATGAGAAATGGCTGTTATTGCGAAAAATATCTGTCGGTACCCTTCAATTGGTTGAAAGTGAACTATAATTTAGTATTGGGCGTAATAATTACCTTCCAAAAAGAAATCGTCTGAAAGGGGAAAACGGGAAGATGATAATGTGCTGATGATATAATAGAGGGGTTTTAGGATTTGAAATGGAGCAACTACGTACTTATATCATTTAAAAACAGAAAGTTATCATAATTTNGTTGGCATTTTTCTTCTGAGACTCGTTGATCTATCTCAAGTCTCCATCTATATCCGTAGATATAGCCAGCTATATATTTTAATTTATGTTAAATGTAATATAACTTAGCTACAACTTTGTTGAATGACACTTTGAGTACAGAATATCTGACTATAATGAAAAGGGGCAAATAGCGCGGGAAGACACGCCGTAAATCGAGTCGATTTAGGAGGGTTAACTAATAATAATGAATATTAATCACTGTAGGAATCTGAATCGGAAGTTTAGAAAAATATTGGAAGATATATCGAAATCGGGAAAAATTTTTTTCGTCCCATCACTAGTGTTCACCAGCTATAGAAAATCTTTTCTGTGAACGCATTGAATAAAAGTTGGTGAAATTGAGAAAAACATTTCTTTTTTTCCCTTATTTTCTACTTTTTTGTCTTTTTAATGCGAATGAATAGTTTGATAAGAACATTACAAATGAGTTATGCACGTGCTCTTAATAACAGGCTACACGGGAAAATAACGTCATATTCTAGATAGGTCTGAAATTCTAAAAGTAAATTATAAGAGCAGTTTCATTCACCCACCATGTAAGAAGATCTTAAACACATAATAAAAAATTCCTAGTAAGTTTTTTAGGTCCAACAGCTGAAAAGCTCAAATATATATATTTATTCTAGAGCGTATATTATACAATGCATTGCTGGAAAACGGCAAATAGGTAATGAGAAATTAATCAATCAAAGTGTATGTTTAAGGTTATATGGATTAGGAATATATTTGAAATACCTCAGAGATGCCACCGACTACTTCAGGGAGATTATTACGGTGTAACTGAAAAGAGAATATTGTGACAGAAAATATGACGTGTGATGGAAATTGTAGTAGACGCACAAGAAATGATAATATATGGACTAAATCCCTCCATTTAATCCACATCTTCCAAATCGAAAAATAATACGTCCATTTCATCGATGAAATATTCCTTAGTCCCATTTCTTAACCAAGATGGATATAGTCATCGAGTTGAATCATGTTTTCAGTGGCTGTATCTATATTTTTATGTCAAGCAGGAATATAGCGATGGTACGGAGTACCTTTCCGATCAAATACAGCCGAGCGGCTGCCAGCGTCTGTCGAGGGACACTGGTACTCTTTCGCAGAGTCCTCACAAACACAGCCGGCAACGCGATTCTTGGTCGCTCTCAGTTCGAAAGTAAGCAGACGCTCCATCGAGTACGATGAGGAATGCTGAACATGTAACGAAGAAGGGTGTGCTTGTGATTGGAGGGGAAGTGGGTGGAGGCGGGGGAGGAGGAAGAAGGCTTGTTCCGAGAGATGGAGCTGGGATACGCGACGGAGCTAACAAATGGATTCATTAGTATATGAAATAACAGCGTCATACATATGCATCTTGTAGCGAAAATCATGAAACTTATTTTCCGAGAAACCCTCTCTTCCTTCCATTCAACAGGATTTATAGCCGTGTGCTCTACTCTTTGTTAATGAACAACGGAAATTCTCAATGAGAGAATTATCGATTAATTAAAAAGTCATATCACGATTCGATTCGCGCACATGATGGGTCTGCGAGAATTCGTAAGAATGGTTGACGATTTACCTTAACAAAAAACTAAATGTTAACGCTACAGTGCAACCTACTCCTAGGATCGAAATGATATATCTATTAGCAAAACAAAAAATCGAAATTCCATTTATACGTTTAATTAGTGATTGACGAGATAATTAAAATCAGCGAGAGTATAAACCAGCCACTTGCTGTGACTAAATACTCCGTATCGTGGTATATGAAAAATATAAAGATAAATCTGGCAGCAGAAATGTTTTCATCTTTTCAATTTCATATTTTCTTCCAATCATTTCTTCTCGGAAATTCTAAATTCTTGGGATACCATACTGTATTAATGATCACAAAAATCTATAATTATTATATTTATGTATCTGTAATATTAATTCTATAGATTTGTTTTTAATTTATATATCAGTGATATTATGTCGTTTTTTTCTAGCTGAAATAGCATATCTGAGTAGGAGCTGATAAAATAATCGTCAAATGAATCTTGAAATTGAAAATCTTCATCGAAAATTAGATGCCACAATATTTACGGAAGATCAACCTCTCGAATTACAGAAATTTTTCATATTCATAATCTAGTAAGAGAAATCTTACGTAAAAAGGGTTGATTGGTGTGTTACGCTGTCTTTCGTATTCTGCTGAATGTATTATTTCAGGGAATAAATTTTCTCTAAACACAATCATGTAAATCTTAATTAAATTGAATCGAGTCCTAACGTAAGATGGCCAATGAACATGGCACAGTTTTAAAAATAAGATAACAAAAATGTTTTGGAACCTCATCAACGAATTTTTTTTAGTTTCGGAGATTAATTATTTAGTATTAGAATTAACATAACTGCGCATAACATATTTTGGGTGAAATAAGTCCTTTAATAGCGATTTTAAAATGTCTTTAGGCCTCGTATTCGAGAAGTTTTCTTCTACAAATGCCCTAAGTCATTTATATCGTTATTCACTTTCTCAATTCTATAATCGATAACTATACTCAAGCTTTCTAAGTTGAAATGAATACAGTCCAGGGAGATCTGGTGGAACTTCATAACGATGAAAGTATTTATTTCAATACGTGTACAGGTAAGTCCACAAATGGTAAAAAGGTACAATTGGTACAAACGTTTACCGGTTTCGGCAACTAGTTATGCCATCATCAGAACAAAGAATCATTCTTTGTTCTGATGATGGCATAACTAGTTGCCGAAACCGGTAAACCTTGTACCGTTTGTAACCTTTTACAGTTTGTGGACTTACCTGTACACGTATTGAAATAAATACTTTCATCTTTCTAAGTTGGTAAATTTAACTCTTTCCCACGAGAAAAACTAATAGGCTGTGTATTTGTTAACGCTAAAAAATGCAGGAAAAGTCTCCAGAATAAACCAGTATTTCTCAGGTTGAATAACTCATCGCCGGTTTCTCAAAATAAAATTAAATGCAGCAGCCTTAGGAAGAAAATCGTCCGCTATTAACGCTGATGGAAATTTCAAAAAGAAAAATAAATTAATTATTAAAAAGTAATGTTGGAGTATTTTCGTCAATGTTTGTATTCAATGCAAAATTATTTCTGCATTGTACGAATGGAAAATATTTAACTGTATATCAACATTTGTTGAATATCTACAAAATCTATACAGGCAATCATGCATGACATGTTCACAGAAGAATTAGTACTATTGTAAATGTTATACAAAGTTTCTTCTTCAATTGTGTGACCGATTGAAAGGAGGATAACATTTTAGAGCAATGCTATCCACAGGAGTCTCAGATAAAAATCTTAAAGCCAGCGGAGAGAAAGTTTACCATAAAATGACATCGAGATTTTTCAAATAACTGTGAATCAGGATTTTAGTACAGAATTCCGTCATGAATATTTCCCTTTCAATGAAATACTTTCCCGCTTAAAAGACCTTTCCAAATCTGTTATTTTTCAACGCATTAAGCCAAGAAATGTCCTACATTTCGATACGGCAGCGACAGACACTCTTATCCGAGTCTGTAAACAGTGAAAAACTAAGTTTCGAAAACAAAAACACTGGAAACCCGATGTAACTACAAGGATCAACCAGTAGCCCGCCTCCACCCCCTCCGATACCACATGACAATCGCTGTGGGCCGCCAAGAAGCTCCGGGTGACGGTAGGATCGGCGCAATGCCTTGTATTGGCTCACTCCGCCGAATGTTAAGGTTGGGTTTATGTGAGGCGATAAAACGGCTCGAGTGGCCATAAAGCTCACGCTGGGAAAGGGGGCCTCGGGAAATAAAATGGAAACCGAGCGTCAGAGAAGTAGGAAAAGCGAGCGATGAGGAAGGGGAATCTCACCAAGACGGCAAGTGCTGCAGGTCAGGAACACAAATGAGTTGGAATAAGACGGGGGGAGGGGAATGCGTGCGGGGGCGGATAGAAGAACAACTTCGCAAGGAGTGGTGATCGGGGAGCCCGCGGGGAGCTATTCTCGATGGGGAGGGCCAAGGATATGCTAGCGAACGTGTTTGAGGCCGAATCCATTGGGGGCGCAAGTTGCGATCTCCTAGAGCAGCGTAATGAAAAGGGGCAAATAGCGCGGGAAGACACGCCGTAAATCGAGTCGATTTAGGAGGTGCTGATTTACTAAGAGTAAGACCGGGGATGCGAAACGATCGAAGTGTTACGTATGACCTCAGAGACGGTAGATCATGCTCAGCTGCGTCCACAAGTATTTTGATTTACGCCGGTGCGATCGAATGCTAATCCATGGGTGTGTTTAAGAAACGTCGCATTTTTGCGGAGCGCGGCGTAAATTCAAATTCCAGAAAGATGCGGGCATTTTCGTTTCTTGCGTGATTTTGCGCTATTACTCATAGCTTCATAGTGGTGGAGAGGTTAGAGTCCTGCGAAATTATACGCGGCGTATGCATATAAGTATATATGAATAGAACATAAGAGAAAGAACTGATAGAGGCGCGGGCAGAAGAAGGAAAACGGAAGAACGTTTGAAGGTGGAGACTACGGCATAAATTTGCGGTGCACAAGCGAAAATGACAAATTTATCACCAGTTACACCATATATCCATGAAATTTTACATCTATATCTGGAAGACCTTTTCTAAACCTGTTATCGTTGTTAGATTCTCATTCCGGAAGGTAAATTTGGATAGATACTGACACAGGTTCTCCAAAGCAATCGTCAAGAGAACATCTTCATATAAGTGATTCAACATATCCATGGCTATAGATTCTCGGTAGCTGTCTGATTTATAATTTTATTCTTAGGAGATTGAAGACGAAGCTTTATTGTACAGCTTCATTTAATCCATGAATGAAATTTTTGGATTTGACTTCTTAACGAGCCGCTTTTATTGAAAAAAATAAGGTAGTCATTGCGCTCATAACGATTTATGAAGAGGGTGGTTCAAAGCTATGTTGACATCAAATAGCAAACCTTGTGTAACCCAGTTTTATTGCCCTCACTGAAACAAGAATTTTAAGTGAAATCCATAGAAAATTTCATTTCGTTAAGAGATAATTAATAATTTTATCCAAAACTTTAGCCGTACGTTTGCGCGTAATGGTTGGCTTCTCACGGATTACAAACATTTTTCCTCGTCACAAATCTTAAACTTAAGGAGAGCTTTCAGGCGAAATGCTAGAAAAAATTTGCAACATTTTGGTTAAGAGCACAGCCTAAGAGTATTCTGAACGCTAGTTTTACGTGAAATTAATAATTTTTGCTTCCCAATGACACAAAATAATACAAAAGACCTTTAATATCTCCGAATCTCCTTTTCATGATGTAATAACTTCTAAACTTTCATCTGATTGCTTCTCTACTTATTTATGAGTGATTCCCTGTGAATAAAATGTACTTTAATCTGGGAAACAAATTAATCGAAAACTTTCATTAACTGATTTCAGCACTGATTCACTGCACATTGATGGTACAATATGCAGGTGAATCGATCGATAATCTAGGGGATTTCTAAATGAAATCTTCTTGTGATACCACTGAGAAATATATGTTCAGTACAACTAGAGTTAAAAATTCACAGGGGAAGGCGTAATATTGTGGAAACCTATCATATTCTAAAGATGAAAAGTAGCTGCCGTATTTTTTCCTTTCTCTTTATTTTTGAAAATAAAGAAATATCGTTATTGAGAAAACGCACATTTGTCCTGTCAGACTAATTGACGGAAGTTGACTTAAATTTTAACAACAGTTTATAGAAGATCTTTTATTCTGAAATGATGTAAATTGTAAGAAAATAAAGATGCACGTTACTTTCCTCTTCGATTAGCTAACGAGCGAAATTACCTCAGCTGTCGAATCAAATTTCACAATTCTAATCTAACGGAATAAAAGGTAGATTAACCTTCAGAAAATCATAGGATGTCCATATTGTGAACTCAAGGAAAATTTCTACAGTTTTTAGATGATACTCAGGTAAAGTGCCCCTTTCTTCGTAAAATATTCAGGAATAAGTAAAATCCGTAGGGAATATCTTGGAAAAAACGGTGAATTCTTTTAGTTTTGAATCCTTAAAAGTGATACCTGGTTGAAACGTGTTAAAGCTATTCAATTTTGTGGGATCTGTACGTTTGTCTTGATTTGAAATGTTTCGAATAAAATCGATTTCGGAAGGCTTGACTGCGTAGAAATCCATAAAAGGAAAACGTAGAAATGAAAGTAAATAGAAAACTAAAAGCGTGAACTCTATTTTTAAATTTCCCTTAAGCAGTTCTTTTATTAATTTTAACTGCGCGCAAACGTTAAGGTCGATTTAAAAAATGTTTTCATTCAATTTAGAATCAATTCAAACAAAACATTGCTATCGAATCAACCATCAAACTCTCTGGTTCCATAAAAAGAATTATATTTAAGACGTCCTATTCTATGTGGATCTAGGAATAAATAGGTATAGAAAACATCATAATGTAATCATTACGTAAAAAGGTGAAACAGAATGCATAAATCGCTGCAAATTTATTAAAGCTGCATTTGATACCGTTAGGAGTGCTTATAAATAAATTTATCGTCGAACGCGCTCAAATATTAAACAACCGCCGGAGATTAAAATTGATGATATTAATTCGTGGATTCCGCAATGACGCATGGGCAATTACTTTCGAAAAAGTTTGGCAGAAACTTCATCGCTATAAATCCATTGCTGTGATACCGTCTCTTATGATGTATGCACGCTGTCTCTGAATTACGGGAATAAATTTTACAACAAACCAATTATTTTAAGCTTTATCGCAAACTCGGGGAGTCCTTTGGGACGGAACGTTGCTTTATAACTCAATCCCGAAAAAACGGGCCGAGGAGCATATATACATCATATTATCAACAAGCGCCTATAATTATAACATATAGTTCGAACGCTTCAAGGACAAGAAGCGCGGAGGACTCATATATTCCGGTTTAAGGATACACGCAAGGAGAAGCACTCCGATTTCATTTCCCGTCCCAATGATTAATTCCGCGCGTTTACTCCGGAACATGTTTTAGAGGGAGGGAAAGATAAGATCTTTCATCCCATTCAGATTAACGCGATATTTTCCTTCGGCCCTTCACAGAACGGTAGCACATTGAGGCAATTATTCAGAGATTCTGCCAGTAGTCGGTGGCACTTCTCACTTGCCTTCTCGGAGACGATTTTAGGAGAGCAACGGATGCGTGGAAGTAAGCGATCCGAGATGCGCTGGCGATTATCGCCTGAGATTGCCCGGGGTAAGAACCGAGGTCACCCGCATCCGGGGACGTAAGGAGAAGGCGCAATGGAGAAAAAACACTGCCTCGGGATTACTGGAGTGAGAATTTCCAGTGGCTGATTTCGACTGGGGTAAACATAATCTTAAGTTCAGCCGTTGCTAATAAATCAGCGTAGAGTTTCTAGGAATGGTTTCTCCGGATGCATTGACGTGTGTTGTGTCTTCTATAATGGAGAGGAGTGAATGAAACTAGGAGAATAGTAAAAAAATTCTAACGTTTTCAGAATAGTAGTGATACAGGTTGTGTGAGGAGAAAGAAATTAAGAAATGGATTGGCTAGAAAAAGGAAAATTAAAATCGGAACGCTTAAAATATAACTACGAATAAGAATTTCTTGATAATAAAGCAGTCATATATTGGCTTAGTAACTTAATTATGAACATTGGCCATTTTCAACTGCATGTTTCATAACAAGTTGCATTGAATACAAAAGAAAAGAGAGAGAAAACACTTAAAATATAACTCGTAATTATTTTACCTAGCGATGTTAACACCCGATAAACTTTAATATTGACTCTACAAAGTTTATTAATAACTCTTAAATTTCAAAAATATTTGAGAGATGATGAACTATTTCTTCCTGTTTGGAACTATTTCTTCCTGTTGGCATTTTTCTTCTGAGACTCGTTGATCTATCTCAAGTCTCCATCTATATCCGTAGATATAGCCAGCTATATATTTTAATTTATGTTAAATGTAATATAACTTAGCTACAACTTTGTTGAATGACACTTTGAGTACAGAATATCTGACTATAACGTTCCAGAATTTCTTGATAGTAAAGCAGTCATATATTAGCTTACAATCAGTAACTTAATTGTGAACATTGGCTATTTTAAACTGCATATTTTATAACACGTTACATTAAATACTAAAGAAGAGAAAGAGAGAAAACTGCTTCATGCGTTATAAGTTTGAAAAATAACGGTAATGGAGCATTTACTGAGAAGAGACTGTTGGGTGAGAAAGGTTATACGATTGTTGTGAGGATTAGGATATATGATTATATGAGGAAGGTTGATATGATTATGAGATAGTCAAAGAAAGTAGAAGTCGATCTATGACATGAAGGATGGGGAAGATGTAACTTCATATCAATAGAAGAGTTACGGGGAGAGAATACCGAAGAACAATTTCATGAGTTTTGCTGGAGTATACTAGTGCAGAAAATATCAGAGAAAACGTGTAATTGCAAGATACATGAAATCAGTGTTGTAATTTTCATTTTTGGCGGACCTTATCACCTTATACAATCTTAGAAACTGAATTACAGACATCGACATTGCCATCAACATTCTAACGGCATTACCTGCACATTTTCCATCCATTAAAACTCATCTATAACTTCATAGCTTCTGTATTATAAGAATATAACTAGAATCAAAAAAGAAAAAAATATTTAGGGCTAAATAATTACTATTGATAAATTACAATAACAATTTGTCCAGAAAGATAAATTGTTAAAATCCATATTAACTCCCTGAATGTAAAATTTAAATTTAAAAATAAATTTCGGATTAATATTTTCTCTAAATTTGTAAACAATTGAAGCTATTATAATCCCTAATATTCCATAGAAAAGATGGTTCAAATAATAGCAATCGCATTGTAAACATCAAAGATCATGTAATGTTTTATCTAAATTTTATACCTAAATTTTCATCGGAAAAGATGTATTTCCCATGTAGCACTTAATGGACGCTGGCACTAAAAGAGCTACCTCTTCATAGATTTAGCCTCGAGGTGTGTAAACAGCTAATGCACCTCGAGGAAATATTCTTATTCAGAAAGTAGGCAAGCTCTACATAGGGAGCATCTTCAAAGTTCTTAAAAAAGGGTAACTTTGGCAAGGAGTTTAGGAAAGGCATGAGGGAGAAGGTAGATGAGCTGCGGTGTGCGGTTTCTCGTGAGAGACGAGAATGAGCTAAAGAGGCGAGGTCTTAAGGTGAGCGGCAGAGGCTGTGAAACGGGAGATGTGATTAAACAAGGAATTGGAGAGGTGGTGTTAAGGAGGGAAAATGTGGGCAGTTAGGGGGATGATGTGACAGTGGAAGGAAAATAAGAGCATCAGAGGAGATGATTAGATGATGGAGAAGGGGTCCTCGTTTGGTTTCCGCAAATAGCAAGGCTGATGTTTCGGTAAACTATTTTCCTAGGTAAATTAGAAGAAAGATAGATTGTGTGAAGTATGAATGCAAACTCGAAAACCAGCGCACAATTACTGATTTTTGTGTCATGTACAACATACAATCTCGCTCAAATAAAGATTATTTACTACTAGTAAACGCCCCCGTCAAGCAGGACGGGACTTAATTTAGTTTAAAAATATATCTATTATCGTATATATCTAGTCCTCCTTAGCGCAAAACAATTCTGCCGCAAGATCATAATAACTCAATATATTTCTTACCATTATTTATTATATTTATTCTACAGTTTTCAAGTCAGGAAAGCCTACTTTACGTAAATTTCTTATAAAA